>CAJQZJ010001558.1:2807468-2860864 GCA_907164525.1 Lophiomys imhausi
TTTCTTTCTTTCTTTCTTTCTTTCTTTCTTTCTTTCTTTCTTTCTTTTTGCTATGCATCACTGCTCTAGTTTTCAAAATATATTAGTGCCAATTTTGTTCATTCATTGAGCATGGATAAAATGTATTTTTGTTGGACATTTTTCTAGTTAAGATTTTTTAGAACATGTATTTATTAATTCAAATTACATCCCGATCATAGCCCTGTCCTTCCTCCCCTCCCAGTCTCACCCTTCTTCTACCTTCTACCCCTCACTCTCCTTGCTTTCTCCACAGGTGAGAGGGCCCCTTCATATCAACCCACCTCAGTTCATCAGTCGTATGTGGGCTAAGAGCTTCCTCTTGCTCTGGGGTCCAACATGGCAGGCCATCTAGGCTAAAGTGTCCCACTAACAGACAGACAACAGAGTCCATAATTGAAGCTGCCCTTCCCCCCCTCCATGGGATCTGTATGAGGACTGAGTTGCCTATCATATATATATATGTATGTATGTATGTAGAGGGAGTCTAGATCTAGTCTAAGCTTTCTTCTTTTTTTGATTAGTGTTTCAGTTTCTGTAAGCCCCTAGAGGTCTAGGTTGGTTGGTTCTGTTGATCATCATGTATTGTTCTTATCCCCTCCTTCTCCCAGAATTCCCTAATGTTTGACTGTGAGTTTCAGCATCTGTTTTGATCTGCTGCTGGGTGGAATTTCTCATAGGATACTTATGCTACATTCCTGTTCCATTTTCCAGAAGAATCAGAGAAGTGAACTTAAGGAATAGTACAGGGAACCAGAGAGGGCTGAAAAAGAATGCCTGGAATAGATTTTGGGTGTTAGAAATGAGATCTTGCTTAATATTGGGTGTAAACTCATAATCTGTTTCAAAGTTCATGGTCTTCCACAACTTTATTAAAATAAGGCAGAAAGAAAGCATTTTACAACATACAAGTGAAGGAAGAAAATGTCTATCAAATATCCATTGTGGGTTGTAGGGGGTTAGATAAATTAGATTTAGAAAATATATAGGGGTTTCTGATACTGTCTCTTAATTCGGGGCATGAAGAGCATTATCAGCATGTGGAC
Organism: Lophiomys imhausi; assembly: GCA_907164525.1. Classification (NCBI taxonomy): domain Eukaryota; kingdom Metazoa; phylum Chordata; class Mammalia; order Rodentia; family Muridae; genus Lophiomys; species Lophiomys imhausi. Next base: position 2,808,533 of record CAJQZJ010001558.1, read on the forward strand.
TAAAAACAGGAAACAAACAGGTGACTTAATAGACTGAAAAAACAAGGTTAAAGTCAGGAAAAACAGGAAAGACTCAATAGACTAAAAACAAGGTTGAAGTCAGGAAAACAGGAAAGACTTAATGGACTTGAAGAAACAAAGTATCTGGCCTGACATTGTTTTCAGCTGCTAAGTGGGCGGAGCCCAAATTAAGCTGAAAAAGAGTTCCTCCTACTTAAGGACAGTGCATGGAGCCCAGAAGGAGAAGAGGCCCCTGATGATAGAGAGCTCTGAGAGTCCTGCTGAAAAAAGTGCTGGCCATCATTTGATGGCCAGATTTCCCTGAAGCAGAAAGAAACTGGTGAGCAAAGAAAGCCTGAGCAAGACACCAAAAGGCCAAGGACTAAACCCTGTGGCTCAGCTTTTGCCTAGAGGGATTTGATCTGTCCAAACAGTGGCCTAAAGGAAATTGTGCCTGGCTTTAAGGGCTGAGGCAGAGCAGCTGAGTTCCTGATTCAAAGGAAGTAAGTTGGCCTGCGGACAGCTGGGGTCTCCCACAGAGAAGAAAGCATGAAGCCTTATTTAAGGTGAGACTGCAATAACCAACTTACCCTGACGAACCTGCATCTGAGAGATCCACAAAAAGGACTGCTAAGTGCGTTAAAGAATCTACAACAAAGACTGTGTTCCTGATGACTGAGGACCTGCCCCAGAGACTGTATCATTCTAAAAGGTTAGAAAAATAATTATCAATAGGTTTAGTGGATAGGTTAAAGGGGTTGTAGGAATTTATAGGATTAGTAGTTAAGAAATTGTTGGTGTTTGTTATAAGTAAATTTAGTAATAAATAAATAAGTGTTAAATAATAATTTAAAAGTTCAGTTACAGTGGGCCTCTTTCATAGTCCAGGAACATCCATTTTCTTCTGCTAGCATCTTTGTAAAGCACTGTATTATCTCTTGGAGTGTCAATATAGGACTTACTTCAGTGATTAAAAAAATAGTTTTTAAACATATTTTGAAGCTTGGATGAGAGCAAATGTATCTCTTTCATAAATTGGATAAACACTCTTATTTATTTATTTTTGTTTTTTTATTGTTAACTTATTTTTTTAATATTTATTTATTACTTCAGGTTACATCTTCATCACAGTGTCCTCTTTCCACCCCTCCCAGTCCCACCCTCCCATCCTTTACCCCCATCCCTTCCATCCCACTCCTCTGGAGTGGAGTGTACCTACATAATGGTCTCCCACCCCAGTTCAGCAGTCATATGAGGGTCAAGAGCCTCCTCATACACTGGGGGCCTACAAGGCAGCATCACTAGGGCAAAGTGTCTCATTGAAAGGAAACAAAGTCTATGTTCATGTTTCCTTTGGTTCATTAGTTGTGGTATAGTTATCCTGTACTATATGGCTAAAATCCAATTATAAGTAAATAGATGCCATGTGCATCCTTCTGAGTCTGGGTTAGCTCATTCAATATGAACTTCTCTAGTTCCATGCATTTGGCTGCAAATTGCATGATTTTGTTGTTTCTGATGGCTGAGTAGTATTCCATTGTGTAGATGTACCACAGTTTTTAAATGCCAAGAAACCAAATAATCCAATCAAAAAATGGGGAACAGAGCTAGACAGAAAATTCACAAAGGAAGAATCCCTAATGGCTGAGAGACACTTGAAGAAAAGCTCAGGATCCTTAATCATCAGAGAAATGCAACTCAAGAGGACTCTGAGATTCCATCTCACATCTGTCAGAATGGCTAAGATCAAAATCTCAAATGACAGCACATGATGGAGAGTGTGTGCAGAAAGGGGAACTCTCCTCCATTGCTGGTGGGAGTGCAGGCTTGTGCAACCACTACGGAGGTTAGTGTGGCGATATCTTAGAAAACTTGGAATAGCTCTGCCTCGGTTCCAGCCATACCACTTCTGGGCATACATCCAAATGATTCCCCATCAAATCACAAGGAAGTTTCCTCATCTATGTTCATAGTAGCCTTATTTATAATAGCTAGAAACAAGAAACAACCAAGATGTGCCTCAACCAAGGAATGGATTAAAAAACTGTGGTGTATCTATGCATTATTTTTTGAGACAAGGTGTCATGAGCTCATGTAGCCCAGGATAGCCTCAATATCATAGTATAGCTAAGAATGGCTGTGACCTCCTAATTGTGATGTCTGTACCTCCCAAATGATGGTATGTGCCACCTCAATTGACTCCATCTTATTTTATTATTTGTGTAGTATTTTATGATTTAAAATGTACATATATTGACATTCTCTCTTTTAACAATAGCCTTTATTACTCTTATATAACTCTGGGGAAAATTTCCACTTGGTTCAGATTAGCTATAATATTTTGTCATAGTTTTAAACATATATAATGAGGGAAGAAGACATAGACAAAGTGTGGGAGGGAGAGACTAAGGTGTGTACTCAACATTGAGTTTAATCAGTTCTATAGCATTTAATGTTGAGCAAATGATGGGCAAAGGTTGTTTCTGGTCAGCTCTGTATTTGTAAGATCTTAGGTGATGTGGCACTAGTTTACCAATCTGAGTAATTCTGATTTACAAACAGAAGTGACTTGGGGTAAAACTTTCCACACTGTCTCCTATCCTTCCTCTCATTTTTATCTTTCCCACAGTGATCTCAGGGGCCTCATTTCTAGATGGCATGACTGAAAAATGAAGTCCCACCAGACCATTGTGCATTAAATGCTTCATTATTGTTGCCCTAGCATTCCTGATAATTTCAACTTTAGTTTTATTTTGTCCTTGTTTTGAAACAAATTCCAGTGAAATAATGCAATAAGAATCCATATTTTGCCTCAGTCATCACTGTGGTATTGCCTCTCATTCCTGTCTAAGATAAATTATAGCTCACCTGACTCATTTAACCAGATATCCTGCATTCCTGGCATTGTGCAACCTTCTCCTCTGTGTAGTGTTCTGAGAGTAGATGTCAGAATTATGTTCAGATATCCGTGGACTTTTAGAAGACTGAGGCAGGGTGGTGAGTTTCCTTGTCCTGGTTGACAGTCTCTTTGAGTAGTTAAAGAGCTTCCCAAATGCCCCAGTCCAGGTTCAGAGGATATTGGTGTTCAGGTAGTCCCACCCTTGGGGATTGCCAGTACAGAACAGGCTGGGAAAGTTGTCCTGTGGTGAGGGGCAACATCTGGGCTGGCCTTTTCAAATGTTGCACTATTCAGTGTGTTGTCAGTCCAATCAGCTAATAGGAAGAACAAGGAAGAACACAGGCAGTATCATTTGGTGCTCTATAGAGCCCTAAAAACTGGGAGACTTTGACTGAGCTCAGTATTATTGTCAAACCTCTAGGGTGCTTCCAGGAAACAAGTTAAACATCCTTGTATTTACATGTTACAATAGCACAGTGTACAGTGTGCCAATGAATGGTAAGCTCCCTTTCATAATTTGCATTTTATTTTTTAATTTAGAACACAAAATACCATGATCAAACCTAAAGGACCTCAAAAGGAAGAAATTTTTCATTTTAATACTTTTAGCTGAGTTTTCTTTCCCTTTCTTTTTTTCTTTCTTTCTTTTGATTAAAAGGCTTAGCTTTTTTTTTTACTTCTATTGAGTTCTTCACATTTTGTGATCAGTCAAAGAAAATAAAAACTAGCATTGAACAAGACTATCATATAGGAGAAAATGACTCACAGTGTAAACTCTTCTTCTACAAATCTCCTATAGTAAACTCCTGGTGTCTTAGTAGTTGTTTAGTTGTCCAGATCTCTAAAAGAAAAAAAAAATCATAACCTATAGCCAGCCTTACCAAGGTACCTCTGAAGTCATTTTGACTTTGAACTGGGTCCAGCTTTACACAAAAGGCTTACACTGCTTCCTTAACTGTAATACTAAAATAAAGCACACATGGCCTAAAAATGAATTGCTGAATGCATTTATCAGATCCACACAGCAGTGAGAAGCCAGAAAGAAAGACAAAACAGGCTTTTTTTTTCTTTTGAAATTTCATCCCTTCAGCTCCTCTGTGCTTCCTTTTCAAAGGGCAGACTTTAATTCTGCCAAAATCTTTGCAACAGAGCCAACAAAATTTATCTCAAACTTGGCAGCCAATATACATTATCCACAGGTTTCTGGCTAAACTATTAAAATTAATCAGGTGGCAAACTTTCATTTCAGCAGCTCTAATAAACAAGAGAACCAGATTCCCTGGGGGTGGGGTGAGTGTGTTGTGGAAATTTCAGTAAATATGGCAGTTTTATAAGGAGGAAATTCCTCAAAATGTTGGGGGATGTACTCATGCACCTAAACTACATTTACATTATAAATAAAACCATTCATTTTTATTGAGGCACTACTCAATGCAAAGGAAAGAAAGTCTATTTTAAACATAGCATTCTCCCACCCCCCCCCAAAAAAAAAAGTTCAGGTTTCATTATGAGGTAGTGATGGGAAAGAATATAGGTGAACATTTTCTTGTGCAAACCCAACTAGTCAAAATTCCAAAAGTTAGTCTTGAGTTTGGAGTTTTAGTTTTCTTTTTCTTTTCTTTCTTTCTTTTTTTTTTTTTTCCTGGTTTTTCGAGACAGGGTTTCTCTGTGTAACAGGCCTATCTGTCCTGGAATCACTTTGTAGACCAGGCTGGCCTTGACCTCACAAAGATCCACCTGCCTCTACCAAATTGTGCTAGGATTAAAGGCTCGGCCATTACAGACAGCTGTGAACTGCCAGGTAGGTGCTGGGATTTGAACCAGGGTCCTTTGGAAGAACACCCATTGCTCTTCACCGCTGAGCCATCTCTCCAGCTCCGATTTTGGATTTTTAGAAACACATGCTTGACAATATTTTCCATAACCCCTGCGTTTGCTCATAGACATGCTGTTTTGTTACATATACATACATATATTGCTCTGAGCTGATACGGCAAGCTTCACTTCTAGACTGAAGCACAGAAGATGACTGTGAGCACTCAGGTTCCTCTTCCTCTACAGCAGTGAGTAATTGGACTGTACGAAGCATATCTTTACTTAGCTTAGATCTCTGAGGGACCATGTAGAGACCGTTTCCTGCCAAATGTGGTGGGCATGCAGCACGTGAAAGTATTAAACAATTGTTGCGTTATCTTGCTTGAATTGACTAATAAAATTAGTATCAGTGGTGTGATGTCATCACAAAAAAATAAAAATGGTAGAGCGCAAGTTCTGGGTGGGAATACAAATTTCTTGTTTTTACAACTATGAATCATTTGATAAAAGTATTCCCTGTAGTAACCAAGAAGGAAATGTTTGGCTTTCGTCCTGGGGAAGTAGGACAGAGAGCATGATGGTGATGTGTATTTTGATTATATTCTATTTTGATTGAGACTGTAGATAGATAATCTATGAAACAATAGCCTAGCTGCATGCAATAATGTAAGGGAATAGAAAAAAATCCAGAAATTGTATGAACAGGCAAAGCTGAAAAAATTATTCTGAATGACAATATCAAGAGCAGAAAATATTTGAGTGAAGATTTGGGCTTTGAATGTTAAAATCCTGTTATAGAGTAACATAGGACATGATAAAGATAAGGTCAATAATATGTTTACCAGGAAAGTCTTTCCATTAGTAAATGCCTCAGGGCGAAGGCCATATCTACCTCTGTCTTAGAAAAATCTAATGTCTCCACCATCAGTGAGAGACAAGACTTGGTGTCGAGATAACAAAGAAATACAAAAGGAATGTGCGGATGAATTCTTTAAAGGAACCTCATGGTAAGGGAGAGATGACTATAACTATTTCCTATCCACACCAATGACAGGAAGCACATAGACACCAACTTTACTGAACTTTGAGATAGCAACAAAAGTACCAAGAGCTTGGACTGGCTCATCATTACCACCACCTTCTCCAGGGTGAAAGTTATGACTCCAGAAATTGCTTTTGTTAACTGCAAGGAGGACAAGGAAGTGTATGGACGAGTGAATCAGGGACCACAGGGGCAATGGACAGGCAGGCAGGGGAAACGGCTGGGAATACTTCTCCAAGAAAGCAGACCGTGAATCAAATAAGAAACTCTACAGCTGCTCTTTACATTATCTGCAAAGTAGCACTCACTGATGAAAGGTCCTATGCCCACCGTCTGACGCTAAAGCTTACTGTTTGCTGAGGTTATCTCACACACTATATTAGGTAATAAGCTGAAAGAATCGAGATGTATTGACTAATTAATACTTTCTTAGATCGAGGGGTAGAGTGGTCCATTTTTTGATACAGAGGCTATTAGATTGTATCAGAAGTCCTAAAAGGTTCAGGTGAAATAGTGATAATGAAGGAGTTTTGAGATCTTTTTTGTTGAGAAGCGAGTTTGTTCTTGATGCAGAAAGTAGAGAAAATTTGGGTGATCACGAGAAGTAATTATGATTGAAAAGATTATGGAGATGTTTTCAGTGTTTCTGTCATAATGAGAAGGAGCTATATGTCAAGCGATGTCCTGGGTAATGCGGAATTCAGTGAAGACTCTGATTCTTTGCTGTGTGGCAAGTGTTATTTCCAAGGGTGCAAACTCCCACCAGTCTGTGTCCTTGATAAATTATATGTAGCAGTTTTTATACTCATGTTCATTTAAGCATTTTGTACAGACACGAAAAAGAAGGAAACCTTAGTTAAATTCAGTACTGAGCTTTAGTGAATGTTACTGCCACATAACCTGGCTTAATCTGAGTAATGTGAGAAAAATACGAAATATAATTTCAAGTTAATGGGAAGATGTGGAAGTAAAGCCAAAGAGTCTCAGACAAAACAAAAGAACGACAGTTTATCTTTGGTTAAAAATATATGAGTGATTTGGTGAGGAGTCATTTGGATGTATACCCAGAAGTGATATGGCTGGGTCCCGAGGCAGAGCTATTGCAAGTTTTCTAAGATATCGCCAGACTAACCTCCATAGTGGTTGCACAAGCCTGCACTTCCAACAGCAATGGAGGAGGGTTCCACTTTCTCCACACCCTTGCCAGCAAGTGCTGTCAACTGTGGTACATCTACACAATGGAATACTACTCAGCTATCAGAAACAACGAAATCGTGGAATTTGCAGCCAAATGGATGGAACTAGAGAAGCTCATCCTGAGTGAGCTAACCCAGACTTAGAAGGATGCACATGGCATCTAGTCACTTATAGTCAGATTTTAGCCATATAGAACAGGATAACTATACTACAACAAATGCACCAAAGGGAACATGAACATAGACTTTTTTTTTTCCTGGCAATGAGACACTTTGCCCTAGTGGTGCTGCCTTGTAGGCTCCCTGTGTATGAGGAGGCTCTTGGCCCTCATATAACTGCTGAACTGGGGCGGGGGACTGTTATGTAGGGACACTCCACTCCAGAGGAGTGGGATGGAAGGGATAAGAGGTAGAGGGTGGGAGGGGGGGACTGGGAGGGGTGGGAAGAGGGCACTGTGATGGAGATGTAACCTTAAGTAATAAATATATATTTAAAAAATATGTGAGTGGAATACAGTTGAACTAATTAGAATAGACATTTTTGTCATTCAGTTCTGTGACATTAGATGCTATTTAACTTCCTGTTACTCTCACTTCATAAAATGAGGATAGAAATAAAAATTGTCATGCAGAATTTTTTTGTTTTATGTTTTAAAAATGCATTCTCTAAATGATTCATACATGTATACAATGTATATTGATCATATCAACCTCCTTCTCCCTCCTTGAAAATACTTCTGCCTCTCCCCCAAAATCTTCCTACTAACTTCATCCTCATAACTTCATGTACAATTAGTGCCTAGTATGGTTATGGGTTCCTGTACTGGAAACATTAGGATTTTCTAATGATCAATATGAAAATATTATATAAAGAGCCTTTCAAAAGGCAATTACTACAAAAACACTTGATTGCCTTCTCCTTCAACCCTATGATTCCCTTATTGGAAAATGGTAATAAAGATATCAAAGCAGGAATGCCTTAGTAAGTCAACTGTATTTCAGAGAAAGCTCAGACACGTAACATAAACTATTGAAGCATTGAAACAGAAAACTTTAAATGTGGTACCATGTTATGTTGAACTTTATGTATAATAATAAAGTCATATACATGTAATATATATGTAATAAAATTTATACACACACACATATATATATATGTTTCACCACATGTTACTGCAAAAACTCTCTCATATATATATATATATATATATGAGACTTTCATTCATTTAAACAGAAAAAAACAAAACAACATAAAGCAAAAACAAAGCTAAAGGCTTTGTCCATATACTTTGAGAATATTTTCTCTTGTGTATACAATGCATGCAACACATATGAAGGATGACATAAAGATATCCCCAAGAGCGATTGAATAAAGCAGAGATTATATGGGTAGATATGGGGCTTTGGTTCTAAATTAATATACCTGAAACATGATGTCTTATCTAAGCCAAATTAAGAAAGCAAGTTTGGGAACTTAATAGAAAGAAGACAGCATACAAACCAGGTTAGTTTACTAAGACCATGACCTGAGAATATCAACAAACTATTCACATAATAAGATGGTTTTGGTTTCCTGGCTTCTAATCTTTGTTGGGAATAATTTACCTATGTAAATATTTATTGAATGAGTTGACCACATTAAGCTCTCATGTTTGTTTCTCTGTGAATTAATTAGGGTGAAATATTATTAGGGAGGTAGTCAACTATACACTCTTTACTAGTGATATAGTTACATGCTTATTCTTCCATTGAAATCAATCTAGCTTCTATTTTTATTATAGCTGCATTTTGATGTATTTTTGAATGAAATTTAGGACCCTCTTAACATCTGTCTATCTATCTACCTACCTATCATCTATCTACATATCTACCTATATCTATCTATCTATCTATCTATCTATCTATCTATCTATCTATCTACCTATTTATCTATCTATCATTTGTTTATCTACAGCTTTTAAGCATTTAAAATGACAAACATGTCTTTTGTAGAAATTCATTTACCAGTAGAAACAAAAAGTTTTAATGAAAGCATACCTTTGGGTTTTAAAAAGGTCTATTTTAGGGAGTTTCCTGTTAACAGCTGCAGTTAAGTATTTGTTCATAATATTTTATTATACAATTACTCACAATGTGGAAACACTTATAATTTAAGTAGTAATTAGAGAATGGTGTGGGCATGTGAGAGGACATTATGCAGTCATCAAAATTGTTTTCACAGAATGCTTGAATTATGCTGAAGTAATTGGCATATAACATTACAGGAAAATAACTGAGTATTTTAGGGTTTAGGTTTTGCTTGTTTGTATGCACATACATATTCCATGATACATTTATGAAAACATTAACGAAAGAAATGTTCTTTACTTATCTTTCATTTGTTTCTGAATCCCTGAGACTGGGTAATGTATGGTGAATAGGGGATTATTAAGATCATAATTCTGTAAGCAGGGAATTTCAAGTGCATGGCGTTGGGATCTGTTCTGCTTCTGGTGACGTCCTTCTACGTTTCAAATCACAGCGGGAAATGGAAGTATGGTTGGCATCCTTCTTCTTTTTGAATATTTATTTATTACTTCAGGTTACACCTCCATTGCAGTATCCTCTTTCCGCCCCTCCCAGTCCTGCCCTCCCACCCTCTACCCTCTATCCTTTCCATCCCACTCCTCTGGAGTGAAATGTCCCTACATAACAGTCCCCTGCCCCATTTCAGCAGTCATATGAGGGCCAAGAGCCTCCTCATACACTGGGGGCCTACAAGGCAGCGTCCTTCTACTGTTTCAAATCAAAACGGGAAATTTAAGGATGGGTGGCGTCCTTCTATTGTTTCAAATCACAACAGGAAATGGAATGTTGGGGGCACCAGATGAATAGACAGAACATGAGATGTGAATTTGTTTATTGCACCCCAGTCTAACTCTACTAAAGTTGGAACTCCATTTATGTGTTAAAAGTATTACTTCATTCATGATGACCTGCCCCTGGATCCCAGGCATCTCCCACTGCACATACCTACCTCCCAAAATGCCCAGAATAAGTAATTCAAGTTCTAACACATAAACTTTAGTGGAACATGTTTAAACCATGACAGAAATATATCAATATTAAAGTATGTACCTATTATAGGATATACTATGTTTCTACGACTCACATCTTGAAGACTTTACATTTAATATCTCAGAATGAGCCTTTATCTTGATGTAAGTTCTCTCAAGAGATAATATCATGCCATCAGGTTTGGGATCTAATACAGGAGGACAGGTGTTTGTACCTCAATAAGAAGGTAAGACAGGAGCACAAGACCCTAGATACAAGGAGGAGATAGCTGTCTATAAATCAAGAGGAGGAGCTACAGAAATAACCAACTTTTCTGATATCTTTCTAGGACCCCTTCAGTCCAGAACTATGAGGAAATGCATTTCAATTGCTGAAACCACTTGCAACATATTACCTTTTGTTTTGTTAAGGAAGCTGTGTCAAAGTACTGGGGTATCTATAAAAGGTAGGCTTATGAGTGTCTTTTTAAAAAAATTTCATTCATTTGCAGAATTTTACTGGGGAGGGTTTAATATCTGGGTCCTCAGAGGCATGGTTGTGCCTTTTTACAAAGCACTTGGGTCCTGTTCACTATCTATTTTCTAGTTAATTCTCCAGGGTATCTCCCTGAGCTGACTATGAGCCCTGGGAGGCCAGAGCTTTTGGTCAAATAAACTTTGTGATCTATTTGCTTGTTATTCACACTGCAGCATTGGGCAACCCTGAAGTCTTGTGAACTGGCATTATATTGCACAGACTTGTAATGCACACTCTAGTGTTACAGGCACAGTTTGCACTATGGCTGTGATAACGTTTTCTGGTTATTTTCATCACCTTTGAAAAGCATATTTTCTGAATGCTAAGAAGAGATTTTTGCTTATAAGGATAAATTTAAGTGTTCCATTCTTTTGATTCTTAGCAGTGTCATTTGGCTTTTATTTCAACTTTCCACCGTCACCCCTTTGCAGTCAGGCATATTTATATCTCTTTTCCCTCTATGATCGCTTTGTTCCACAAATGCATATCATCTTCTGTCACACATGACTCAAAAGAAAATTACTAAACATAATAGAAAATTGATCTCAACTATAGTGTGTGTGTGTGTGTGTGTGTGTGTGTGTGTGAAAGAAAGAAAGAGTTGGAAAAGAGAGAGAGGAGCCAAGAGACTAAACATTAGCAAGAACTCCTCTTCCTCATTTACGAAGTAAAATTGGTATCTTATGATTGAAAGGGCAGGAGAGGCTCTGTGAAGTATAATGAATACTGATTTGTCTGTCATCTGAACTTGACCTTAAGAATGAGACTGAGATGTAACTTGAAGAAAAAAAAATAAAGTATTTATAAAAAAAAGAATGAAATTATTGAAAAACACTACTGCTATCTTTCTAGATCCTTTTGATTGTCTATAAAATTCATGACACTTTGAATATGCTGTTTTTAATCTAGAAACTGTCTACTGAAAGCAATGGTATCAATATCAAAGTATTGTATCCTAAAGGTTAGCTTGACTACTAAGTGTCACAGGAAAATGTTTATGCAATAAGTAGTTTTTTAGTGAAGTTTCCTTAGAAATTCTGTATCCTCATCCTGAGTGAGCTACCCCAGACTCAGAAAGATGCGCATGGCATCTACTCACTTACAATTGGATTTTAGCCATATAGTACAGGATAACTATCCTACAACCAACACACCAAAAGCATCAGGAACACAGACTTTGTTACCTATTAACGGGACACTTTGTCCTAGTGGTGCTGCCATGTAGGCCCCCAGTTCAAGAGGAAGCTGTTAGCCCTCTATGACTGTTGAACTGGCTGATATGTAGGGACACCCCACATCAGAGGAGTGGGATGGGTGGGAGAGGGAGGAGAGGGTGAGAGGGTGGAGCCAGTAGGGGTGGAAAGAGGGCACTATGATGGAGATGTAACTTGAAGTAATAAATAAACATAAAAAAAGAAAAAAAATCACATTTGTTGCAGATCTAATGAGACAGGCACTTTATATAAACGATCTTGTTTAATATGTCCAACATTGCTAATACATAGGAATGAGCATTGTGATTTCACACGGCAGAAGTTCGAGGCTTATAAAGTTGGAGTAACCCATCATATGAGCCCAGAATTAAATAACAAAACTGAGATTTGAATCTAGTACTATCTAGTGGATGAAATCTAGAGAATAAGAAGTTTTTGAGGAAGCCTCTATTTAATAAGCCTCTTTTTCTACCATGGTTCCTTTAGTCCCATCAATCAGGTTTGCAGTTGGGTTGAAGGACATATGCTGTTGCCACAAGGACATGTTCCTTAAAATAGTGTTCCCAATAGGACCAAAGGGTCTTCATTGTGGACATGTCTTTCTAGATTCTTTAAAAACCAATTATCAGCTTTGAAGGACTAACTTATTAAATATAGGATGCATATTTAATTGAGAAAAACAAGCACGTTCTCAGGGATGTGTATTTGCCCTTGGATTAGAGTCTCACATTTCTTTATGTAATGTCTCTCTTCTGTCTTCTGTCTGCATTTATTTATGCTTTGTTTTTTACTCTGCTTTTCCCAATTAATCTAATGTCTCTGATTTCTATCTAATGCTTCTAAAAGCTTTTAGTTGAAGAATCTCTTACTCCATGGAAATCTGTTACTTTTCCTCATGCATTTAGGTCTTTTCAGTGAGATGTTAAGATTCAAACAAAGAAATGGAGTAAATGCTATCATGAGCCAAACAATGGCTTTACCTTTACTCAAGTTCCACCTTGACTTGTGGCTTCTCTGATTCTCTTTCCATGTTCACACAGGGAAAGGGTAGCTTGCTTACTTTTCTATTGCTGTGGGAAGAAGACACTGTGGGCTACTGGGGTCTTACAGTTTCAGAGGATTAGACTTCCTTACCGTCATGTTTGGGAGCATGGCAGCATGCAGGCAGGCATAGAGCTAGAGCAGTAGCTTGGAGCTGGCAACTTGAGATGGCAGCTGTGAGGCAGAGAGAAAGCTAACTAGGAATGGCATGGGCATTTCAAACCTGAAAACATGCTGCTAGTGACCTCCTCCAATAAAATCACATCTCCTAGTGCTTGGCAAACAGTTCCACCTTGGGAATCACATACTTAAATATTCGAAAGAGGGCTTTCGTCCTTCGAAACATGGCAGGGTAAAATGATGAAATTCATGCATACTCTTTTACAATATAAAATGCAGTGACTCACTGAACCTTCATGATCCAAATCTCCTTGGAGGAATGATGAAGAGTAAAGCAGAAGTGAAATACATTACCTGATTATAAAAGAATCTGCTGTTATCATGGCATCAGATTCTCACAATACACATACTAGGTACAAATCAATATCAGTTTCTTCTTCTCATGGGGAAAAGTTGATAGAATTGTTCCAGATCGTTCAGCTAAGATTAGAGGGTTTGGGAGAGGTTTGTACAATATTGTCTGCAAAAACTCTTAATTCCTATACATGCTGAGATCAAAGAGCATAGATTATCTTGTCCATTGGTTTATTTATTTATTTTCCCCATGTTGTGTATTCTTAGAGGTATTGGCTAATGGATTCAGCAGTTTGGGGCTGGAGCTTATGACTACATTTCTCTCAAACTCCTGGACACGAGGATTCTAGTGATTGCTGAACCACACTCTGTGGCAATGTAAGTCTGTGTTAACTATGATGACTTCCGCAGTCCCTCACACAATGTACTTTCAATCATCAGCAGAGGCCTAAGTCTCCTCAATTGATACATTTTAACCTTTTATCACTGGACTTTTGCATAACTTTCCACTCCTTGTAAAGCATGCTTTAAATTTTCCCAAAATTCAAAGAATTCCAACTTCCTTTCAGAATGACGTAGGATACTTCCAGATGTTTCTATGAGTAGAAATTATTTTTTTGTTTCATACTCTAGAAACATCACAGCCTAACGTTATTTTTTTATGTCATTCCAATTTCAGATTTTGTGAACTCCTTTTGGCTTTCTTTCTGTCTTCTTCCTTTCCTTTATTCTCTTGTCCCTTACTTTCTTCTTTGCTGTGATAAGAACTGAACCTAGGACCTCTTGTCTGCTTGGAAAGTGATTTAAAATTGTAAAATGGCCTGTATGGATCACCAAGATACATACTGAGAGACATAGAGAAAGCTGCATTGGGGGGCCCCAAATGATCATTTGGAAGTTGTTGTCTCGGCTGTTTTCCAGGGATGACTTTATTTATGTCAGGAGTCATAGGTTGAGGAAATGTTTATCAGGGTTATTCCAGGATCAAGTGCAAGCATGCCATGAATGCATAAGGGTTTTCACCCATAAATGACAGTTTTTGCTCACTTCTTGATTAAAATGGGCCATATTAACCTTAGAAGAAGTCTGATGTCATGTAGGTCCTTATTTCTCCTTAAACCAGGAACATGTTTATTCCCTTGCCTCTTTGGGACTTAAGTGAATTATGCAGAAGCTGGCAGGGGTTGGTTAATTATTCAAATGTGCTTATTATACATAAGCAGCATGTCGCTTCTGTCCCTATTTGTGCAAATATATTTATTTTTTATGAACCCGCTTCCCATCAGTACAGATAAGAGAACAGAATGAGCACATTTGTCCCATTTATTGTTACAAAATATGGAGTTAAAATGTGCATATTGATTTAGGGAAGCATTTTCCTAGGAGTCTATGGTAAGCCCTAGTAGAAGAAACTTTTAGTAACAAACAAATTTGTGGGATTTTCCATTTACCAGGGGAAAATAACGTGGGTGTTACGGAATCCTTTTAATGGATCGAACAGAAATAGGGATATGTCTCTGTCTCTAGAGAGAGGTTTGGGATAAAGAACTGTGGGAAGGGTCTAGGGAGGAACAGGATAGGGATGAAGCTCCCCTGTGCTAGAGCACCTGGAAGGAATCAGGAGTGTTGAACTTAGCAAGGAGGGAGAAGAAACAAGAAAATGTAAACACTGCTGTAGGTAATTATACACAAATCTTTATGTAGCTTTGAAGATGGGAAAAGAAGGGGCCAGTCTTAAAGGTGTTAAGCTAATTGCATTTGCTAATTGCCTTTTCCTGTATTGACACTCCCTCACCCAGAGTGATAGCATTGCCTAGAGAGGACTAGTGTTTTCTGAGGTAGCCAGGAGGAGGGCCCAGAGCCTGTGCTGGGCTTTTTGCCATTGTATAGAATGTTTATCTTCCTTGTAAACCAGAAACAAGTGCCACACACTCCAGGCTTTTTCTATTCAGTTGTAACTAGAAATGGATTGAACCTGTCTTTTGAGGTATTTCTCAATTTGTCTGTATTGATGGATCCACAGTCTAGCATACATTAGTAATGTAACATGACTTTAGGTAGCACTCAAGTGAACAATATCAAATTTAAGATGTCTACAGTATTTGACTTTCCTTACGCATAAAGCAATTGAAACTGAATGTCTATTTGTAGTGTCAATATAAACAAAAAAGTATTTAAATCATATTTTTAGATTGTATATATAAATCTATCTAAAATAATTGTATATATAATATTAGGTCAATATGCACATATGGGATATTTGTGAAGACAGCACTCAGGTGATTGACATTTGGGAACCTCCAATATGTAGTATAGTAAGACAAAGAGGAGACAGGTTTGAAATTCAAGATATCAGTTCCTTTGCTTCAAGTAGGATAATAAATTCTAAAGTATGCTATGTACACTGGAGCTGATGTCCTTGTGGCTTATAACTATTCAAGTTTAAATACATTAAAATGGAATAAAACTAAAAAGTCACTTTCCTGGTTGTGTTTGGCACATTTGGAGTGCTCATTGGATACAAGTTCCCAGTGGATCACACATTAAGCAGCACAGGTCCAATGTAGAATGTCTTCATCATCACACAGAGATCCATTAAACAAAGCTGTTCTGGGGCGCCTGGAAGGAACAAGGTGAGTTACTTCCGTGTCCTGAGTTTGAACCTTGGTTGATTTGTTCTTCTTTTTTTTTTTTTTTCCTACTTCCATATTACTTTCTTCTGGATGTATTTCCTCTATAAAGGTTTTCACTTAAACCTAAAACTCCAAAGAACTTAACTAGAAGAGCTTCAGTTCCTGTACTTAATCCTTGATGAGGCCCTAATTTGAAAGAGAGCGAGGGTAGAGGGTATCCCAAGAGAGGGTTTGGAGGGAGGAAAGAGAAGGAAGACATGATGCAATTATGTTATAATCATAAAAAAATTGAGATGCCAGGAAAACAAAAAATCTACTTTTATTACAACCAATTCTACTTTTATTGCTACTGATTCTCTTTGTTTTATTTCAAGTATTATCACATTTCTAATAGGTAGAAGAATTGTAATTCATGACCAACTCTGTCACTGAAATCTAAATTTCCTTCTATGTAAGGCGACTTCCTCTGAGTTGTGTGGATGTGCTCCACTTAGGACCTAAATGCATACATTGTAGAAATCAGGAGAAGGTTCCTCACTGCAGGGTAACTTTGTAGGTCCAATTATAAGTAGGCTTTTCAGATGCGGGCAGTTCAAACATCTCTCTGTGAAACGTTCTATCATAATTTTTCAAACTGACCTGACAGATTGTTGTGTTTGGGTTAAGAAATGTGTTTTGACACTTGTTTCTTACCTATGGTATTATTTTAGTAGGTGAAAAAAGCATGTTACTGGATCAGTCCATGAAGTTTTGATACCTCCTCCCTACATCCTATCCCTAAGCACTTTCTGTTTCTTGACTGTAGATTCAATGTCACATCAACTGCTTCATGCGCCTACCATACTCTCCCTGTCGTCGTGGACTGTAACTGACAATCTGAGACAAATAATTCCTTCCTCTCTTAATATGCTTCTTTTGGGGTACTGGATCACCTTGAGTTTTGCAACATGCTAAGCTTTTGCAGGCATTGTTTCACTCAATATTCATAACAAGTCTAGGAGCTAGTGTAATTATTATTATTTTCATTGTATATATGAGCAGACGGGGACAAATAATGAAAGCATGCAGTACAGTCATGCATAACTTAACAGTTATATTGTGAGAAATGTGTTGAATGATCTCATTACTGTGAGAACATTACAGAGCACTTACAGAAACATTTGTTTCATTATGTAATCAACACAGATGGTAAACATGAACTATAAGATACTATTGACAACAAAGTACAGAATACTATAATTTTAGAGTAAAATTTTGCAAAAATGGGTTGAGTTTACCCTAAAATTAACATTAAAGAGTATAGTGTAATAAATGCACACACCAAGGATAATCAGTTATCAATATTATCAAGGTTGTAAATATGGTACATAATTGCATGTCTTTTGCTTTCATAACTGGCAGTGTAATTGGTTCTTTTGAAAAACACCAACTGCAACACAAATGTGAATAATGCATCGTGCTGTTATGATAAGATGTCTAAGATGGCCTGAAGGGATAGGATTTTCTTTTTAAAGATCCATTATAATCTCAAGAGACTCATTGTTTATCTACAAAGCTGATTGTACAGCACATACCTATAATTATATAGGGCATGGTTTATTTCCTTCTTTTCATGAGTTGAATTTAACAAAGTTTGGGAAGTCAACTGGGAGATTGTGATTCTTGGATAATGGCTTGTTTCAATGTGTCCTTTTCTATCTAGCTATAGTGAATAGAATATGAAACAATTAACTAAGACTCAGCAAGCAGGATGCTCCTTTTCTCTCAAAACTCCTTCCTTCAGCCCACCTGGAAACTAAACATCAACATGTATTGTTCTACTACTAGAAAGATGCATGTGGATTATTCTTTTACCTTCCAGCAGTCTGTTTACTGTTTAAAATTAAGCCAATTACCATACAATATAGCACTGTAATTAACACCTCTTTGTCCCAGCCATTGGCCAGGCTTTGCAGGCTCATCCAAAAAATAGTTTTCATAGCATTGGAAAAATAATGAGCCTCATCTACTTTTAGCCTGAGCCATATCTGAACTCATGACTCAGAAGTGGATAGCTCAGAGGCCCATTACTACCACCTACAGCCATCTATTGTGAGAAGAGTGGCTACAGATCCAGTTTAATGCTGCCTAGATATTACCTCTGCATCCTAAGCAGAAAGACAAACCACAGCTTACAAAGTAGACGTAAAAATCTCTTGCAGAGATTTATAGGAAATTTTGTCATTTTAATTAACATTCTTAATAGTAACCACCATTCAGTGCTACAAAACTAGCCACACCAAATTCTAAATTTCTCAGTGTTTTAAAAGACAAAAACACGTTCTTTTGAGAATGAGGATGAAATGGAATTTTCAGTTTTTAGACTGGAAAGATCAGAATTAAAGTAGATTTTTTTTTCCACCGTCTCTGTCTTTTGAATGAAAATTGGAGGTTTTACCCTGACATCATTCTTCTTTTGTTAATTTGCCCCCCTGACATTCAGTACCTTTGCAAAAATTCTTAGAATGGATTAAAATTGCATTTTTATAAATGAGCTTGAGATCTTGCATTTTGTAGTCTGCAGAAATACAAGGTAATTGGAAGTTCTTTGCAATTTGGAAGATGAAATCAATTTTTGCAAAAGATTAATTTTTTTTTCATGTAAAAGTGGCCCACCACTTCCTCTTCTCACTCAAGCTTTCTTTTCCTGAAGTCTTAGAAACACTGATTTGTCTAGAACATCAATTATTATCTCCCACTCCTGTCTTCCAAAGACACAATGTTTGGACACAGAAGGAGGAGTATTCTGACATTTCTTTGTTTTGGCTCCTTAAAGTTGATCTCTATGTTGAATCTGGGTCCTTTGTTCCTAGACATTTTTGCCTCTGTGGCTTGATGTTTCCAACTCTGCTATGGTCTGCATGCTTTACATCAACAGGCTCAGCCTTATGAGCCTATAAGTTCATTCTCAGCCAGAAAGAGCAATCTCAGATCCATCATCTGCGAGGCTGAAAACATGAATAAGGGCTAGCGTTCATTCAATTTGTTTGGCACACGTGAAGTTCACTTGTTCCTTCTAGCAACCATAAGAGACTCCTTGTTATCATGATGATTTTACAGATGGAGAGTTGAAGATGTTATATAAACAAGGAGAAAGAGAGAGAGAGAGAGAGAGAGAGAGAGAGAGAATGTGTCAGGATCAGAAAACACACAGTCCAGCTGCATCTGTATCTTTCCTGTAATTTCTACTGTCCCTTCTTTACTAGGCCATTGAACTGTCCTCCTGAATGTATAGAGGACTCACTTTGATACTCCCCTGCCCTTCAGTTTTGTTTTTATTTCAAAGCTGACTTCTGTCTTTGTACTTATGGTGCACTCTAGATCTTCCAGGATACCAGGGGTCTTGGCCTGTGTCCTGAAAATTGAACAACGAAGAGTTCATCAGAATTTCTATTTAGTTCTTATCAGTCTCTTAGGCTTTTAGAGATTCTGGTTGCTCTTAGTGGACTGATTTGAAACTTGCTCTGCTGCACTGGAGTGATGGCTCAATGGTTCAGGGCACTTATTGCTCTTGCAGAAGATCTGAGTTTGGTTCCCAGTACTGATATGGTAGCTCAAAAATACCCAGAACTCTAATTCCGGGGAATCACCTGCTCTCTTCTGACCTTCCTGGACTTTAAGCTGTGTACAATATATATGTGAATGCATACAGGAAAAGACAGTAATACAAGTAAAATAAATGAGTCTTACAATCTTGATCTGAGCAAACTGATCATTTGCCACCATGCACCACATCTGTATTAACTATGACATAGGAAGTTGGGTGGGTTCTATCCCCCTGTTGAGCCATCTCCCTCATTCTGTTTCTATTACCCTCCCTTGACTGTTGTTGTCACCACCTTCTTACTTCAGGAGGGCAGCATGGGTCCTTTTAACTTACCTAACTTAACTTACAATCATGACAATCTGTTTTCTAAATTTCAACAAGAAAAATCTATCAAGCACACCCAAACCTAGACACTTTAAAACCTCTATAAATTCGAGGGATCCAAGATGGCGGCGGCCCGCGCGGATGCATTTTGAACATGGGGAAAACAGCCATAAAGCCACAGTTATAAGACTGATCAACAAACTGAGCTACTCGATCCCCCTGGGTTTCACCCAGCTACCCAGAGACCATTAAAAGTCCCTGGGCAGGACTGTCATCCCCTCTCTCGGACACTCAAAAAAAAAAAAAAAAAAAAAAAAACAGATGCAGTAGGATCTGTGCAGAAGCCGCGGAACCTGGGAATCAGGAATGGTCACCAGCAGAGGGCCAGGGTAAGAGCCATGCAAATACCCAACGGGCAGCTCCAAAACCCCAGACAGGGTTACTCACCAGCCTCCTGGGCTCTCACATCCCATGCAGGCTCTCCAGTTATTTAGTGAAGGGCTGCCAGAGCCAGAGTGGGGCAGAGGCTCTCTGGGCCGCCCCACAGTGATCTGAGCAGCTGCGGCGCAGAGGGCAGAAAGCTCACACAAGCATTTTGGAAAGCGCAGGCATATTTGTGATTCCCCAGAGGGGCGTTGGACATACATACAGGCCCCTCTAATGGATTTACAGTTATTGGAAAAAAAAAACTGCAGTGGGACTGAGCAGCAGGATACAATTCCCTGGCAGCAGGTTTCACGGCAGCTCTACTGCTGTGTACCAGAACTTGGAAGACAGTGGCCCCATTTGCCAGTATCCAAAGCCAGCTCCATACACACATAGGTGGAGCTGTGAGGGTGGCAGAAAGGGCAGCAGGGTTGGAAGGCAGATCTGTCCTCCACAGGGTCCAAGCCCTGGCCAAATTGTGCGGTTATTATTATTAGACCCTTTTGCTAGTGCTGGCCCTCCAGGCAGGAAACCAGAGCTTAAGCATATATAGCTACACCCCTGGAACAGTGAGGTTTCGATCTCGGAGACACTGCTGAGTGACTCACCTTAAGGGTGTGGAGTCAGGTCTTTTCAAGACTCCAATGGGTGGTCTCAACCCCCAAACGTGGGACCTCCAGTGTCCACAGAATCTGTGCCTGGACACACAGGACCATACCACCAGAGCCACTGCAGGCTGAACACTCAGTATGCAACATAGAGAGCTCTGACTTGCCAGCAGTGAAACAATCCAGGGCCATTCCTCGTTGCCTGGGAATAGGCTGCACCAGCTCACAATGCTTCTGGCTATTAGATGCACATTGACCCTGAGAACCCCCTGTGAGCAGCCTTGGAAGACCTCAAGCACAGTCCGACAGGTAAGCTGCAGTGGAGCTACAACCCCACCCAACAGCCTGAGGCCTACCAACCTGCACTGTCATCTATACAAAGACCGGTTGGATCCCAGGAACCTACAGGGACACTTCCCCATCACAACCCCTCACCTGAGTCCCAAAATGGGACAAAACAGGAAGGGGTGAGCTCTCAGAGACACACTGAGAACCTCCATACAAGGCCCCATCCAGCCAGTGGAAAGTGACAGATCACCAAGCAACACAGCTGCTACACCAAAGAGCCCCCTTTAGCTTCAAGCCCAGAAGACAACAAAAACAAATAGCTAAGAACAACTAAATGGCAAAAGGACAGCGAAAAAGTTGAATCAACAAAAGCCAGGGAATTATGAGCTCAATGAAATGTAACGACGCTAATACAGCAAGCCCTGA
Organism: Lophiomys imhausi; assembly: GCA_907164525.1. NCBI lineage: Eukaryota > Metazoa > Chordata > Mammalia > Rodentia > Muridae > Lophiomys > Lophiomys imhausi. Next base: position 2,830,078 of record CAJQZJ010001558.1, read on the forward strand.
CCACTTCAACACAGCTGAAACACATGAAAATGACGATAACTCTACAGTCTGGAAAACGATAGAGTCCTTTCAAGAAGAATTTAAATCTATGAAGGAATTCAAAGAGTCCACAATTTTACAAGCAAAAGCAATTAGAGAGCTCCAAGCCAAAGTGGCTCAAATTGAACAGGAAAGAGAGAAGGCAATGAAAGATTTAAAAGAGATGAAAGATTTCCAGGCAAAGACAAGCAAATTGGAGCAGGAAATATACAAAATGAATAAAGTCTTTCAAGTCATGAAACTGGAAATGGAAGCAATAAAGAAAACACAGTCAGAGTTAAGAGTGGAAATGGAGAATCAAGGAAAGAGAACAGGAACTACAAACATTAGTATCAAAAATAGGATACAAGAGATGGAAGACAGAATCTCAGGCGTGGAAGATTTGATGGAAGAAATCAGTACAACCAAACAAAATGAGAAAGCTAAAAAAGTCCTCACCCATAACATCCAAGAAATCAAGGACTCAATGAAAAGATGGAACCTAAGAATTATAGGCATAGAGGAAAGAAAAGACTCCCAAACCCAAGGTCCAGGAAACATATTCAACAAAATCATAGAAGAAAACTTCCCAAACCTAAAGAAAGAAATGCCAATAAAATTCCAAGAGGTTTACAGAACACCAAACAGATTAGATCAGAAAAGAAACTCCTCTCGCCACATAATAATTGAAACTCCAAATGTACAGAACAAAGAAAGAATATTAAAAGCTGTAAGAGAAAAAGGTCAAGTAACGTATAATGGCAGACCCATCAGAATTACACCTGACCTATCCTCAGAAACTCTAAAAGCTAGAAGGGCCTGGACAGAGGTCCTACAAGCCCTGAGAGAACGTAAGTGCCCAGCTAGACTACTATACCCAGCAAAACTCTCTATCAACATAGATGGAGAAAACAAGATATTCCATGACAAAATCAAATTTAAACAATATCTACCTACAAATCCAGCCCTACAGAAGATCCTAGAAGGAAAATTCAAACCCAGAGAAGATAACTACACCTAAGAAAACAGAGGAAACAGAAAACTCCACGACAATTAAACCAAAAGAAACACAGGACCACCACCTATACCAAAATAATGGGAAAGAAAAACATCTGTTCACTACTATCCATAAACATCAATGGACTCAACTCCCCAATAAAAAGACACAGGCTTGCAGATTGGATCCATAAAAAACACCCATAATTTTGCTACTTACAAGAAACACATCTTACTAACAAAGACAGACACTATCTTAGAGTAAAGGGCTTGGAAAAGGTTTTCCAAGCAAATGGACCCAGGAAGCAAGCTGGGGTAGCCATCCTAATATCAAGCAAAATAAACTTCCAACTTAAGTTAATATAAAAAAAAAAAAAAAAGACAGAGAAGAGCATTACATACTCATTAAAGGAAATAGTCATAAAGAGGACATCTCAATATTGAACATCTCTGCCCCAAATACAAAGGCACCTACATTTCTAAAAGAAACTCTCCTAAAACTTAAATGGTACATCAATCCCCACACATTAGTAGTGGGAGACTTCAACACCCCACTCACAACAATGGACAGATCATAAAGACACAAACCAAACAGAGAAATAATGAGTCTAACAGAGCTCTTGAACCAAATGGACCTAACAGATATCTACAGAACGTTTCACTCAAACACAAAAGAATACACCTTCTTCTCAGCATCACATGGAACCTTCTCCAAAATCGATCATATAGTCGGACTCAAAGATAGCCTCAACAGATAAAAAAATAAAATTGAAATAACTCTTTGTATCTTATCAGACCACCATGGAATAAAGCTGGACTTCAATGGCAACACAATCAAAGGAAAGCCTACACACACATGGAAATTGAACAACTCTTTACTAGATGACTACTGGGTCAGAGAAGAAATAAAGAAGGAAATCAAAGACTTCTTAAAATCCAATGAAAATCCAATCTATTGTACCTAATAATGTTTAAAAATGAAGTGTGAAGCTCTGGCCTCTTGATACCAACCATCTTAAACCATCTTTAGGATAGTTAAGAAATACAAACTCATAGTCATGCAAGCGTGTCACTTTGTTAGCTACTATGACAGTCTATCACAGATATTCTCTAAGCTACCCAGAAATCAAGTTGTTAAGAGACAAGCAACATTTGCTTATCTAAATACAAGAGATAGATAGGGAATCTTCAAAAACCCCAAGAGATCTGCAGAATATGGCATTCAAAGATGTTGTCTTAAATTAAGATTTTTTTGTTTTTATATCGAGACATATCAGCTCCTGACAGCACCCCCTATTCTACTCCAAGTAGAAGATGAGCATCGAAGAATCTCCAGTGGGAGATGGTTGAATTAGTGGCAAGCCTATCTCTTGGCATGAAAAACCCCTTGCTTCAACTGTAGACAGACTGCTTTCCAAAAAGGACAAAACTTGGTAGCAGGTAAGTCGACAGCCTAGCTCTGCCAAGACAGGGTAGGTAAGTCCTTCATAATCCCTGCTCTACAATCAATGTCTGTCAGAGAAACAGGACCAAAAGGCTAAAGATTGATGCTGTAATGTATGGAGAGAAAACAGGAACTGTCCAGGCAGCCACTGATATGTCATTTCTTAGTTTTGGATGATGCAGGCCCTGCACTTCCTACATAATCAGATGTATTTATCCCTCTCAGGTCTCTGAGGTGGTTGAAGAATAGATAGCTAGAGTCTCATAGTTAAATTTTGAGTTGTTTAGGAATCAAGAGGGTGTTCTGGATCTAAGAAGATGTTTTTAAAATTGTGATGCAAGTTAGTATGAAAGCTGAGTCAGATATAGATCTTTAAACTCATGGAGATGGTTAGATGGTAGAATGTTAAAGTCAGGGGCCAAATATGTATGAACTGGACATTGGGAATGTATGCTGGCGTACATAATAAATAATGTGGCGTATTTATTTCTGTTGTTTTGTATAGTTTTTACTGTTATAAGAGAAGGAACCATTTGTTGGACTGAAAGGGGAAGCTGTTGGGGGGAATAGGGTGGAAGGGTGGGACAGGAAGGGGGAGTAGGGAAGGGATTGTGACTGAGATGTAACTTGAAGAAATAAAAAAAAAGTATAAAAAAAAATCCAACGAAAATGAAGGCACAACATACCAAAACCTATGGGACACAATGAAAGCTGTGCTACGAGGAAAGTTCATAGCACTAAGTGCCTTCAAAAAGAAAATTGTGACAGCGCATATTACCAAATTAACAGCCAAACTGAATGAATTGGAAAAAAAGAGAAGCAAACACTCCCAAGAGGAGCAGAAGGCAGGAAATCATCAAAATTAGGGCTGAAACCAACAACTTAGAAACAAAAAGAATGATACAAAGAATCAATGAAACCAACAGTTGGTTCCTCGAGAAAATCAACAAAATAGACAAACCCTTAGCCAAATTAACTAAAAGACAGAGGGAAAAAAACCCAAATCAACAAAATCAGAAATGGAAAGGGAGAAATAACAACAGACATTGAGGAAATCCAGAGAATACTTACATCCTACTTTAACAATCTATACTCCACCAAATATGAAAACTTAAGTGAAATGGACAATTTTCTTGATAGATTCCACCTCCCGAAGCTAAATCAAGATCATGCTAACAGATTAAACAGCCCTATAACCCCTAGGAAATAGAAACAGTCAGTAAAAATCTCCCAACCAAAAAAAGTCCAGGGCCAGATGGTTTCAGCACAGCATTCTATCAGACCTTCAAAAGAGCTAATACCAATACTCTTCAAACTCTTTCACAAAATTGATTCAGAAATAACACTGCCAAACTCATTCTATGAGGCCACACTTACCCTGGTTCCTAAACCACACAAAGACCCAACAAAGAAAGACAACCCCAGACCAATCTCCCTCATGAACATAGATTCAAAAATACTTAATAAAATACTAGCAAACCAAATCCAAGAACACATCAAAAGTATCATATACCATGATCAAGAAGGCTTCATCCCAGGAATTCAGGGATGATTCAACATATGAAAATCTATCAACATAATTCACTACATAAACAATATGAAAGAAAAAAACCCACACGATAATCTCGCTAGATGCAGAAAAAACATTTGACAAAATCCAACACCCCTTCATGCTAAAAGTTCTGGAGAGAACGGGCATACAAGGACCATATCTGGAAACAGTAAAGGCAATATACAGCAAGCCAGTAGCAAACATCAAAGTTAATGGAGAGACACTTGAAGCATTTCCTCTAAACTCAGGGACAAGACAAGGATGCCCACTTTCGCTATATCTCTTCAATATAGTACTTGAAGTTCTTGCTAGAGCAATAAGACAACTAAAGGAGACCAAGGGGATACAAATTGGAAATGAAGAAGTCAAATTATCCCTATTTGCAGATGATATGATAGTATACTTAAGTGACCCCAAAAATTCCACCAGAGAACTCTTACAGCTGATAAACACCTTCAGCAAGGTGGCTGGATAGAAAATTAATTCAAAAAAATCAGAAGCCCTTCTTTATACAACAAATAAATGGGCTGAGAAAGAAATCAGGGAAACAACTCCCTTCACAATAGCCACAAACAATATAAAATACCTGGAGGTAACTCTAACCAAGCAAGTAAAGGACCTATACAACAAGAACTTCAAGCCCTACAAGAAAGAAATTGAAGATGCCATCAGAAGATGGAAAGATCTCTCAAGCTCATGGATAGGTAGGATCAACATAATAAAATGGCCATCCTACTAAAAGCAATATACAGATTCAATGCCATTCCTATCAAAGTACCAACACAATTCTTTATAGACTTGGAAAGAGCTATTCTCAATTTCATATGGAACAACAAAAAACCTAGAATAGCTAAATCAATACTGTAAAATAAAAAAAACATCTGGAGGTTGTAGGGAGTTAGATAAGTTAAATTAGGTTTAGAAAATATATAGGGGTTTCTGATACTGTCTCTTAATTCAGGGCATGAAGATCATTATCAGCATGTGGACTAAAAACAGAAAACAAACAGGAGACTTAATAGACTGAAAAACAAGGTTGAAGTCAGAAAAAACAGGAAATAGTCAATGGATTGAAAAACAAGGTTGTCAGAAAAACAGAAAAGACTTAACAGACTTAAAGAAACAAAGTATCTGGCCTGACATTGTTTTCAGCTGCTAAGTGGGCAGAGCCCAAATTAAGCTGAAACAGAGTTCCTCCTATTTAAGGACAGTGCATGGAGCCCAAAAGGAGAAGACGCCCCTGATGCTAGAGAGCTCCCAGAGTCTTGCTGAAAAAAGTGCTGGCCATCATTTGATGGCCCGATTTCCCTGAGGCGGAAAGAAGCTGGTGAGCAAAGAAAGCCTGAGCAAGACACCAAAAGGCCAAGGACTAAACCCTGTGGCTCAGCTTTTGCCTAGAGGGGTTTGATCTGTCTGAACAGTGGCCTAAAGGAAACTGTGCCTGGCTTTAAGGACTCTGAAGTAGAGCAGCAGAGTTGCTGATGCGAAGGGGCTGGGGTCTCCCAGAGAGAAGAAAGCATCAAGCCTTATTTAAGGTGAGACTGCAATAACCAACTTACCCTGATGAGCCTGCATCTGAAAGATCCAGAAAAAGGACTGCTAAGTGCGTTAAAGAATGTACAACAAAGACTGTGTTTCTGATGACTGAGGACCTGCCCCAGAGACTGCATCATTCTAAAAGGTTAGAAAAATAATTGTCAATAGGTTTAGTGGATAGGTTAAAGGGGTTGTAGGAATTTATAGGATTAATAGTTAAGAAATTGTTGGTGTTTGTTATAAGTGAATATAGTAATAAATAAGTGTTAAATAACAGTTAAAAAGTTCAGTTACAGGAGGTATCACCATCCCAGATTTCAAGCTGTACTGCAGAGCAATAGTAATAAAAGCAGCATGGTACTGGTATAGAAACAGACCAGTGGATCAATGGAATCAAATTGAAGACCCAGAAATGAGCCCTCATACCTATGGTCACCTAATCTTTGACAAAGAAGCCAAAACACCACAATGGAAAAACGACAGCATCTTCAACAAATGGTGCTGGTCCAACTGGATGTCCATTTGTAAGAGAATGGAATTAGACCCATACTTATCACCTTGTACAAAACTGAAGTCCAAGTGGATCAAAGACCTTAACATAAGCCCGGTCACACTAAATCTACTAGAAGAGAAAGTGGGAAAAACCCTAGAACTCATTGGCACAGGTGACAACTTCCTGAACAGAACACCAACAGCTCAGGACCTAAGATCAACAATCAACAAATGGGACCTCATGAAACTTAAAATCTTCTGTAAGGCAAAAGACACTGTCATTCGAACAAAATGGCAGCCTAGAGATTGGGAAAAACTCTTCACCAACCTCACATCTGACAAAGGGCTAATATCAAAAATTTACAAACAACTCAAGAAATTAAATGCCAGGAAACTAAATAATCCAATTAAAAATGGGGGAAAGAGCTAAACAGAGAATTCACAAAGGAGGAATTCCTAAAGGCTGAGACACACTTGAAGAAATGCTCAGCATCCTTAATCATCTGAGAAATGCAACTCAAGACCACTCTAAGATTCCATCTCACACCTGTCAGAATGGCTAAGTTCAAAACTCAAATGACAGCACATGCTGGCGAGGGTGTGGAGAAAGGGGAACCCTCCTCCATTGCTGGTGGGAGTGTAGGCTTGTGCAACCACTGTAGAGGTCAGTGTGGTGATATATTAGAAAACTTGGAATAGCTCTACCTCAAGACCTAGCCATACCAATTCTGGGTATACATCCAAATGATTCCTCACCAAACCACAAGGACGTTTCCTCATCTATGTTCATAGCAGCCTTATTTGTGATAGCTAGAAAGTGGAAACAACCCAGATGTCCCTCAACTGAAGAATGGATTAAAAAACTATGGTACATCTACTAAATGGAATACTACTCAGCTATCAGAAACAAGGAAATTATGCAATTTGCAGCCAAATGGATGGAACTAGAAAAGCTCATGCTGAGTGAGCTAACCCAGATTCAGAAGGATGCACATGGCATCTATTCACTTATAGTCGGATTTTAACTATATAGTACAGGATATCTATACTTCAACCAATGCACCAAAGGGAAGAGGAACGTAGACTTTTTTTTTTCCATGTCAATGAGACCCTTTGCCCTAGTGGTGCTGCCTTATAGGCCCCCAGTGTATGAGGAGGCTCTTGGCCCTCATATGACTGCTGAACTGGGGTGGGGGACACTCCACTCTGGAGGAGTGGGATGGAAGGGATAGGGGTAGAGGGTGGGAGGGTAGGACTGGGTAGGGTCAAAAGAGGACACTATGATGGAGATATAACCTGAAGCAATAAATAAATAAATTCATAAAAAACATAAAAAACCTTTATAAATTCCCAGAACTCTTTTTTTTCTTTTTTTAATTTATTTTTTATTTCCTCAAGTTACATCTCAATCACAATCCCCTCCCTACTCCCCCCTCCAGCCTCCTCTCCCACCCTCTTCCCCCTCAACCCCCATTCTCTTCCCCTTCCTTTTTTAAGTTTAAAGTATATCTTTTTTCCCCCAACAGCTCCCGCTTTCATTCCAACCAATGGTTCTTTCTCTTATAACAATAAATACAATACAAAACAAACAAAATAAATAGGCCACAATTATGAGAGTTATATGGCTTAGCATACATTCCCAATGTCCAGTCCATATGTATTTGGCACCTGACTTTAACATTCTACTATCTAACCATCTACATGAGTTTAAAGCTCTATATCTAACTCAGCTTTCATACTAACTTGCATCACAATTTTAAAAGTATCTTCTTAGATCCAGAACACCCTCTTGATTCCTAAACAACTCAAAATTTAACTATGAGACTCTAGCTATCTATTCTTCAACCACCTCAGAGACCTGAGAGGGATAAATATATCTGATTATAAAGGAAGTGCAGGGCCTGCAGCCTCCAAAACTAAGAAATGACATACCAGTGGCTGCCTGGACAGTTCCCATTTTCTCTCCATAAATTACATCATCAATCTTCCTCATTTGGCCCCATTTCTCTGACAGTCATTGATTTTAGAGAAGGAATTATGAAGGACTTGCCTACCCTGTCTTGGCAGAGCTAGGCTGTGGACTTACCTGCTTCCAAGTTTTTGCCTTTTTGGACAGCATTCTGTCTACAATTGAAGCAAGGGGTTTTTCTTGCCAAGATATAGACTTGCCACTAATTCAACCATCTCCCACTGGAGATTCTTTGATGCTCATCTTCTACTTGGAGTAGAATAGGGGGTGCTGTCAGGAGCTGACATGTCTTGATATCAAAAAAATCTTATGTTAAGAAAACATCTTTGGAAAAATGGTTAAAAATATTAATAAAATCATTTGATGTTCAGTCCTTTTGTCCTCAGCTATTTAGATGTCCTAAGAAGTTCATAGACAGAAGCTGATCTTCAGAGCTTTACTGAAGTTCTGGCTGGAGCAGTCTGTGGAGCTGAACGATCTTAGCGTTTTTGAGTTGTTGTGGTTGTAGACTTTTGAGGAAACTGCTATTGAGGAAGTCTGCAAGGTTGGTTCATCTGGGCCACTCGTCTTCTTTGGTGTCTGATCTGTTTTCTGCTGAGGTTTCCGTTGTCCAGTTGTCCCTCTATTCCTTGAATGGATGCTTTATACCTCCTGGAAAGATAAGAACTGAGCCCGGCCCTAATCCTAACTCTGGGACAATTACCTTTTTTTTGGGGGGGGGGGTCAGTTCATATTTTTCCTGGAGCAAATTTGTTTTTTTGAGAATATATGAAGTTTTACCTTTCAATCCGGATTGAATAAGAAATAATTTTGATATTTTGGAGCTAAACAAACCTTTAGTGTATATATTTTGAGATCTCAAAGGACAATTTGTTTGAATTGTAGCCTGCCTTTTGTAAGTAGCTTTTAAACTTAAATCCTTCCAAATCCTATGTGCCTGTATCTGCATTCTAAGTTTTGGGATCAACGATATGTGGTTCCCAACTGATTAAAGATGTGCTCCTCTACCCCTGGATCAAAGTTTTTCGCTGTTTAGAGCTTGTTTTGTATCAGGCTGACCTTGAGCTCTGAGATCTGCCTGTTTCTGTCTCTAGTGTGTTGGGATTAAGGGTGTATTCTTCCCCAATGATGGGACTAAGGGTGTGCACTATCACCACCCTGTCTCTTGTAACTCTAGAATTTATAAGACAACTAACTCTATAGTGATCCTCCTGTCTGTGCTGGAGGTAAAGGCATGGGCTAACACCATGCATTATTTTACCTTAGCTCTAAGTTTTTTCAACTCTTGGAGGTTTGTAAAACCAGGTTGAAGAGCTGTCACCTTTAATTTATTTACAGTGTTTTAAACCTGTTACCTGCTTTTTAATGCCAAACCATGGAAAGAGCCTATACCTCTACAAAAAAAAAAAAAAAACCAAAAAAAAACAAAACAAAACAAAAAAAAAAACCTTTTAAGCTGCTATCAAGTTTGTGTAATCTCTGTAGCCACCTGCAGTCTAACATTCTAATCTGAAATTAAGGCGATTTCCCTTTTATGCCAGTAAGGCAATTATACCTTTGGTAAATTATAGTTTGAAAATTTTATATTGTATTTTTATTATATTTTTAAGCTTATTAACTCTTTTCTTAAAAAAGTATTATTTACTTCTAGAACATAGTTTCCTCCCTCCTCCCCTCCTGTCCCCTCCCTCCCTCTCACCCTTCCTCACACCCTCCCTCCTTGTTCCTCTACTTGGTACTCTCCTTCTCCTCAGATGAGGTGGGCTCTCACATATGATACTCCCTCAGATCTTGCGTCATGTGAGGGCCAAGAGCTTCCACTTGTACTGGAGCTTGATAAGGCACACCATCTAGGGTGTGGTGTCCCACTAACCAGCAGCAGATTCCATGACTCATTGGTGGGTAGAATTTTTCCTAGGATAGATATGCTAGGTTCCTGTCTATTTGGGTGTGTGGGTTGTAGGATAGGTATCCTCTGATGTATGGTTAATATCTATTTATAAGGGAATACATACCATGTTTATCTTTCTGGGACTGCATCAGCTCACTTAGGATGAGCTTTACTATTTCCATCCATTTGGTTTCGAATTGCATGATTTCCTTGTTTCTGATAGCTGTGTAGTATTCCATTGTGTAAATGTACCACAGTTTTTTATCTATTCTTCAGTTGAAGGACATCTGGGTTGTTTCCAGTTTCTGGCTATTACAAATAAAGCTGCTATGAACATTGTTGAGGCAATATCCTTGTGGTTTCGTTTTGAATCTTTTGGATATATGCCCAAGAGGGGTATGGCTGGGTCTTGAGGTAGATTTATTCCCAATTTTCTAAGATATCTCCAGATTGATTTCCAAAGTGGTTTCACAAGTTTGCAGTCCCACCAGCAATGGGGGAGTGTTCCCCTGTCTCCACATCCTCGCCATCATGTGCTATCATTTGAGTTTTTGATCTTAGCCATTCTGACAGGTGTGAGATGGAATCTCAGAGTTGTTTTAAGTTGCATTTCCCTGATGACCAAAGATGTTGAACATTTCCTCAAATGCCTCTCAGCATGTAGAGATTCCTCTTCTGTGAATTCTCGGTTTAGCTCTGTACCCCATTTATTGATGGGGTTATTTGATTTTGTGGTGTTTAATTTCTTCAGTTCTTTATATATTTTGGATATTAGCCCTCTGTCAGATGTTGGGTTAGTGAAGATCCTTTCCCACTCTGTAGGCTGCCGTTTTGTTCTAAGGACAGTGTCCTTTTCCTTACAGAAGCTTTTCAATTTTATAAGGTCCCATTTATTGATTATTTGTTTTAGTTCCTGAGCTATTGGTGTTCTATTCAGGAAGTTGCTACCAGTGCCAATGATTTCAAGGCTTTTCCCCACTTTCTCTTCTATTAATGTTAGTGTGTCTGGATTTATGTTGAGGTCCTTGATCCACTTAGACTTAAGTTTTGGACAGGGTGATAAGTATGGATCTATTTGCATTCTTCTACATGTTGACATCCATTTAGACCAGCACCATTTATTGAAGATGCTTTCCTTTTTCCATTGTATGTTTTTGGCTTCTTTATCAAAAATTAAGTGGCCATAGGTGTGTGGGTTTATTTCTGGGTCTTCAATTAGATTCCATTAGTCAACTGGTCTGTTTCTATACCAGTACCATGCTGTTTTTATTACTATTTCCCTGTAGTACAGCTTGAAATCCGGGATGGTGATACCTCCAGATGTTCTGTTATTGTACATGATTGATTTAGCTATTCTGGGTCTTTTGTTATTCCATATGAAGTTGAGAATTGTTTTTTCCAGATCTGTAAAAATTGAGTTGGTATTTGGATAGGAATTGCATTGAATCTGTATATTGCTTTTGGTAAGATTGCCATTTTTATTATGTTGATCCTACCTATCCATGAACAAGGGAGATCTTTCCATCTCCTGATGTGTTCTTCAATTTCTTTCTTCAGGGAATTGAAGTTCTTATCATACAGGTCTTTCACTTGCTTGGTTAGAGTTACCCCCAGGTATTTTATATTATTTGTGGCTATTGTGAAGGGTGTTGATTCCCTTATTTCTTTCTCAGCCCATTTATCTTTTGCGTAAAGAAGGGTTACTGATTTTTTTGAATTGATTTTGTATCCGGCCACCTTGCTAAAGGAGTTTATCAGCTGTAGAAGTTCTCTGGTGGAATTTTTGGGGTCACTGATGTATACTATCATATCATCTATAAATAGGGATACTTTGACTTCTTCCTTTCCAATTTGTATCCCCTTGATCTCTTTTAGTTGTCTTATTGCTCTAGCTAAAACTTCAAGTACTATGTTGAAGAGATATGGAGAGAGTGGGCAGCCTTACCTTGTCCCTGATTTTAGAGGAAATGCTTTAAGTTTCTCTCCATTTAGTTTGATGTTGGCATTGGCTTGCTGTAAATTGCCTTATTATGTTTAAATATGGTCCTTGTATGCCTGATCTCCCTAAGACTTTTATCATGAAAGGGTGCTGTATTTTGTCAAAAGCTTTTTCTGCATCCAATGAGATGATCATGTGGTTCTTTTCTTTCAGCTTGTTTATGTGGTGGATTATATTGATGGGTTTTCTAATGTTGAACCACCCCTGCATCCCTGGGATGAAGCCTACTTGATCATGGTGTATGATACTTTTGATATGATCTTGGATCCGGTTTGCAAGTATTTTATTAAGTATCTTTGCATCAATGTTCATAAGGGAAATTGGTCTGAAATTTTCTTTCTCCGTTGGGTCTTTGTGAGGTTTAGGTATCAGGGTAACTGTGGCCTCACAGAATGTGTTTGGCAGTATTCCTTCTGTTTCTATGTTGTGGAAGAGTTTGAAGAATATTGGTGTTAGCTCTTCTTTGAATGTCTGGTAGAATTCTGTGCTTAAACCATCTGGCCCTGGGCTTTTTTTGGTTGGGAGATTTTTAATGTCTGTTTCTATTTTCTTAAGGGTTTTAGGGCTGTTTAATCTGTTAACTTGATCTTGATTTAACTTTGGTAGGTGGAATATATCAAGAAAATTGTCCCTCAAGGGATTACTAATAGGCTAATAAATTAATTTGTCATGTTACCTCATATTACAGTTGTGTAAAATGACTCAATGATAAGGATTTTTTTGAATCTAGATAATGTACAGATAACTAACATTTAGCTGAGTTAATCTCCCTCTCTCTCACCCCAGTATATATATATAGATAATGTATATATAGATAATAAACACACACAAATATATATACCAAAAATAATTTTATGGTTTTTTTGTTTTTGTTTTTTTGAGACAGGGTTTCTTTGTGTATCTCTGGCTGTCCTGGAGTCACTTTGTAGACCAGGCTGGTCTCGAACTCACAGAGATCCACCTGCCTCTGCCTCCCAATTGCTAGGATTAAAGGCGTGCATCACCACACCTGGCAATTTTATGGAGTTTTAATACCTCTCACAATTTATACATTCACATACACACACGCACATATGCACACTCACATACTCACACCCACACTGCTCTTAGCTTTCACCTTGATTTTGGCTTATGTCTTCTTGTTTCCACATTCAAGATCAAGCTCTAGGTGAGGATGAGTCCCTGAAGGAAGCATGTTCAAAGGTTCTCTGTGGCCTTGATAGTAGCTCTGCTTTATAAAGGGCCCACTGCTCCTCTTTCTGTCTTCTTGTGTTGTTGTTGTAAAAATCGTTTTTTTATACAATGTATTCTGATCATGGTCTCTCCTTCCTGACCTCATCTTAGATCCTTCCCACCTCCCCACCTGCCCAATTTTATGCCCTTTCTTTCTCTCCCTTTAGAAAACAAATAGACAAACAAAACAAGCAACAACAAAAATAATACACAAGAAACACACAGAGAAATGCACATACACACAAACACATCCATAAAAACACAAAATCAGAAACTATAATATACAGCAAAAGGCCAGTAAGAAAAAAAAAAAAAGCTCAGATCAAACAATATATGGCAGAGTCTACAAAAATACCATTGAGTTTGTTTTGTGTTGGCCATCTACTCCTAAGCATTGACCTACCCTTAAGTGTGCTTAATATTCCCAGTGAGATTCCATTGGAGAAAAATAAGTTTTCCTTTGCAACCCGATGTTAGTTGGAGAAAGATTCTTGGTTTTAGGGATGGAAACCCAATATCCACTACTACCTCTCAGGGCTGAAACCTCATCTGGCTTAAACCTCTGTAGGCCCTTGCATGCAGCAACAACCTTTGTGAGTTTATATGTGAATGAGTCCTGTTCTGCCTGGTAGACATTGTTTTGTAGGAGAGATCTATCCACTCTGGCTCTTATAATTTTTCTGTCTCCTTTTCTGGAAAGCTCCCAGATCCCTGGGGGGAGGGATTTAATAAAGACATCCCATTTAGGACCCCATGTTCTAAAATCTTCCACTCTTTCTTTTTGTCTAGTTGTGAGCCTCGAGGTTTTAGTTCCTGTCTACTCCTAGGGAAAGCTTCTCTGATGAAGCCTGAGTGAGGCATTGACCTACTGATAAATCAGGGTGTCACTGGGAGTCATTTTATTGCTCGCTCCTTCAGCAGAACAATAGTATTTGGTTTTCCCCTACGCCTATGGCCTATCCAGTCTCATATTCTTGGCTACCTAATTATGGGAAATAGATTTCATCTCATGGATTGGACCTAAAATCCTATCACATTGTGGTTGGTTATTTCCACAATGTTTGTGCCACAATTGCACCAGTATATCATGTAGGAAGCTTACTGTTGTAGAATTTGGGATTTGTAGTTGGTTGTGGTTACCTTTCTCCTTTGGTAGCATGCAGTGTACCTTTGTGTAGCATGAACTCTAATCAGTGGGGGGTGAAGACACTACCACAACTCCTCTGCATTAAATAAGATATATAAGTGTTATCATCTTCAATAGGGCCATACATCAATTTATGGAGGGCATTTACTGGCCTTGGCAATAGCCTGAGATGCTTGGGAGTTTCCATGGTATCTCTTAGGCCAATGACTCTACTAGATGTAAACCATTTCTGACACTGGAAGTTTCACTTAATGGCATAAGCTGTCTAATTGAGGTGTTGTCTCCCTTGTTATTTTGGTGACTCCATTTAGATTTTTTTTCATCTATGTATATATTTTGAGAAGCTTCTATGGTACTGGGTTTCCACATGACTCCACAAATGGGCCTCATTGTTAGTTGTCCCTTCCCATATTCCTTTCCTTACCCCCTTCTTTCATCTTTTCCCAGTTTAATCCCCTTGCATTAATCTTCTCCATCTTTTAATATATATTCTATTTCCCCTTAGCTAATCTCCTTAATTAATCCTTATATGGAATATATCATGTCTACCAAAAGTTAACTTCTTCCTCTTACTATTATCCTAGATCCACAGTGGTGTGGAGGAGTGGTTGACAAAAGTACAAAAAGGAGCAGTATAAATAGTTTCTGCTTATCTCTTGAGTACCCATCACATTTATTTTAAACAAATAAGCTCTCATTGGATATTTGTCAAGTAACTTCTTTCATTTCCTGAGGCCCTATGAGTAAATGTTCTCAGTTTTTCTAGATATCTTTTGTGATTTTAGCTCATTAAACCATGAAATTATAAACAGCATGCTGCAGCATGAAGTTGGAAGAAATAAGAAATTATATCTGTGTTTTGTAAATAAATTCTCTATCAATGACTTTAATATCTTGCATGAAAGCAAAAACCGTGATTCCTACGGATTTTCCACACATTCCAAGTACCCCAATCATAAATTATATTACTCAGGCCAACATGATTCAGCAGACAAAGATTTGTGTTGCCAAGCTTGATAATTTGATTTCAACACCAAGACTCATATGGTGCAAGTAAAGAAACAATTCTTAGCTTCTGATCTTGACACATCCACATGGAACATGGTGTGCACCCAATGCAAAGATCAATAAATGTGGCCTAGGTGACTTGGTAAGTCAGAGCCACCAGCTGGGCCATACGGCCACAGCCTGAAGCTTCATTGATGTTCACAGGCACTGCTGTCATCTGGGGCCATATTGATGAGTGACTGCTAGTGTCACCTGAGGCCACAATGATGTCTGGGTCCATGCTGCCACTGAGGGCCCTACTAAGCTGGGGTCTGTGGTGATGTCCGTGGTGGCCTGTTTTACCACCAAAGGCCATGTGGATTGATGTCGGTGGGTGGTTTGGACTGTTGCCTGAAGCCACGTTAATTTCCATGGAGTGTGCTGCCACCAGGGGCCATGCTGATCTGAGAGGCCTGCGCTGCCACCTGAGGTCACGTTGATGTCCGAGGTCGGGGCTGCCTCTGAGTGCCTTGTCTGGGTCCATGGTCTACTGCAGCTGGGAGTTGTGTTCATGATTAGTGATGTAGACAAAAAATATGTAGAGACCCATGAACCATGCTCCTTCTGACTGTGAAATAATTTTCTATTTTTCTCATTCTTTTTATTTTTGCATTTTTGAGGGGAAGGTCAAAAGGGTGGAGGGCAACATAGAAGGACAGATGGGAATGTTATCGAATGCATGATGTGAAAGTCCCAGAGAAGTAATAAAAATATTATGTTAAAAAGATAAATAAATGTAATAAAGGTTACAGTCAAAATTTATAATGCCTATAGCATTTAAATACAATATTTTATTTAAGTTTTGTGAATTTTGTACAGTATATTTCATTATACTCAGTCCCTACTCTTCCCGTTAAGTCCTTCCTGTTCCACCTCTTTTTTTCCCCATTGCTTCCCAAAGCCATGTTCTTTTTGTTTGTTTGTTTGTTTAGAATAACCAACAGAGTCTAATTTCTACTTCCCATATACTCACGAGTGTGAGGGCATTCCTTGGAGTGCAGTTGGCCTAGCAGTGTCATGTGTTTAAAAAGCAAAAAACAAACTTCAGCAACAACAATGCCACAAAAAAACCTTTTCTCTCTCCCCGAGAAGTCATCAACTACCAGTAGCTGCTCAGTTATGGATGTGAGATCCTAACACCCTTCAGACTCCAAGCTAGACTGCTGACTGGCTTGATCTTGTACATACCTTCTGTAGGCAAACACACCTGCTATGAGTTCATGAGTAAAATGTCTCTTTCCCACCAAGAAGACAATGTTTCTTTCTGGTCCTCCTTGACCTCTAGCTATTTCAATCATTTTGGCCCCCATCTTTTGCATTGGTCTCTGGACTGTTGTGACATAGATGTAACGTTTGTAATTGAGTGCTTTCTTGACCATTATTTGCTGAGCCCTGATCAGTTGAAAACACACAGCAATTCACAAGAAAGAATTATTTTTCTTAAACACGTGTTAGCTAATTATGAAAATCATCAATCTTAGACTCATGGAGCCTGTTTTCATTGTGCTGTTTTGCTTTTTTATTATTCCTTGGGTTAATTAAGTTTTATAATCCAGAATTTGGGAATTATCAAACTGTGGCACACGTGCTGGAAACCTGCAGCTGATTTAAAATCACACTTGTTTAATTTCGCGTTGTTAAGACGAGGCTGGCACAGTTTCTTATAGAGTCGAGTTTTCAGTTAGCAATTTTTACTTTAACAAATTGCTAGATTTTTGTTTTTCCTTACTGTAAGCTCTATTTTCATGTTGTGGAGCCAAGTAATTCAGTCACCAGATAATGCCTTGAAGTATAATCTGACAAGATACATCGAAGTCAGCATGACAGGAGGATGTGACATGCAATTAAATTATATCTGACAAAAGGCTCATAGCTTTCCTACATCTAGGAATGATTGGGAGACTTTGTCTATGTTTCATTATTCATCGGGGTGTAATGGAGGTCACTGGCTGTCCTGACCAATGTGATCCCGTGAACTTTCCCTCTGCTTTATACATGTTTTCCGAGGTGTTTTTTAAAAACATTCTTGGCCAGTTATATAGTTGGTAATTACATGTTGATTATGGGATTCAGTATGTTATTGTGCTGAATTCTCGTATTTTTAAAAAAATAAGATTCATACTTGCTAGTGCTTCATCCTCAAAGGATGTATTATAATCTCTTTAAGCCCCATAGGGTTATTTGAATATGTAATATTATATTTCCATTAAGTTGGTGCAGGAAGGAGACAACATTTGTTAATACAATCGATTGAAAAATATTTAAAGAAGAGTAATAAAATCAGTGTCTACTACCCATGACTCCTTGATAATAGGTGTGACCCCATGTAGTTAGAGACAGATTCCTTTCCAAAGCTGGTTCTTCCAGGATAATGAAAACATTTTAAAAGCATATAGAGATCTCGCAAGAAGGTAAAAGGATGAATTATTGAACATACCGCAGCTTCTTGATAAAACTTTTATGATCACTGCATGGTGTTCACCTAACCATTTTAGTAGTATGGAAACAAGAGCACCACTTATCAGGATTTAATGGATTTCCTCTTATTGTCTCATTTAGACAACATGTTCTAGACTAGACCTAGATATTATAAATAATTCCAAATTTCCAGCTATAACTTGTGGGGGGTTTTGTTTTGTTTTGTTTTGTTTTCTCTAAGAATTACTAGACCATGTTATTAACACCCTCTACTTTATAGAAAAATGACTTGCATTTGCAAAGGATATTAGGATTCTTTAAAACCATATAAATGCACCACAAGTGTTGATGAGAAGATAGAGACTCTGAGCATTGAGTACATACTTAACTAGGAAACATTTGTAAATACAGAATTTAGAATGCATCATCACTGGGGGAGACAACAAAAGACAAAATTTCTTACCAACACCTCCATCCATTACAGTATCAGAGAGGGCTGGTGAATAAGAAAACATCATACCCACCCATTTATTTCCATTTTTTATTAGTTCATATGCATAAAGAGGGCAAAGAGAGGAACATACATCCTTTGGGCATTTATATATACAGGCAATACAAGATATAATTTTTACTTCAATTTTGTGCCGAGTGGCTATCTTTAGGCTTGGCAAATGCTGGCTTCAAGAATACCCCTTCCAAATTTTTATATTCCAGAGGGACTGTAACCTGACATCATAAGAAGGAGAATATTCCCACACTTCCACTGTAGCTGACTCACATTTGCCCTCCCTCTATTGCTGCTTAAGCACATGTACTTGGAGGAGAAAGTATTAAGCTCCAACTGGATCAAAGATGACCAATAACCTAGAAGATGCATTTTGTGGATGGAAACAAACTAGAATGAATTTTACTGAGGCACTAGAGAAGGAAATGGAACCTACACATCACAGCCAGGGAACCAGGGATTTGGTCCCACTATTATCAGTTACTCTTGAAGTTATTTCGCCTCCTTTACAGCCTACTGTCTTTTAGCATAGGCTGAAATAGAGATGAAGTCATTTAGAAGCAGATGAGAGCTACATAGCTTAGTGAAATGTCTTTCACAAAGATAATTCTCAATAAATAATGTTATACTCACTTTTGAGTTTACCTACCTCTGAGAACATTTTCTCTTGCTTGTTATGTGAACTGGTATATGTTAATTTTATTTTTGCAATTATTTTGAATTGATTGGTCAGAAAAACATCCCAAGCTTCATTTTGATTCCCTGGTTACTGAAGGAATTGCATAAACTGACATTTCTCACAGTGCAGACGTCACATAAAATAAAGTGCGTTAAAGCCAATTGTGTCTTGCATATTACCTGGTAGATATTTTCAACCGCGAAGGCTTCAGTCTTGCAGGAGGATTCTTGGCTAAACTTTAATTGGTAAAAGATTATAGGCTGTATATACATTTGTTTGAAGAAAAAGCAAATTAAACTGACTAACATGTAATTAAAACTTTATTCAATAATGAAAGTATGATGCTGTTGACCTTGTAAAATATTTGTGGGGATTTCATACTGTTTTCTAAATCTCTCTAAGAGGAATAACTAAGAGTTCTCTGTTAAGACTCAAACAGAAGGGAATTATTGATTCTAGAAATTGCTGCCTTCAAAGAGTAAGTGGCCCCCTTTTTTTGAAGGAGGTAATATCCAAGTACAAATAATATGAACTTGCATAATGCTCACTGCATAAGGAATGTTTTCAAAATGGTTTTTATTCACTTCTTCATTTATTTCCTATCCATGGACACTAAGGAATTTTCTTCCTTGAAAAACTCAGTAATTACTATTTGCAGAGAGTGCTTGGTGTCCTCATTTTCTCTCTCTCAAGACTGTTCAGTTAAAATGGTCACAGGATATAGCCACCCATCCAAGTTTCCTTGAGATGGTTCTCATATCCCAGTGCAATTAGTTGTGTAACTTTCCTTACAGAATATTATTGCTGTGGTTTGACAGTACTGTGTACAGTTTCCCAGTTACAAAATGTGCATTAAAATCAACTAGTCTATGAGCCAGGTTGGGTCTTCCTGTCTGAGAACCTAAGGTTGGTTATGCTCTTGGCCATTTTTCCTACACACTCGGTCATTTCAGCACCGTCTCTATTTTGACAAACTCAGGAACATTTAAGATCCCTGAAGTAGAGTGAGATATGACAAAATAGTTGAGAACTTTTCCACACTGATTGTATTCTTGGAAGTCATATTTTTATTAAAATATATACTAGAATGCATTTCCTTTTGTATTATTTTCATAATAATACCTTTGTAAAAACAATAAGAATCCCTTATGAATGGTTCCAAGGTTGAAAACAACTTGGTGCTCCATGGGACTCATATAATTATGTTTCAGATAAGGATGACAATTGGTTTGCAGATAGTGAAATTGATTTAGTACTTCCAAAGTACCAATTTAAAGGAAGATAGAAATAGAGAATATATAATATACTTCACATATAAAGATATATTTATTTGAGAAAATTAATGTTTTAGCACCATATACGTACTGTAGAGAGAATTTTGGTTTCTTTGAAAATCCAGTTATGTTATGTGACTATGTTTTTTTTTGTTTTTTGTTTTTCGTTTTTAATCCCAGTTATGGGATATGGGGCTGATTCACATGGTCCACAGCTGCTAACTATGTCTGTGATTTAGGAGGGGCATGATTTATGGCAGCTACAGATAGTCTACGTTTGAAATTCTGGGGACTCTTGAGAGAGTATAAATGTGAAAGCCACAAGAGGGCCTCTGGTGGAGACTGCTCTCCCCCTGCTGCTGCTTTTACTATTGTTGGATTGTTGGTATTCTGATGACAAAGATTGGACTTGCTCCAGGGAACTGGACACCTCTAATGAGCAGGAATTAGTTTAAAGAGATTCATGTTCCCTTTCCCCTCTACCCTTCTGTCTCAACTACCTAGTGTTGAGGGGTTGGAAGGCACTGAGGGGGAGAAAGGTGGTAGATATGTGGACTGAAATCAAATAGCTCAAATGGCTGGCTACAGTGTACAATACAGATGTATGCATAGGAGAGGCTATAAATAGTAAGTGAATGGGTGGATAGATAGATTAGATAAAGATTTCATAATGTGCTGCTGTGATTTTTATTGGTCCTTTCATTGTATACCTATTCCCATGCATAGGAATTACCATGCCAAGTTGCAACTGATTTCTGTTATCAACAGGACATTGAAGAAGTAACAGTGAATGATTTCTGAGACAAGGTCATGAAAGATATTTCAGGAATGGCTTTGACTTTGGACTACTACCTCTAAGCAGAGCCATCAGCCACAGTGTGAGGCTACACAAAAGGCAGCGGCAGGGGCTTCTCTCTGCGTTCTAGGCCAGCCTGGTCTACAGAGTGAGTTCCAGGACAGCTAGGCCTACACAGAGAAACCCTGTCTCGAAAAGCAAAAAACATTGATTCTTTGTATCGTTCTTTTTGTTTCTAAGTTGTTGATTTCAGTTTGATGATTTCCTGACTTCTGCTTCTCTTGGGAGTGTTTGCTTCTGTTTTTTTCCAATTCATCCAGTTTGGCTGTTAATTCGGTAATATGCGCTGTCACAATTTTCTTTTTGAAGGCACTTAGTGCTATGAACTTTCCTCGTAGCACAGCTTTCATTGTGTCCATAGGTTTGGGTATGTTGTGCCTTCATTTTTGTTGGTTTTTAAGAAGTCTTTGATTTCTTTCTTTATTTCTTCCCTGACCCAGTAGTCATCCAATAAAGAGTTGTTCAGTTTCCATGTGTGTGTCGGCTTTCTGTTGATTCTGTTGCCGTTGAACTCCAGCTTTATTCCATGGTGGTCTGGGTAAGATTCAAGGGGTTATTTCAATTTTTTTTTATATCTGTTGAGGCTATCTTTGTGTCCGACTATATGATCGATAAAAACAAAACAAAACAAATAAACCCCAACAACAACAAAAAGTTGGAGTTTAATCCAGAAAACACAAGCATCCATCAAAACAGGCTCCCAAGTGTCTGATCTGCAAAACCTGAGAAATAAATGTTCAGTGGCATTTCAAGCTCATGCTTTTGAGATAACGTTTATATGGCAGTAGATAACGATCTAACTACACTCACACTTGGAACATATGAACATACATAAAACACATATAAGAATACTTTCTGTTGTGATATAATGTGCATTTTTCTGGGCTTGTTTTTAGGGCTGATCATGTTAAAATGTCTTAAAATATCTATGTACAGAGGGGATAAAAAGAGAGAAGGGGTAGAGATATGTTTTAACCAAGTTTATCTCATACTGCTACATATTTTCCTATTCTTCACATAATATTTTTTATAGATATTGCTAAGCATTTTCTGTTAGTGGGTGACTTAGGGGAAATTAATGTGTTTGTCACACAGCAAAGCCTTCCCTTTAAACTGTTTTTACTGCCTCAGACAATATTTTAGCTACACATCATGGTGTTTACTGCCAATGCTACCTTTCTGCAGCCTGTAGATGGTTGCCTATGCTGGTACATATCCATTTAACTATGTTTTCACATTGTGATGCTTTATTTAGATTTATTTACATTGTTATCATTACCCTAACAATTATGCATTCTTTTAATCAGTCCTACACACAGGCAAAAAAATGAGTAGCATCTTATAATATTTAATGACTGGAAGAATGAAAATACTCTTAATTCACAACTTCTAATAGCTTCATACATTTTATTTGTTTTTTTTATCTTAGGATATAATGTCTACATAGGAACACCAGAAACAAGAAAATTTAGAAGCAAATAATCTGGGTTAGGGCCACTAATGTTCTTATTACTCCTCCTAAAGTTACTCTCTGTGTCTCTCCCAAGAGTCCATGTGTTAAAAGTTTGGTTCTCATGATTCTCACAGTGTCAGTACTGAGAAATGGTAGAACACTCCATTAGGGTATCCGGTGTGATATGTAGAGCGATCATGGGTCCCTGTTCCTATCCTTGCTCCCTGTCCTTGAGAGAGAAGTACATCTTTGTCTCATGCTCCTGGAATAGCAGGGTGCTTCATTATGACCCCCAAGTAGCAAGGCAGAGAAATGAAATAGGGTCTCAAAACTGTGAGCTCAACTAAACTAAGCATTGCTTGCTATATCTTGATTAACTCAGACATTTGTTGTAATGACAACAAACTAACAGTATTAACTTGAATGGTTTTAAATAGTGGCGAAGTTTGTGTACGAATGTAATGAACTATATTTGGGGTTGATATTTGTAGGAGGTAGTCACGGGATTTATGGGGTTGTCACAAGAGCAAGGGAATAGTGCTATGAGCAGAGATGATTCATTTGCTGCTACTTGTAAAGTAACAAATCACATAGTCCACTGGAGAAAGTTCACAGGCAGGTGCTAGACGGAGCAGAGTGGGGGTCAGAGAAAGCAGGTTTGGCACAGGTCCAACTCCTGCATGCTCAGGTTTTTTTTTTTTTTCCTTTAACTGAATTTAAATTAATTAGTGAATATGGTTTTTAACTTATTTTATGTGTATGACTGTTTTGACTGCATGAATGTACATGTCACTTAATGCCTGTGTACTTCCTGCCTGTGGTCAGAAGAGGACAGAAGATCCCCTAGAAGTGGAATTAAGAATAGTTGTGTACTACCGTGCAGATACAGAGAACTGAACCCGGGTTCTCTGCAAGAGCAACTAGTATTATTAAATACCTATTCAGCTCTCTAAGCCCCATTTATTTATTTTTTAGTATTTAGTTCTTATATTTTTAAGTGTGTGTGTGTGTGTGTGTGTGTGTGTGTGTGTGTGTGTGAGAGAGAGAGAGAGAGAGAGAGAGAGAGAGAGAGAGAGAGAGAGAAAGTGTGTTTGGAGGACAGAGGTATTGGATTACCCATGGAGCTGTACAAGTCAGCATTTAGTTCTAACTTGTGGGGTCTGACATTCTTAGGAAGTATCAAATCACGTTCTATTTCTCTCATTATTGAGCAGAGTACAGACAGCAGTTTTGAGTCCAACAGAGCATCACTTGGGCTCTGTCTTAGTCATTGTTCTATTGCTGTGAAGCAAAACCATGACCACAGCAACCCTCATAAAGAAAAACATTTAACTGATGGCTTGCTTGCAGTTTCAGAATCTTAGTCCATTCTCATCATGACAGAGAACATGGTGGCATGCATGGCAGCATGGTACTGGAGAAACAGCTGACAGCTATGTCTTGATCTGCAGGAGAGAGGGAGGGAGAGAGAGAGAGAAAGAAAGAGAAGCTGCCTGACATGAGTTTTTCAAAACTCAAAACTCACCCCCAAAGACACACTTCCTCCATCAGGGACACACCTACTCCAAGAGGCCCACACCTCATAATCTTTTTAATCCTTTTCAAATATTGCTATTCCCTGATAAGAAAGTATTCAAATAGATGAGCCTATAGGGATCATTCTTATTCAAACTACCATAGTCCCCAACACACCAAACCCTTCTCCTGCAGCAGGGAACAGTCATTGTGCGTCTATAATAGCCGTGATCAAGCTCCACTATTGGCTATCTTTGGATGAAAAACCAAAAGCAACTGAGGGAGAAGCCCACTACATGGTTTCTGATTCCCTGTGTTATTTGTTGCACCTGTACACACACACACACACACGCACACACACACACACACACACACACACACACACACACACACACATCTATTCATTTTACTAAGAAAACATGACATTGTAATGTAAATCTTATCTCTCAAACTTGGAAATAATGTTTCATGGTAGCTGACGTGCAGTAATTGTTGCCTGAGGTAAAGTCATGCATTCAGCCCAGTTCCCCCATATCCAGGGTTTATCCATTCTATAGAGGATGAATTCACCTTGGTTCCCCAAAACTTCCTCCTTAGGGTTTACACTCCAGCAACTCTAAACGGTGATAGATCCTCAGCCCCACTCTCTATGCTGTGCATCCATGCCTCTCCCCAATAGACATATTCTTTGTCATCCCACCCTCTTATTACTAAGATTCTATCAGCTCTCACCCCACACTTCCTTTTGTTACAACATTCCATGGTATTTCATCTAAATCATCTTCCATTTTTAAGTTTGAATTGTATGTAGTTTCAGAACCATCTGTGCCTACTGATAATATCATTTAATTACCTTTGCATCTTAATATAGTATTAGGCTGTGCTTCATAAAGTTAGGAAGATAAAAAGCCTTATGTATGTATTCATGTGTTGGAGGGAAGATAAACAGTAGGCAATCAATAACTATTTATGAAATGAGATAAATTACATTTTATATAATCTTTCTCATTAAAAAAATGCATCATCCAACATACTGGCTCTGTCTCCTACCTTAACTCCCCACTCTGTGTGAAAAAAGAAGATGTTGCAAAAATGAGAGGGTTTTTGTTTACATTTAACCCATAGATGGTCTCTTCGTTCACTTCAATGAAAGTTTCCTGAAAGATGAATAATACTGTGAAAAGAGATAAGAGATAAGGATAGTCCTGTTTTCTTGCTCGCAGATGCAAGAAGGGGAAGGTAAGTAAGCACTGGATATAGGAACATATGATTTCTTTATAAGAACTATACAGTTAGTTTAAGAATAAATAAATAAATAGATAAACAAACAAACAAACAAACAAACAAACAAATAAATAAATAAAACACACGGCAACATAATGAAGCATTCCCATAGCCCACATCATACTGAATGGGGAAAATTGAAATCAGGAATGAGACAAGATGCCCACTTTTACTTCTCCTCTTCAAGTATAACAATGAAAATTTTAGTCAGATGGTAAAGAAATAAAGTGGATACAAACAGAGCAGGAATAATTCAAAGTATCCCTATCATAGTGATATGATCATACTTGGCATAACCTAAAAACTGTAAAAGACCCTACAAATATAATAATATAGCAGCATGAAAATCTAAGCAGTGTATCATGGCAAGTCCATGTCTATTGCTCTAAGGGCCAAGCTACAGAATCAGCCTAGACACCTATTAATGGATGAGTGGCATTGAAAATGTAATGTATATGCTTTAAGGAATTTTATTCAGCCTTAAAGAAAGATGAAAAAAAAAAGAAATGATCAGTAGACATTTCAGTGCTGAACTGAGAAAGTACTTCAAGATTTGTTCTTCATTTGTAACACAGATTGTTTCAAAAATTTTAACATTTAATACTTTGCATAGGACTTTTTGACACAAAAGTTTTGTACCTGGAAGAACTATTGGAAATACAGGATAGCAGCTTTGTGAATGCTGCATCCTTGTCTGTCCCTTCTATGTGTATTTTGTCCTTTTCTTCCCTTTGTTCCATTGGTCCCTCCCTCCCGTTTTCCTTCTCATTGGCTTCTTTCCTCCCTTCCCTGCTTCCTTTACTGTGTCTTCTCCCCTTCTTTCATTCTTTCTTCCTTCTTCTCCTTCCTTTCTTCCCAGCCCTCCCTACCTCCCATGCTCTCTTCTTACTCCCTACTTCTCTGCTCCTTTTCTTCCCCTTCTCCCTTCCAATCTTCTGCCTTCCTTCTCTAACTTCCTACTCTCATTTTGTATGCCTTTATGTTCCCTTTGTTCATCTTCTCTATGAATTTGAAAGCATTCTGGCCCTTTTCCCTCTTTACTCCCTGTACTCACTGTATTTCATCATGCTGCTGAACACTAGTAAGGCTTAATCAATAAGCTACGGTTCTTATCCTCAGGGCACTATGAGGTTTATGAGGCAGATAGACAAAAAACCAAACAACAACAACCAAATCTGCTGCCTTACGTGTTAGGTGTGAAATCAGATGTATTGCCAGACACTGTGAGAACACAGAATCTCAAACACAAGCCCAGGTAGAGTGTGGAGCTGCTCAAGAGGTCTAAGAAAAGAACAGAATCATGAAACTGTTCTACATTAGGTCTTTCTGGTGAGCTCGTTTTCCTCCTGTGCATTTGCTCACCCAGGCTTCATGCCTAATCAAACAATTTGGTAATAGTGAGTGTTGTCATTAATTTAGATCTGAAAGTCAAATTTCAGAAAGACCGTGTGACTTTCCACAGCCGCCTGCAAGAACACAATGCTTTCTTGACTTGAATAATATCACAGTTGTTGCTGTTGTTATTTGCAGTTCTGGGGAACTCCGTACTATTTCTTATTTGGTGTTACTGGGGACGAAACATAAAGACACATGTCAGGTAAACTTCTGAGGAGTTAAATCTGTGCCATGTTTTGTGTTAATAGTCTGCAGGAGCACACAGATGTTTACTTGAAATAGATACTGCAAACTGAACCATGGAAGGTATTGACCATTGACTTCAGCTTTCTGTCACTGTAACGAGTATCAAGACAATCAATGCCTGAAATAAAGGTTATTTTGGACTAAACTTTAATTTTTTTTTCCTTAATGACTAGCTGACTTCCTTGCTTTGGATCTGCCATGGCATATCACGATGGGAGTGTGTGGCAGAACTGACCTGCTCACCTCATAGCTGTAAGGAGTAAGAAGGACTAAGAGGGGAAAACATGGGATGGATTATACTCTTTGAGAGAACATCCCTAAAGCTCCCTTACAAGTTCTCCCATCTTAACAGCCTCACCACTTCTTTTCACATAGGTTTTAGGGACATTTAAGATACAAGTTAAACAATTACAAAGTGTTTTTTATAGAAGCATTAGTGCTGAACTCAGCCACTCTTGAGCCAGCAACTCATGGGAAACAAACAAAAATAGTTGCAAACCTCAGGTAGATGCAAACTGAGTTCTACATGCCAAATAGGTGATACAGAAGGCCAAAGCCTCTCGGGGAAGCACACTTTACTTTTTGCCTGGTCCTGAGGAGGGGAGGCAGCAGTAGGTTCTTAGGAAGGCAGTCATGGGTATGCGGAGGCAGCATAGAGTTCCAAGCCTTCTCTTGCTCTAGTGTGTTTGATCTTAGGTAAATGACTCTCATTTTGAAGTTATTCATCTTTTTAACTGGAGGAGTCATAAGCATTTCAAAGGATTGGGCAAGTTAGGCTGTGAACCAAAAGTGCCCTAGACATGATAGGTACTCATTCTATCATTGCTTCTTCTGAATCCAAAATATCCTGGATGTTTCACATAATGAAGAAGAGTTTGAAGAACCCTATTCTAAGCCCCTTCCATCAGCACAGTGAGCAGATTTATCAGTCAACCTCAAGATTAAATTTTTTTTTCAAAAAGACTCCACTGTCTTTGTCTTGTTTTTGCATGATGTGCTTTGATATCGTGATGTGTCAGTGTCTAAGTCTCTTCTCACTGTTGCTGGTGAATCTCTGACACTGTATCATAGAACATTGTATTTTGTGAATAGCGTCTAAGTACAGATGGTTTATGTCTTCACTGTAACTTTCTAATCTCTAAATCAAGATATCTCTGTTTTCATTCTTAGTCTTGCAGATTTGTAAAGGTAGGGAATTGATAAACAAAGCCTAGAGGTGAAATGAAGATGTAGTAAATTTTGTAACTCCATTAAATACCTGAAATATAAACCAGTTGGCCAGTTGCATTTTCATCATAGGATAGTTTTGTTTGTTTGTTTTTTCCACAGAGGACAGTGACTGTGGATGGACACCAAACCTGTACCTATGATATCCCTAGTTTTACTTTTATTTCTGTCTATTCTTCTAGGCTACATTTTATTTCTTATCTCATGGCATAACCTTAAATGGCATTGGAACTCTCTCCTATGTGCATATGGCAGCCCATTATAGCTTTGAGAACCAGCAGGTGGAGTATCAGAGTAATGAGTCCTTACATAACAGTGCAGCATTTGCTGTTCCCAGCAGCTCTGTTCCTTGCTAAGACAGTGTGGGAGCAATTACTGCTGCCATATAAAGTCTGAATGCCTTAATCATTGTTGGAGAAAACAATTTCAGTACGCTCATTAGAACCAAGAGTTCTTCTTCTCCAAGGGGGGGCTTTCTGAAATGGGAACACTGAAGCAGAATTGGACATAGGCAGGGAAGTCAGAAGGAGGAACACACACACACACACACACACACACACACACACACACACACAAATACTTTTAGTGATCATCATTGATATGAAACAAGTCCCTTCGAGTCTTGGTTGTTATTGTCATCATCAGAGAGAGCCACTTGGTTGTAACTTTGATTTCTTTCTGTGTTGGTGACAAAATGGTAATGCTATCCCATCAGGGAGAGCACTCTGAAGTCAACAAAACTTTTGGGATTTTCTTGTGGGCATCATGGAATTGAAGCAGAAGTATTCTTATTATTTATTTATTTATTTATTTTTCATTTTTGTCCATGTGAAGGTGAGATGTGGTCAGGCTAGGTGTGCCTGGCCTCTGTGATTAGATAATTCTGCAATAACTTCTGGTAGTTTAAAGATTAAGGAAAAGAACAATAATAAGTTTGCACTCTATCTTCTCTCTTCATTCTCCTGTACATTTCTTTTATTTTTTTGCTAGCAGTATTGGGGGTATACACTCCAGCCTCAAGGGTATATTGCTTAGTCTCAGACTACCCCAATAGTTAGAGCAATAGAGGGTGATTCTTCATTTCAATGGAAGGCAAAGAGTATGTTAATACTACTAGAATTCTCTCCTTCCTTGATTTCTACTTCTCTGGGGCCTTTTATTGTATCTTAGAAACATTGCTGTAAGTGTCTGAGCACACATTTTAAAATAAGGCAGACTTTTATGTAAACAAATATGAAGCTAACACTGAAGTGCAAACATAGAACAATATATGCTTTTACTACTGAGTTTTAAACTGAGGAGGAGGAGTGTCATTCTAATTTTACTTCTCCCCCTACACACAAACACCATAGGTCATAGGCTCCTCAGCTGGTCTGGAGAAGGCAACAGACTTGAGGCTTCATATCAAAAGTATGAGTTGCAGTAAGGTCTTAACACACAAAGACATAACTGAATGCATAAATATTTCTATAGGTTCCTTTATTTCTTCATATCTTCCCATCTTTGAGAAACTAGGACCAAGTTACTTTCCTGAAATGTGTAGTCTTAAGTCAAGTCTAGGGCCTCCAAATTTAGGAAAAGTAAATACTCTGATGGGTCCGTGGTATAGTTTAACATACACAATAGAGAAGAGATATCTCCATGAAGCATTCATTGACATGTATTGTTTCTTCAAATAAACAGGCACTTTAGAATTCCAGAGACTTTAAAGAACAAGAGAAATGCAAATGTGAAGAGATATAAAAATAATAATGCGGCCCATGTTGTGGATTGAACAATCAAGTAAGCTTTGTGTTATGATAGCTTATTCACCCCTTCTAAAAGTGAAAGTGAATTGGATCTCTTTCCAGAGGAAGCTTTCAAAGTTATGCAATTTTCATTAAAATACATGATGACTGAAAGGTAGAAGTAGAGCATGAATTTAAGGATCACTGGCACCTTCTGTTAATGGGGATGATGAGATAAAAGAGTCAAAGGGAACAGGTTAATTAGAGATAAAGCCAAAACTAGACATCGGACACTAGGCCTGACAGTGAGTGTGCTTCACAGTCAATAATCAATTATGTTTATTTTACTATCTTTCTAGTACTTTCAGAAAATGAATAATAGGTAAGTCTTAAGTTAGTGAGGAGAAGGCTGTATTTTCTTGACAGAACTATGTCAATCAGGTTTTTTTTTTTTTCCTTCAGCTTAAATTGAGAAATTTCTCAGAGGGATTAAAATTTTCATCCTGTTTGGCATGATTCCTGATACCCACAAAGCATTTCCTGCTTTCTATTTTGGAACAAGAATGATAAATTGGATA
The DNA here is from genome assembly GCA_907164525.1 of Lophiomys imhausi. Taxonomy (NCBI): domain Eukaryota; kingdom Metazoa; phylum Chordata; class Mammalia; order Rodentia; family Muridae; genus Lophiomys; species Lophiomys imhausi. Next base: position 2,860,559 of record CAJQZJ010001558.1, read on the forward strand.
AGGTTGATAGAACTGAGCAGCCGTGCATGTGTGATGTGTCGCTGTCATGTCCTCAAATACATTCTTGGGATGTAAATCTCATATTCTGGTCAAAAATAACTCATCTATTGGAATGCCGGTGTGTCTGTTAAGTTTGACTTATTATTTCACTGTTGATGTTGATGCAACTTTGTGCCTGTCCTTTTATTAGTGCCTTTTTATTACCTAGATTTTTTTGATGTGTTTGGAATATTTGAAATATTTGCTTTCAGTGAGTGTTCGTGTGTGTGTGTGTGTGTGTGTGTGTGTGTGTGTGTGTGTGTGTGT
>CAJQZJ010001558.1:2860874-3016171 GCA_907164525.1 Lophiomys imhausi
GTGTGTGTGTGTGTGTGTGTGTGTGTGTGTGTGTGTGTGTGTGTGTATGTGTGTGTGTCTGGGGTATATGCATGTTTGGGGTACATGTTGTGTACTCACTTGGGGAGCCTGAGGAGGACTCTATCACTCTCTGAATAACTCTTTTGAGATAAAGTTTACCACTGACCCAAAAGCTAGACTGGCAGCCAGTCGATTCCAAAGACCCCCTGTTTCCACCTTCCCAGCCAGCAAAGCACCAGGGTTGTAGGTATCTATACAGACCTGCTAGACTTTTTAGTTGGGTGATGAGAAATTCAAACTGAGATCCTCACACGTGTGACACAAGAACTCTTTTTTTAAAATAATTTATTTTTTATTTCTTCAAGTTACATCTCAATCACAATCCCCTCCCTGCTCCCCTCTCCAGTCCCACCCTTCCACCCTCCTCCCCCACAACCCCTGATCCTCATCCTCTTTTTTTTTTTTTTTTTTTTGTTTAAGGTATTTCTTTTTCCCCTCAACAGCTCCCCCTTTCAGTCCAACAAATGGTTCTTTCTCTTATAACTATAAATACAATACAATTGTGCTATTTTACCAGCCCCTTTAATAACTTGCTAAGTACCATAGCAGGAGTTTTTAATCAACTATTAAAATTAATTTCAAAATTTATGAGCCATACATGATACTACCACATAAAACTGTCAGTTTAAAAGTTTAGAAATCAGTATCTTCCAGGATTATTTTTAGCTCTCCTTTGGCTATTGTTTCACAATATACATTCAACATGAGCATATAAATGCTGGAAAGTCTAATATTTTCAAGGGATCCTCTGGCTCTGAATCCACAGGAAATTACACCAAATTCTGGCTTTACTTTTTCAAATATCAAGTAAAACTTTTAAAGTCATAATCCTATCCTGGAATTATAAACATGTCATTTTAAAAAATAAATGTACTTCTACCACTAACCAAACCCCTATGATAATGCTAAATCTAGTTAAGCTCACTCACTTGATGATAATTTTTTCAAATTCATTTTTACATGTATGACTGTTTACATGTATGCATATAGGTATACCATGTGCCTCCCTTGTGTCTGAGGTAGTCAGAAAGATGTCAGTTCCCTGGAAAGAGGGTTATGGACAGTTGTTAGTTGCCATTTAGATGCTGGGAACTGAACCTATGCTATCTACAAGAGCAGCAAGTGCTCTGTTAAACTGAGCCACCTCTCGAGCACTGAGGATTAACATTTACTTTTGGATTATTGCTAAGTTCTTACCTTATTTTTATTGTCCTGTTAAGCTTTATAATTTTCAAACCTAGAGGATAAATAAATTTTAACTCACATATAAAAACGGAGATAACATTTCTCAAGGTATCATCTTTAATAAAAAATATTCTAAGCTTCTGTGAGGAAGATTTCAGAGATGAATTATCAATGTCTGTCCTGACACGGGAATATGGAAAGGTGGAATGCATTCCAAGTACTTGTAATCCCTATGTTAATACTAATCATTGCCCAGCTTTGGCTTAACTCTCTGTTCTATTCTGTGTTGCATGAAAAAGGAAGAACATCGGTTACCTGCTTAATACTAAGTGTTCTTCCGCAGATTATAAATGATTTTCTTTTGTTTTTCTGTTGTATGATAAAACATTGACCAATATCAACTTAGAGGGTGCATATATTTCATTTTGCACCTCTCACTTCACAACCAATCACTGAGAGAAAGCAGGATAAGAACTCAATGGAGGAGCCTGAAGGCAGAAACTGAAGTTGAGTCCATGGAAGGATTTGCTTCAGATGACTTTTTTAATCTGCTTTCTTATACATCCCAGGACCAGTCATCCAGGAATGCCCACACCCACAATGGTCATGGCCTCCCACATGAATCATCCATCAATCAAGAATATGACTCAATATGGGTAACTAAGATGGTTCGGCCCCACAGACTCTTCCAGCTAGGACTTCAGTAAAACCCTGAAGTTCAGCCTCTGACCACAAACTTCTTAGAACTTTTAAATAGCTGTGCCCAAAAGTACCGAACATCAAATGTTGCTATTAACTTGCTTAACCATTTTTCCATTCTTATTTGGTCCCCAGGCAGATTTCCTGCATCCCAAATCAGCAGGAAATAATTTTGGGAGAGTGATGTCCCAATCCCAGAAAGTGGGTGATTTTTTTTTTTTATTTTCAATTCCCCCCTTTGATCATTTGATCAGTCATAGATGTTTGTTGTTATTTAGGACGATTGGTTACAAGTTGCTAAATGGTCTTATTAAATAGGATTTGGAAGATTTCTCTCTTTTTCTTTTCTCTGTCCTTCCTTCTCTATGTAGGGGGAGGGGAAAGACAAGAAAATGGGATATAGACATGATGTAGGAATGATAATGGAAAAGGGACAGATTGTTGTATATGCTGTTATATCCTTGTATATTGATACAAATTTAAGATTATATTTGGCTACATTGGTGCAAATCTTTGTGTATTGATACAAAATTAAGACTATATTGGGCTACATTGGTATCAATCTTTGTATATTGATACAAAATCAAGGTTAACCCTTTTTAAGGTATTGTACCTAGGTAAAGCTTAAAAATGCAATATGAGGTTTTGGGCTTTTGATGGCAACTATCACAAACTTTATAGGATAATTAAGAGATGTAAACTAATAGTCATTCAAACATGTTATTTTGTTGGGTACTAGCATAGTTTATCACAGATGTTTTCTAGGTTAACCGGAGATCAAGTTGCTAAGAGACAAGCAACCATTTGCTTAGGCAGTTGCACAGAGATAGATAAGCTGTCTTCAAAAACCTCAAGAGATCTGTAGAATATGGCATTCAAAGAAGTTTTCTTAGCTTTAGACTTTTTGATATTGAGACATGTCAGCTCCTGACAGCACCCACTAATCTACTCCAAGTAGAGAATGAAGGTCAAAGAATCTCCATTTGGAGATGGCTGCATTAGTGGCAAGCTTGTCACGGGGCAAGAAAAATCCCTTGTTTGAACTGTAGACAGAATGGTATCTGAAAAGGACAAAACTTGGAAGCAGGTAAGTTGACAGCCTAGCTCTACCAAGACAGGGTAGGCAAGTCCTTCATAATTCCTGTTTTACAACTAATATCTGTCAGAGAAACGGGGCCAAGAGGCTGATGATAGATGCTCTAATGTATGGAGAGAAATTAGGGACTGTCCAGGCAGCCAGTTGTCTGTAATTTCTTAGTTTTGGAAGCTACTGGCTCTGCACTTCCTGTTTAATCAGATATATTTATCCTTCTCAGGTCTCTGATGTGGTTGAAGACTAGATAGTTATAATCTCACAGTTAAATTTCAAGTTGTTTAGGAAGTAAAAGGATGTTTTAGGTCTAAGAAGTTATTTTTAAGTTGGTAATGCAAGTTAGGATGGAAATTGAGATAGTTATATAACTTTAAACTCATGGAGATAGATGGATAATAGAGTATTGTTGTCAGTTGCTGGGTATCTGTGGACTAGATATTGGGAATGTATGTTGTGCCTTGCAATTTTCATAATTGTGGCCTAATTATTAAAAAGAAAGAATTATGAGTTCTGGGAGAAGGGGGGAGAGAGAGAGGGTGAGAGGGTGGGACTAGGAGGGGTGTAGGGAGGGACTGTGTTGGAGATGTAACTCGAAGTAATAAATAAACATTAAAAAAAAAAAAGAATGAGGAGCAGAACTCTGTCACAGGTCAGTCTGTTGGAGAAAATTCTTCAATGGATGTTCCCTTTTTCCAGATGACCAGCTTGTGTCAAGTTGATAGCAAGAACCTAACTAGAATGTAAGTGTCATTTAGAAAGGTAGATAAAATCTAAAAAAAAATACAATTTGTTAGAAAGACTCATTTATTTTCTACATAGAATAGCAAAAATTAGCATTTAACATTAGCATCTCAACACTCCATTCTGGTACTTAAATATTTGATTATCAAACACATTGCCTAATAGCCACCCTGCTGCCAAGAAAATACATTTTCTCACTTTACTTCTCTTGGACTTTTTTTAATATGTCAAATCTACTTACTCTTTGCTAGTTGTTAATTTGTAATAATCAAAGGGGTCTTCCACAAGCTATAAGCATTATTTTCTTAGTGCAATAAAATCAATCTTTCTGAGCACCTGGGGATGCTCTTCAAACAATGACTAGGAAATTTATTTTTTAAATTGATTTCATTGAAAAATGTGATTATAAACATAATGAGAAAGAACAATATTAAATTCAGATAGTCTCAAATAGCTTTAACAATTATCAACCAATGCTTGATCTCATTTAATAAATTATCTACCCTCCAGATATTTTGATTCAAGTTAAAGAAATCTCTTGGCATCCAATGACTATGTTTATAACATAGTTGTGGGATGTTGATATATATGCAAACATGTAATCCACTATTTTATAATGCATCAAGACGTCATTTCAGAAGATTTTCAACATTCCTGTAAAGCTTCTGTCACCCTGACATTAGTCAGTGTCAAACAATCACAAACTCAGCTTTTTATAGATTTTCCTATTCTGGACATTCTATATTAATTACAACAAGCAATATTTTGTCTGTTGCGTTTACATTCTTTAATTAGACAATGTTGTCATTTTATATCCTTGCTGCAACACATAACATTATTAATGTCTTTTTTGTTGTCAAACAATACTTCCTTCTATTAATGTGTATAATTGATTCACTTATTATTTGATGGACTTTTGGATTCTTTCCAGTTTGAGCTATTATAAGTGATATTGCCATAAATATTCATGTATGTATTTTTATGTAACTAAATATTCTAGTTTCTTTTGGTTATGGAAGAGGATTGGTTATGTGGTAATGCTCTATTTTTTAAAAGTGATATGGTTGACTTTTTCCTTGGGTCAGGTGTCAGGTTGGGCCCCTCATTGTTTGAACATTCCTTCATCTTCATCTATATCCCTGCACACATTACATACAGGATATCTTTTGGGTTTAAGTTTTTGTGGGTGGGTTGATGATCTTCTCCCTTCCCTAGTAGTTCTACTTAGCTAGAAGGAGGCCTCTTCATTTTCCATTCCCTCACTACTAGGAGTCTCAGATAGAGTTACCCTCACATTGTCCCATCAGCCTAACCTGTTGCTGGTCTCCAAATTGACTCAGAGATATCACCCCCCCCCACTGCTTCTTATTTTTCTTCCTCCCTTCTCCCCTCCTGTCCTCACTTTCCCCATAATTGGTACACCCTAAAAGAAAAAAGCAAAGAACCTTTTGAGGAATGATCAGACTCTTTCTTAAAGATACCATTTTACTGCCCCACTTGCAATAAATGTACTTTCTACCATAAATCCTTTTTCTACAGATATGATAGCCATTGTAATATTGTAGTTATAGTGATATGATTTGTCTTTCTCTAGAAACTAATGTGTCATTAGGGCTTGTCTTGTCATGTACCTTAGGCCATCTACAAATATTCTTAAGTGAAAAGCAGTCAGAATTTTTGCCTATTTTAAAACAGTGTGGCCTTGGGTTTGTGTACATTGTAATAGTCATGGTTTAAATATTATTTTTACTTTATGATTTAGCAAGCTGTGGATATGCATCAATTTCCTGGTGTTTTAACACATTTATATCTATTCCACGAATTAAAACTTTCACATGATTACTGATAATAGGCAACTATTTGATAAAATTCTGTATTATGGTACCATCATGATAACTATAACTTGTGTGAACTTTAATGCTATCTCATGTCAATCTTAAATCTTTTGTAATCACTTAAAATGTAGCATGAATATAACTATATATTTAGTCCTAATTTTAGGATCCTAGTGAAAATTTTCTAGTATTTTGAGTGTAGTTTGTGGCAAAGTTTAAATGTATGAATGTGATTAGGATTGGTTAGTATAGCTAAAAACAAAACAAGAAATGCTCTGCTGGATCTGTGGAGATGGCTCAGTTGGTGAAGTGCTTGGTAAAGGAGCATAAGGACCTGAATGTGGCTCTCCAAGAAACACTAAAAAGCTAGACATAGGGGCCTGCATCTGGAAACTTTTGAGCCCAGCCTGTCCAACATAAACGATGTGCCCATGTTCATCCAGAGACCCTGTCTCAAAAGCGTAAGGGGTAGAGTAATAAAGAAGACACTGTTAGTTGTTAGTACAACTAACACACCAAAGGGAACTTGGACATAGACTTCTTATTTTTAATTTTTTTATATATTAGTTATATTTTTTTCTATTTTTTAGTCTTTTTTATCTATTGTCTGCTTATTGGTTTGTTTGTTTAGTAGTTCTCTCTCCCAGGCAACGAGACACTTTTCACTGATGGTACTGCTTCGTAGACCCCCAATGAATGAGGAGGCTCTTGGCCCTCATATGACCTCTCAACTGAGATGAGGGACTGTTATATAAGGACACCCCACCCCAGAGAAATGGGATGGAAGGGTTAGGAGGTAAAGAAAAAAAATGAAATGGGATGTTTCAGCCTTTTACTACTAATTGTCATAAATTGTTTAGGATAATTAAGAAATGCAAACTAATGGTTATGCAAGCTAGTCATTCTGTTAGGTACTATGACAGCCTATTATAGTTACTTGCTAAGCTAATCAGAAATAAACCTGTTATGAGACAAGCAACATCTGCTTACCCTAATAGAAGAGATAGATAGGGCCTCTTCAAATACCTCAAGAGATCTGCAGAATATGGCATTCAAAGATGTTTTTGTAACTTTAGATTTTTTTATATCGAGTCATATCAACTCCTGACAGCACCCTCTATTCTACCCCATGTAGAAGATGAGCATCAAAGAATCTCCAGTGGGAGATGATTGAATTAGTCGCAAGCCTATCTCTTGGTAGGAAAAGTCCCTTTCTCCAACTGTAGACAGAATGCTGTCCAAAAAGGACAAAACCTGGAAGCAGGTAAGTCGACAGCCTAGCTCTGCCAAGACAGGGTAGGTAAGTCCTTCATAACCCCTGCTCTACAATCAATGTCTGTCAGAGAAACGGGGTCAAACTACTGAAGATCGATGCTGTAATGTATGGAGAGAAAATGGGAACTGTCCAGGCAGCCACTGGTATGTCATTTCTTAGTTTGGGAAGCTGCAGGCCCTGTACTTCCTATAAAATCAGATATATTTATCCCTCTCAGGTCTCTGAGGTGGTTGAAGAACAGATAGCTAGAGTCTCATAATTAAATTTTGAGTTGTTTAGGAGTCAAGAGAGTGTTATAGATCTAAGATGATACTTTTAAAATTGTGTTGCAAGTTAGTATGAATGTTGAGTCAGATATAGAACTTTAAACTCATGGAGATGGTTAGATAGTGGAATGTTAAAGTCAGGTACCAAATACATATGGACTGGACATTGGGAATGTATGCTAAGCCATATAACCCTCATAACTGTAGCCTAATTACCTATGTTGTTTTGTATTGTGTTTATTATTATAAGAGAAAGAGCCACTTGTTGGACTGAAAGGGGAAACTGTAGGGAGAGATAAGATATAGCTTAAATTTAAAAGAAAAAAAAAAAGGGAAGAGGATGGGGGTTTGAGGGTGGGAGGGTGGGACTGGAGGGGGAATAGGGAGGGGACTGCGATTGATATGTAACTTGACGAAATAAAAAATATATTTTATAAAAAAAAGAAGACACTGAGTATCAATCTCTGGCCTTCATACTTGCATATACACATAATACACATACATGTGTACATACATGACACACACACACACAATAAAGGGAAATATTTATTCTAAGCAAAAGTAAAAATTGATATTTCTCTGATAACTAATAATGGTAAATATTTTAAAAATTGTCTTCAAGTCCAGTTATATGATTTATTACATTTGTTGGTTTAGTTATGTACAACCATACCACTTTCCTTTGGATAAAGCTTTCCTATCTCCTGTATCCCGTGGTTGATGAACATTGTGATCCCTTAGAACTATGCACTCAGTGTTCCTATCCCAGTGTTCATCTTTATTGTACACTTTACCTGAAGATAGCGGCAGGGTTCTCTTTTCCTCTGAGTGCCCTGACTTGAAGAAAATGCATGGCAAAGAATCACAGAAATACTTATTGAATTAAATTGATCCTTAGCTATAAAGCACACAGCGCTACAGAAAATTGTTTCAAGTTATTATAAAATTGTAGGCCTCAAGCACATAAAACAAAGGCGCATTTGTGCCCATTAGATGAAATAGACAAATCTGTAACTAGAGAAGCTGTCTTGTTCCATTTCTCATTGCTTTAAAGGAGTAGATTGCTTAACAGTAGAAGGCCACATAATAGAGAAATGTTCCACTCCTTGCATCCCATTTGTGTTTTTGGTAGTTGAAGATAAACCACTGGAAAAAATGGCAGTAATGATAATAAAACCATTGAGCCTAAAATGACTGGAGTGTATGACTGTAAATGCTGCAGGCCCTGCTTTTCCAATGATACAACTAAAAAACACCCCAATACTCTGATATGCTACACAGTTTACCTTGAAAGACTTTTTAAATCATCAAAACCATGATGAAGACTGAAGTGTGAAGATTTTAAACTTAGCATATCAGAAAAACAATCCAAAATATATGAATGTGAGCAGGGATCTTTTAGGGAAGAGAGGACAATTACAGGAGTATGAAGGAAGAACAGAAAATGGAGGAGTTGAAAGCTACAAAATACATTGTATACATGTTTGAAATAATCAAGGAGTGCCTTTAATAAAATAATAAGAATTAAGGCATATAATAAAATAGGGCATATTTTAATCACTTATATAATTTTCATGTTGTATTTTATGTCATCTGTCTTCAAATTGTAGCCAGTTTTACAAACCAGTATATAGAGGATCAGAGAAAATTTTAAAAATTGGCATATCTTCTTACTGTTTACATTTTTTATTCCTTTAAGTACTACTGTGGGATATAAAAAATGCACTATGGTCCCTTTATAGCTACATAAATGTTGTGGGTTAAACTGTTCAGTGGTGTATGTTGCAACTTCTCTATACCAATGCATGCTGTTTATTCATGTAGAATATACAGCATGGTACATATGAAGTCAGTGCTTTCATTGGTACTGGTAATATATACATATTAAAGCCACCTCACAGCCCTTTCAAACGACTTTCTCAGACAAGCGTTAGAAGTGAAAAGAAAATTGCATTTTAGCTTTCTCCAAAATTCTAGTAATTTGTTCTTCGTCACAAAGTGTATAGAGTGAAATTCTGGGATTAATAGGACTCCATTCATTTGAGATGAAAGCAGGAACACAGCTCTGTTCATGGACTGCATTTCTTTTCTGTTCATTCATATATATATACACATGACAAGGCAAGGACATATTTTTGTCCATCTGTTTCCTACTCTGCAAAGCAAATGCAGTATGAAATTTGGCAGTTGTGAACATTACACACTAAAGTACCTAATCAATATCTGACACTGCCTGGGAGGCATTTGGGAAATACCAGATACTGAAGTCTTACAGAATTTCAAAATTGGAAAAGGACCTTATGAAACTTCACAGGCCTACTTTTAAATATTCATCAAATACAAAATCCTTACAGTCATGGCTTGTCTTTGGCAACTATAAAATAAGGCAATCTGGCCTTGTATAATGTCTAAACTGATTGATTCCCCTTGGACTATCAAGCCTTCTTTTTAATCCGTAACATGAAAGAAGTTTTCCTAGATGAAAGATTTTGTAATAATTTTCAACAAAGACAAGGTGGTATCATGTTATGTGGTACTTTGTGTATAAGTTATACTCTGTGAAATTTTATAGCCCATTTAAACATTTTATGTGTTAATATGACTTCCAAATGCTACTTCTTAAAAAAAAAAGTAGCTGTATAATATGTTGGCACCTTGATGCCTCCACATCTATTCTGAATTAATGTACTAAGGAAATGTTTGTGGAAGACAGAAATGCTTTTTCATTCTGAACATATTTTAGTAGATTTTAACAACTGAACATAATGGGCACCATCAACTATCAAATAAGCTTCTCCCTTATCTTTGTTGTTCCTGATTTAATAACCTTCTTACTTTCAATATATGTAGCTTTCTATTGTATTATGCAGACATCACACTACTGACCTTCTGGGGAAAAGATAGGCAAATTCAATCATTCTCTAACTTGAAATCTGAGACAGTTATGGCAGCTAAGAAACATGTTTGGTGGTGTCATTTTCATTGTTGGTGTTAACTTTGTGCTTTTTCTCCCCTTAGTGGTGAATGCCTACGAAATTTGTTTAAACCAACAGATCTGAAATACATCTAGAACATAGCTGCCATCTGTTATTCTTCTAGTTCTGAAACACTTATTTACATCCACCCAGTCAGTTCATTCCCTTCTCCTTAGGAGATGCTGTGAATTCACTACTTTGAAATACTAAGTCTGTCTATTCTTTCGTATGGAGTCATCATTAGTAAAGAACCTATAATTGCTTTGTGAATATTTGTAAAAATTCAAATAACACAGTTGCTCAAAAACAGAGGGTATAATAGATTAGAGATAAATATATTATAGAAGATAATGTAGTTTTTGCTTAATTTAAATTTAGTTGACTTATTCATTTCTTGTATGTATTGTTTGTATATGAAGTACATTTGTGACTGTGTGTGTGTGTATGTGTGTGTACACTGACCTGTCTGTTTATTCAATTTGGGGTATCTCTCCATATTCTTTTTTTTTCTTTTTGAGAAAGAATTATGGCTTTTACTCTACTATAAGGTTGTAATTTTCCTGATATAAGAAGTTGAAATATTTGATATGACATCAATTTCAGTGTTTCATTTTAATGGCAGCTAATAGTAAAACTTGGACTAGCAAAATCACAAATTGCAAATGGAGTCAGAGCTCCTGTAGTTCACAGCATGTCATGTGTGTAAAAACACCCATCAAGAAATAGCAGCATATTCTATTTGAATTCATATTACATCACTTCTTTTGCTTAGGCCGCTGAAGTCTTTATTAGGATGACATCATCAAGGGTATCCATGCCAACAATTTCTTCCAATTTTAAGATAAACTGTTTGCCATGTGTCTGCAGACTGTCCCCCACTTAAAACTCTCAGGACATTGTCAGTCTCTGCTCTAGGGCTGGAAATTTCCTCATTATTTGACTGGAGGCACTTCCTTTAAAGTTGCTGATTAGAAAAAGGACAAGATGGAGGTTGCCTGGTAGAGCTACCCATTTTTGAAAGTCTCTAACTAAAACTAAAACTTGGCTTTTCATTTAGACTAGCCTGCCAGAGAGTTCCAAGAGACTTCCAGTCTCCACATCCACTCCTCCCCAGCACTGTGGTTATTGACGTGCACCATCATACTCAGTTTTTATGAAGTATAGGAGGTCTGAATGTAGATCCTCATGCATGTTTAGCAAGTTTTTTATCCACTTAATAGTCTTCCCAGTCCCAAGATGATTACATTTTTAAGAATAATTATAAGATCTCTCATATATTTGAGTTTATTTCATCCATAATGATTTGAAATAGTTCCAAACACAAAGGAGAAAAAAATAGTGTCCATAACTTTCCATTGAAAAGTCAGTATGTTTTTATAACAGCTTTACACACTGAGTAATCTGAGCCTTAGAATATAAATATCAAATTTCTAAATTCATTGGTTGAATTAACAAAGAATGCTTTTGGGTTGATTGTCCATTCTCATTTTTAACCTGTTTTTCTGTCAATCAAATATGTTATGTAAGTTTATCTCAACCATGAGTGGATGGAAAAAAACAAAACAAAACAAACAAACAAAAAAACTACTGACTGTGGCAACTTATTGAAATAGATCAAAGACATAGAGCCAAAAAGAATCTGATTAAAATTAGATTTTTTCACCTGCCAGCTGTATGCATTATTCACAACTAGGGGTTGTGATCTTATTGAAGCCTAATCCCAAGATTCCTCCCTACACTGGGTCACCCACAAAGCAGCCCTTGGCCACTTGGAGGAGGATTTAGGCAACACTTCTGCATTGTTTCTGGGCTGTGTGTTCAGACTAAACCTCAGTGCTTCTTCTATACAGGTCATACCCGACTGTAAAGTCAGCTGCTGCTGGAAGGGAAATCCTTCCTCTGGCTTGAGCCCTAGATGATTGTCCAGTTGAGAAGAAATGGCGGTTTCTGCAGTTACCAGACCTTGCCTTCTGTATGATCCATGGGCTTGGACTAGCAACCTCACAGCCCTTTCAAACGACTTTCTCAGAGAAGCGTTAGAAGTGAAAAGAAAATTACATTTTAGCTTTCTCCAAAATTCTAGTAATTTGTTCTTCGTCACAAAGTGTATAGGGTGAAATTCTGGGATTAATAGGACTCCATTCATTTGAGATGAAAGCAGGAACACAGCTCTGTTCATGGACTGAATTTCTGTTCATTCAAATGCTAAGGAAAGCTTTATTTCTTAGACATAGAATTCATAAAGTTAATTCAATATTATTCACAAATAAAAGACAGCAATTCAGTTTGTCCTCACCCCATGCATGAGGAAGACATGCCATACAGAAATTTAACTTATATTAAGGCAACTCTGCATTTGCTCTTGGAAACTAAATTTCTTTTTCTCAGTCAATAAAAGAGTTTTTTTTTTTTTTTAAATCAACTCTCATTGTTAGCTATTTTGACCATAATGATTCAAATAAAGGCATTCAACACTTTTACCTACTAATTGATTTAGAATTCAATTGGACAATCCCAGTCATGTAAACAATTTAGTTGGCTAAAAATAAGTCAGTCACAACAGTTGCTTATTTTCTATGGTGACAAAAACTAGCTGAGTGAAAGAAATGCTAACCTCAATCAGGTCAGTCTTTTATAATTTAAATGACACTAGGTCTCCTAGTCGATGAACTGTGGCATAAATGTCCACACACTTTCTTATCAAGGAGAAAGATGAGACAGTTTTTAGTTGTTTATCATCATTAATTACATAAATTCAGATAGAGAAAAATACATTATCTCATTTAGTTACCTAATATCTGGGTGCTATAAACACCTTTATTCTTGTTAGTCAGATGAAAAAAAGTCAATGGATCTTTTGTTATTGGACAAAATTGTTTATTTAATAAGTGATTATGGGTTACACACACACACACAGAGAGAGAGAGAGAGAGAGAGAGAGAGAGAGAGAGCAAACATTTGTTCAACTGTTAAACTTATGGCCTTTGGACTATGTCATACTACAATTAAAAGTCTTAACAAAGATAGATATAGGGAAGATGATAGAAATACACTTATCATGACTAGGACTAAATGGAAAATGGAAGTCTTGGTATGAAAAGTTTCAGTTTGGCATATGATCTGTTTCCCTAACTAGTTTCATAATAATGGCCAGGACTCTCTATAGAGGATTGCAGGCCATGTTTATAGACCTGTTGTTAGAAGCAAGGTAGAGACGAGTCACTTAAACATTCATTCTAGTCAACTTGCTTTCCATTTTCCATTTTTCTTGTTAATATTTTTGCTATCCTTTTTAACTTAGTAAGAGCTTTATTTACTCCTTTTACATCCTTCTCCATTCTTTTGATGATCATTATCTTTTGTCTCCCTTAGAATACTGAAATGCATTTATTTATGTATGTATTATTTTGTGATTTGGGGTGGGGGGTGGTAAAGTCTCACCATGTAGCCTTGACTGGCCTGAAACTTGCCATGTAGACTTCCCTCATAGCCACAACAATTCCCCTAATTCTGTTTCCAATGGGCTAGATGTCCCACCTGCCTAAAACTGATTTTAAATATTTTATTCTTTGAGTCTCTGTCGTGTATTTAATGGTATCAAGGTGCTTGTCTCTCCTACTGGTTTTGGAGCACAGCTTTAAGATTAGTGACTATCCTCTCACATTTGTTGGTCATCAGATAAACTTTATATGTAATTATGCTGAAAGCTGATTGAAAATTTCACAGTGGGACACAGTGGTAAGGAGGGTCCTCATCTTATTTAGATGGTGACTAGACAACAGAATTTCCTGGAGGAAGTTTCGACAGTTCAACATGTATAGGCGTTTAATATGATATCCATAGGAAAACCTTCATTTAGCCTCACTAGAGGCAAACATTGAATGTCAATGTTTTACACATTGAAGAAACAGAAAGGGGTCACGGCCATCTTTAACATTATGTTATTGACATTCAGACATCTCTTTTTTTTGTTTGTTTGTTTGTGTAGCACTGCTTTTCTGATCTCTATTATAAAAAAATCTTCATGAAGAAAAATGATGGTCACTTCTGTAAGCTGAAAATAGTTATCTATGAGGTAGGGAGTTAAATAGAAAGGTATCTAATTCTTGGAGATGCAATCTTACCTCGCTGTTCTCCCTTCAACCCAGTTTCACACTTATCATTCCTATTCTCTTAATGTCACCAGCTTTAAGACATTTCAGAATTTTATCCAGCTTATTGTTTCCACTGTTATTTTCTCCTGCTCCTTTTACTGATTTTATAACTTGTTTCTTAGGTCTTCTAAGTCAGTTATTGTTAGTCTATTTATTTTTGGTTTTTTAAAATAAAGACAAACTAGATACCTCTAAGTACACTATTTTTCTGGAAGACTGTAAATTACATTTTTGTATTACTGCCATGCAACTGAATTCTAATAATGAAGTATTGTATAGTATCTAATAATGGTAGCATGTCCAGAGATGACCCATAATGACATTTATGTGTTATTTTATGTTCTTCGTTTCATAATAATTTTGAGGAACATAAATGAATGAATTTGCCTGCCCTTCCCTCAAATTGAAATATATGAAAATTTTTATCCTCAGTGTTTTATTTTAGGGAAGAGGGCATTTAGGAGGCAGTTGAAGTAAGGCAATGATGATGCCCTAAACAATAAAGGTAAGTATTCTTAAGTGGCCTCCAGAAACTCCTTTCTCCCCTTGTGAGAACAGAGCCCACAGCCTCAAACCCCTGCCTCTATAACTGTAGTTCTACTTTTTAAAAACAGTCTTTTCTTTAGTGCTTTATTTTTGCAGGCAAGATGTCTGATACAAGCAGATACAGGATGGAAGGCATCTGTGTCCCTGAGCTCTTCCTAATCTGAAATTGGAAGCCTGCTAAGAATGTCCATCAAGAATTCATGTGAGGGCAAGAAGCTGTCATAATGTTTGACACTAAGGCTCTAGATGTTTTAATTTATAACAGCATATTCAGTCCGCACCTTAGAATTCTTACAACCTTTGACCATCTTTTCATTTTTCTCTGTTCATCCAGATCTTTCATCATCACCATTTGATTGGTGGGAGAGAAAATTAGTTCTTCTGTGTGAGTTAACCACTTTTTCTTGTATTCAGGGGGAGACCCTTTTCTTTCATCTCCTGGTTTTAGAATGGAGGTCACCTATTTTCTAGATATAGACTTGTAGACCTTTGCCTTTTAGTCTATAGACCCTTAAAGCACTTTCCTAGTTACCACTGATTTCTATCTCATGTTTTTGAGCTTCATTAGTACATGGTGTAATCTCTAGTTCTCTAGACAATAACTATGAAATAAACAGCATTATTTTCCACCATGATTTAAAGTATTTGCATGAGGAAATTAGTTGCCTCAGAGTGAGAATGAGTGAAGTTTTAGCAGGGAGTATGATAAGAAGTGATTATTAAAAGTAATCTTGCTTGGAGGATGTCTTACTCTTAGATGTGAAACATGTTCTTTGTTTTTACTGGATTCTTATAGAATAATTTGTGCAAGTGCATGTATGTCCTTGATTCGTGTGGATTATGTATGGCTCTGCTCCTCAACCTTCATGAATCTGTGCTGGTGTTAAATGATAGGATTGCTGACATATGTTAACAAATATTTACTCACGCTAGATGGGAAACCAATGACAGACCAAAAAAAAAGCCAAACCAAACCACTAATGTACAACTTATTGAATCAATGAGTTTATTAGGATTACTATCAAGAATATTAGTGAAAGGTTACTTACATGAGTATAGTTAACCCAGTGACAACCATATCACCAAAAGCCCACTAAAGAATAGGTAAAGATTCATAAAGCAGAAACCTTGGAGTTCTCTGCATGATTTGTAGGTGTCTAGAAGGGTTGGAGAGTCTCCTCTCCTCAGCAGTCTTTACTTCTTATAACTTTCAGGGACTTCCTGAGAATAGTGAGTTGTTTAATTCTTGTTTCTCTTCTTTTAAAAGATGTATTTTATTATTTTTAATGTTACCTATGTATGTGGAAATGGGTGGGCACATGAGTGAAGGTGCCTGCAGAAGCCAGAAGAAAGCCTCTGATCTCCCAGAGCTGGAGTGAAAGATGGTTGTGAGCTATCTGACATGAGTGCTGAGAAGTGAACCTGGGTCCTGTGTAAAAGCAGTATGTGACCTTTCTAGCTGATCATCTTTCTAATCCCTACTTCCTGCATCTTAAGGGGATTTGTGTTAGAGTTTCTGGAGTCACAAGCTTTCTTCCAGAATGGAATGCTTCAATTCGGAGAATGCTGCTTTGCAATGATTATGTAGTGTTACTGTTCTTCTTTCAAGGTATATATTGTTAAACAGTGAATACTTATAGGTGACTTGCTTCATTTGCTAGGAGGACTAACTTAATAAAAGCACCTTCCTGATAATGTTTGTTGTTAATTTCCTTCAGGGTTAATGCCATTCCAAGCCCCAATCATTAGGACTAACTGTAAGATATTTTTTCAAAATCATTAAAATTGAAATGATATGGAAATTGGCCCTTGTTAATGTAACTTTATATCATTGTTTGTTCCACACTGGATACCATCCAAATAATTGAGACTCTATTATATTATTTGTTAAACAGGCTTCATAACACAAAAACTGAGCAGTTATTACTCTATTTTTAACCCCCTAAGCTAATCTGGTTTCCCTCCAGCATAAATCTCAGAGATACTTGCACTTTGTGGCTTTCCTGCTAGGCTGAATCTTTTCTGATGTCTTCTTTCCTCTACCTGTGGCTGAATCCTCTTACTTTCTCCTCTAACTTCTCCTCCCCTGGAGGACAGGAAGTCCAGCCGTATTCTCTTTCCTGATCAGTGACTGGCTGTAGGCTGCTTTATTGTCATAACAGGGGACAATTTGGGAGCAGTGTTTATACAGCATTCAAACATGAAATTCTTAGAACAAGGATTATAACCAGATATGGGGGGTACAAAAATCATCATTTGAACTACATAATAACCTTATGTCTATAGGCCCTAATCTTCTTTTTCTCATTAATTTTTTTTTTATTTATTCACTTTACATCCGGATCGCATCCCCCTCCCTCCTCTCTTCCCAGTCTTCATACTCTCTTCTCACAGAGGGGGAGCTCCCCCCCCCCATACCCTCCTGCCCTGGCACATTAAGTTGCAGGAGGACTAAGTGTATCCTCTGTGACCCTATTCTTTACTACCAGAGACTGGTAATACAGCTAAGTTTGCTCATTTGTTCTGGACCTCTTTATCTTAACCTTACCAAAATATTCACTAGCTACAGGGCTTCTACCCCTAGCTAGATTACTCAATGTAGGTTTACCATAGAGTCTTAGAAAGCTTACTTCATCTTCACATTTGTTTTCTGCATCTTGTCTTCACTAGAAGGATCCTGTAAGCTCTAAGAAATGAAGACAAGCCAACCCCTAATAGAATTATTCCAGTTTTTCCAGTTTGTTAGAGTTTTTATAGTCACTTCTTTCTGAAGGGCAACTTTCTGAACTCTACAGATTACTGCCAGAGTAAATATTATTGTTTTAAAAGAGAAATTCTTTAATAGAAGAAAACTATTTATTTAGCTTCAAAGTTGAGTACATAGCAAACTCCTGATGGGTATAAAGCAGACTGTGTAATGTCAAAGCCGGAAAAACCCTGAATCTGCTAGCACAGCTCTCCATTCCAACTTCAGAACCAAGAAGAAGATTTTGAATATTTTATTGGATCTTCAGTCACAGGGAATCTCTCTGTGAATACTGGAGGTAGCTTGAACTTCCTCCCTGTTTCACTAGCTGACTATTGAAGAATAGAAGAGAAACAGCTAGATTTCTAGTTTTGGAGAAGCTGATTTTCTCACAGCCATTCTCACACTTGCATACACCATAAGCTAAAGATTAAGATGGAGAAATGTTGGGTACCTCTTAAATCTTATACAATGTACCCTGCGCAAAACTCCACTGCACAGTTCTCTCTTAGGTATGCATGAGGTAACTTATACATGATGACGGAGAGTGAACTCTATACCAGACTTGAGAAATTAAGAAAGTAGTGGGAGATTTTTTATTAGTTACTTTTTCCTTCATTATAACCTTATATAAACAATGCAGGGTAAGGAAAGACTTAGTTCTTATATTGAGGTATTCCTCCTTTGCAGCAATGGAAGCATGGCAGAGAAAAACAGAAATCATGGCTATCAGGTAGCTGGATGAAGAGAAAGAAGATACAAGATGAGAAAAAGATGCAGCTGTCAAACAATACCCTAATAGCCTATTTCCTCCAGTAAGACCTCACCTCCTATTTTTCGCGGCCTTGCAGCAATGCCATCACATCGGGGATCCACCAATGGATCAATCTATTGGTTAAATAGAGCTTTCAAGATCCAATCTCTTCCAAAAAGCCCATCATCTGGGATGCAATCCCCCAGTATATGGTACTATTTGGACCAGTTCACAGTCAGACTGTAACAGAAACATCCATAAGGAAAATGATCTTTCAATTACTGCTGTGTCCTTCAATTATATCAGAGCAAAGGAACCCACAAAGATGAAGGACAACAGAGAAGTGACACTGAGTGGCTATGGTTACAATGCAGAGAGCGCTGAATGGGAATGTCACCAGGTATTGGAGTTGACAGCATTTGCAGAATGAAACAGTGGCCGAGTCACACAGGGGTGGTAAAACTATTGTGGTAATAAGACATCTCACAATTTGCATCAAGGAAATGTAATCAACTTTCCAAAAAGAACAACCACATGTATTTTTAAAAATATTTATTTATTACTTCAGGTTACATCTTCATCCCCGTGTCCTCTTTCCACCCCTTCCAGTCCTGCCCTCCCACCCTCTACCCCCTAACCCTTCCATCCCACTCCTCTGGAGTGGAGTGTTCCTACATATCAGTCCCCCACCCCAGTTCAGCAGTCATATGAGGGCCAAGAGCCTCCTCATACACTGGGTGTCTACAAGGCAGCACCACTAGGGCAAAGTGTCTCACTGACAGGAAAAAAGTCTATGTTCATGTTCCCTTTGGTGCATTGGTTGTAGTATAGTTATCCTGTCCTATGTGGCTAAAATCTGACTATAGGTGAATAGATGCCATGTGCATCCTTCTGAGTCTGGGTTAGTTCACTCAGGATGAGCTTCTCTAGTTCCATCCATTTGGCTGCAAATTGCATGATTTTGTTCTTTCTGATACCTGAGTAGTATTCCATTGTGTAGATGTACCACAGTATTTTTTATCCATTCATCGATTGAGGGACATCTGGATTGTTTCCAGTTTCTACCTATTACAAATAAGACTGCTATGAACATAGATGAGGAACCTTCCTTGTGGTTTGGTGAGGAATCATTTGGGTGGATACCCAGAAATGGTATGGCTGGGTCTTGAGGTAGAGCTATTCCAAGTTTCTAAGATATAGGCAGACTGATTTCCATAATGGCTGTACAAGGTTGCACTCCCACCAGCAATGGGAGGAGTGTTCCCTTTCTCCACAACCTAGCCAGCATGTCCTGTTATTTGAGCTTTTGATCTTAGCCATTCTGACAGGTGTGAGATGGAATCTTGGAGTCGTCTTGAGTTGCATTTCTCTGATGATTAAGAAAAAAAAAAAAAGAATGCTGAGCATTTCTTCAAGTGCCTCTCAGCCATTAGGGATTCCCACATGTATTAAAATGCTGTTCAAAGTAGCTAAGAGAAGGGGCACAAACTAGGAGCCCATTCTATACATTCTATATATCTATCATAGTAGCTATATAGAAAGGAGAACTGCCAAGTTGCAAATAAGAATCAAATCCTCACAGTCAAATAAGCCAGATTCAGAAAAACAAGTACCCCATACCCTTTGTCATTGGAGTCATCTAGCAAAATGATGTCTTTCATGCAGAAAAGTGTTTACTAGAGTCGAGAAAGATAGGCATGGGGTGGATAAAGTGAGCTTGAATTTGATCTGATCAATGTGTCTTGCAAGTATATTAGAAATATACCACCCTGAATCCCCATAAAAATAACTATTTCCACAGATTTTGTGTTAGTGAATATTAGCATACATCCTCCTACCCATGTTTCTATGGATGCATGTTAAACATGTCTGTCAATGAGCTATCCATTTGAACTACATTTGAAATGAAATGAACACTTGATGTGGAAGTGGGTGGTAAGTAAATGTATCAGACTACAGAATGCTGTGTGATGTGAATTAATAGTAGAGGAGACAATGTTTAAAGTGTCTGGTTGAGGATTTGTTGTTGTATGGCAAGATTTAGCATTGTTTCATGTCTGAAATTGATTTTCTTTCAGAAATTCTTGTTTCTCAAGTCAGTAATGTGAGCAAGTACATTCTGCCACTTCGATAATGCATAAAGTGCCCGATTCCACTCTTCAAATGGCACACAGGAGGTAAAAATAAACAATCGATTGCTTCTGACATTTTTGACTAAATTTTATACACTGAGTTTAAGTTACCCAAGGAAAATACTTCAAACTGGCTCTTAGCCCTCTTCCCTCTCCTGCCTCAAGAGGAAGGAGTTCATTTGTGTGACTGCTATCAGAGTTTTTTTCTTTGGACTATGTTCCACACACATGAGTAAGTGAGAGTCTTTTGCTGCAGGTGGAGGTGGCATGTACTTCTAAAACCCTTTATCTTCTCACAGTGCACTCAAAAGTGGACAGTACTTTAACATCTATGGTAGTATCACAAGCTGAATGATGGTTCTTTCATGAATCATTTGTAAAGGTTTGTGATACAGATATGATAATCCCAGTATTACTTTTGTGGAATGACAAAATTGTTTATAGGGATTAAAACTCAGGTAAGGGTTAACACCTAAGATTCCACTCTGATCTCCACTTGTTCCATGTTTGCTGTGACACACACACACACACACACACACACACGCACACACACACACACACACACACACAGACACAGAGAGAGAGGGGGAGGGAATGAGGAAGAGAAAGGAAGGAACGGAGGTAGGAGAAAGGAATGGTGGGCAGGAGAGAAAAAGAGATATCACAAACCACACCCCCCTATGTGCACACAATAAATAGATCAATAGATTCAACATATGTGTTGTTTTCTATCAAAAGTAGTTCAACATTCCTTCTTTGTATTTTAATAGGTTTACTGAAAACATGTCGAGTAATCATTTTGTCAGTTGGAAACATTGTCCTCAGGAAAGAAGAGGAGACTCCTAAGACTCAAGAAGCTTGTGGAGGAAGTTCATTGAGGAACCACTCTTCAGTGGATCTGCCTCCACCCTGTACAGGTAGAATTTTTGTGTCACTGTCCACACTGGGGTGTTACAGGGATGAAGCTGCCTAAGAGTCACCTGAGCTCCTGTAAGTTGCTCCGTGCTACTGCAACTAACCCTAATAACCTCACTGGCTCAACCTATCTTTGAGTGACATCTTATCTTTGATCTATTGTTAGTACCTTAATGCATGATTGCATATTTTGTTCATACCTCCCCCGGGAAAACTCATGCAGTACATGTACAAATGGAATTTCAATGAAAAACATAGGTCTGGGTTTTCTGTATTTGAGAGGGGGGGAGAGAGTGAGAGAGAGAGAGAGAGAGAGGGAGAGAGAGAGAGAGAGAGAGAGAGAAATAAAGAGATTCATAGAATCAACATTGTCTTTTTGTTCTATCAAAAATAGTTCCATAGTCTTCCTTTGTACTTTTAATTACATACAATACAATACAATGCAATGCAATACAATACAGTGGAGCATAATGAAATACAGTACAGTACCATTCAATACACAACCTCCTTGAATTGTCATTGAGCAATACTTTATATCTTGGGAACAGTATTTTCATCTCTAATGCTATTTTTTCCCATTCCCCTCTGATGCTTCTTGACTGACAATGTGGTTGGCTTCAGCATCACCTAGGAGACATATCTGTGTAAGTGTTTTCCTTGAGAGGTTAAGCTGAGGGAGAAAAATTTGCCTTCAAAGTGTGCTGTACTTTCTAATGTGTTTCCAGTACCCATAAGTTATAGGCAAAAGGATTCCTATAGTTGGACTAACCTGATCAATTTCCTGATTCCTAGGTCAGCTGGGGCTACGTAGTGAGATCCTGCCTTGGAACGCCGACCCACAAACCAACCAACCAACCAACCAACCAATGAACCAACCAACCAGGAAAATTTTGTAAAGGAGAAGAATAAGAAAAGGAATGTAATAGTTCTCAGCATAAAGATGTTTGTGTACTAGGCCCCAAGGTGCATTGTTTTGAAAGAAAAAAAAATAAGTTTGACTTAACAAAATGAACATCAAAATGCTACCAAAAATTTCATGCCATTTTATATTAATTCTAGATCTAAAATTAAATTTATCTGTATCACCCTTCTAGCCTTTTACCGTAAAATAAATTTACTCCAGGTGCATCAAGTTTTTTGAACCAAATTATCAATGCTTTTGAAAGATGGTAAAATCTGGGCTAATAAGGCCCACAGAAAGTTGGTGTTGCTTTCTT
The DNA here is from genome assembly GCA_907164525.1 of Lophiomys imhausi. NCBI lineage: Eukaryota > Metazoa > Chordata > Mammalia > Rodentia > Muridae > Lophiomys > Lophiomys imhausi. The sequence goes on from CAJQZJ010001558.1 coordinate 2,883,469, forward strand.
GTCCTCAAAAGTAAGATCAGTGAAACCAGGAGAAAGAGAAGAGAATGCTTACATGTGAACTTCCTAGATTCTGCCTTACAATACTCTGATTTGTGACATATCCTACATGCTAAAATTAGAAGGTTTTTTTCCATTGTAACAGCAGAGTTTAGCTGTATCCAGTGCCCATTGGAATGATTTTCAGGTAAATAATTTATGGGTCGTACCATTTTTATGGAAAACTGTTTTCCTTTACCTCAGAAGCTGTAGCAAGAGCTTTGCAAAATTCTCCAGAGATGCTTGACCTCTCATTCCCTTAACACAAGAATCCTGAAAATAGCTTATCCTGGGATAACTTCTCTGTCTCTCTGTCTATGTCTTTCTCTCTCTCTGTCTCTGTCTCTCTCTCTCTGTGTGTGTGTGTGTGTGTGTGTGTATGTACATGTGTATGTATGTATCTCCCCCATCTCTCTGAGAAATACCAACAGAAAATATGCAAGCTTACTACATTTCTAAAACTATTCCCCTTAAGTCCATCAATGAGTATGTGATTCTGTGATTGCATGTTCTAACATTATGGCACATCTATAGGTGGTTTCAGCCAGTTGGCTCTCAGTTTCCTCCTTGCAAAAACACAAGGATGGTTATTGGGAACCATTATAAGCCTGACTCAAAGAATATAAATGTCTCTATAATTATATTTTATATCAAACACATTACCTCTTCTTAATTCCTGTCTTCAAACTGTTGTGTTAAAATATATTCGACTGAATGAGATGAAAGTGCACAAAGTGCCTAAGATGACAGTGTGGTTAAAATATGTCATTTTTTTCTTTAAAGATAATTGGTGGCCTTGGTAAGGGTGAGAGAGATTGCTCAGTGGCTAAGACTGCTTAATGCTCTTATAGATGATCTGGGCTGCTCAAACAAACACATGGGGACTCATAACTGCCTGTAACTCTGGTTCCAGGGATTTGACACATTTTCTTTTACTTCAGTAGTCTCCTACACACATGTGGTGTACATATATATGCCCAGATATACACTCATACAAATAAAAATAACAAACAAGTAAATATTTTAAAACAGTATTTTTTTTTATTGTTTGAGACGCTCATAGATGCCTGAAATGTGTTTTGATAAAATTCACCCCTCTGTCCTTCCCCTTCAGTTCTTCCCCCATCCCTTCCACCAACCACTTTCTTCTCATTTTGTGTGCTATAGTTTTTAATCTGTTGCTGCCATTTGGTACTGATCTTATGCACATGTGTGTGGGACCATCTATGGGAGTATGGGTAGCCTTTCAGGGCAAATATCCTTGAAGAAAACAGATTTTCCCTCCCCTAGTAGCCAATTGCTCCTTGGTTAGGGATGGGACTCCATGACCTCTTCCCCTATCCAGGCTCTTATTGTGGCTTCTTTGGTCTTCTTCAAATCTTGTGAATGAAGTTGTAGCCTAAATATAATAAAAACTATTAACTATGAAAAAACATTAAAGAATAAATGTCCAATTTTAGATCATTAAGAATGAAACTTTCATTTAGTTAGTTTTTTGATATTATACATGTTTACTAAAACATGAAAATATGTCCATTTTTTTACTCATGATGAGCAAACTACTCAAAAAATATGCAGTATGATTCCCACGAATGTCATTTGTTCATTTTGAGACAAGGTTTCATATGGCCCATGCTTTCTGTGAACTCCATATATATCTGAGACTGATCTGTAATTCCTGTTATTCTAACCTCTGTCCATAAAGTACTTACACAACCATACCTAGACAATGCAGTGACCTTCTAACCGAGCATATGAAGAAAGAAAGAATTTGTGATATTTTGTTACTAGCAAAAAAATGGTCAAGGAGATGGTCTAAATCACAAGGAGATGTACAAAACATAAATCTTTTGTTTTGTTTTGAGACATGGTTTGTCTGTGTGGTACTAGTTGTCCTGGACTCACTTTGTAGACCAGGTTGGCCTTGAACTCACAGAGATCCACCTACCTCTGCCTTCTGAGTGCTGGGATTAAAGGTGCGCACCACCATGCGCTGACAAAACATGAATCTTTTTTTAAATGTTTATTTATTACTTCAAGTTACATCTCCATCACAGTGCCCTCTTTCCACCCCTCTCAGTCCCACCCTCCCACCCTCAACGCCCTCTCCCTTCTATCCTACTCCTCCGGAGGGGAGTGTCCCTACATATCAGTCCCCTGCTCCAGTTCAGCAGTCATATGAGGGCTAAGAGCTTCCTCATGTACTGGGGTCCTACATGGAAGCTCCACTAGGGCAAAGTGTCTGTTTAACAGGTAACAAGGTCTATGTTCCTGTACCTTTTGGTGCATTGGTTATAGTATAGTTATCCTGTACTATATGGCCAAAATCCAAATATAAGTTAATAGATGCCATGTGCATCTTTCTGAGTCTGGGTTAGTTCACTCAGGATGAGCTTTTCTAGTTCCATCCATTTGGCTGCAAATTGCATGATTTCATTTTTTGCAATGGCTGAGTAGGTGTACAGAGCAAAACATGAATCTTATAAGGGTGTGTAATGTTAAAACTAAGGTTAAATGTGTGCATAGTTATTAATTTCTATACTGGAAATTTATTCTATATGTGCACACCCATACACAGAGAGAGAGGAAGCAGGAAATAGAGAGTTAGAAATAGATAGATAGATGGATAGGTAGATAGATGATAGATAGAAAGATAGATGTAATCTTTAAGTATAATTACTTTGAGAGTTTTATGACAGTTGTAATGACAAAGGACTAAAACAAAGTATTAAATACCAAAGAAAATATTTTCTAGTATATTTGTAAACAAAAATACTTAATAGTCATTAAAGAAACATAAATTTTGCACATAGTTCTATGTAATCATTTCTTAGATGGATTAAGTGCAGAATAGAAGAATAATAGCGTGTGTCCCCACCATGATATGCAACACACACACTTGTGCATGTGTGGAAATGGTTTATATAAGTCAATTCTATATAGGGAAAACTTTCTCTAAGGTGATGATAATAAACTAGAATTGTCTCTGAGGAATAAACTTAGTTCTTAAAGATTGTTGGAGACACAAATAAAGACACATTTTACTATATGCTCTTTGTTGTTTCTCACATTTTGTTTCATAGTTACAAATAATTTATGAAGAATGATTTACAAATATTTAATATATCCTCTACAATGTGGACCTACCATTGAGTTAGGTCATTAGGCTTGGTGGCACATGCTTTTCCTGCAGACATGATTTTAGAAACAAGCTATTCAATATCCAATATATTAATTCATCACATATTTATTTTTAACTCTTAGACTTTAGAAATGCCATGCTTACTGATATATAATGTATAGAAATATACTTTAATGTACAGTTTAATGATTTTAAACAGAATTATATAACTACTCCGAGAATGAAGATAGAAGCTATTTCTCCCACCTTACTATTTCTCTTAAGAAATTTTTTTTTCCTTGATGCATTCATCCAACACAGGTGAGATTAGAAAACTTGCTAATTAGAAATCATTAAACACTGAGTGGTTGTGAACACTCACATTTGTTTCTTTGTTATAGGTATAGGAATGATTAGCAAGTTTTGAACTTTCTAGATTACACTTTAACACTGAACGTAGGTACAAAGTTAGTGGAGGGATGGATGATATTAACAATGCAGAACAGGTCTTAGATGTTGCCTCCCAACTTAGCAATGTTTCTACGAATGTTAACCTTACTTCAAGAGAATGCAGTTTCTGATGATGAAAGGAACACACTTGTAGAAGGTGAGATAACTGTTAATCAACTTTCAAATACTTTGGCTAAAATTTCAATAATATTCTATAGTTTTCCATAGTTATTTTTGTCTTTTGTTTAGTGCTATTAACCCTGGTGTACATAGTTTTGTAATTACTGCGCAATGTCATTTCTTTCCCTTTCTACACCCCCCCCCCCCCCCACAGAGAGAGAGAGACAGACAGACAGAGACAGAGACAGAGACAGAGAGAGACAGAGAGGAACCTCCATGTTCTTTCCTCATGGATTCATTAAGAATGATTGTTGGACTTCTTTGAGAAATCTACCATTCTCTCTCATTTCTTCCTATGAAGTTCAAATATCTGCAAGATGGTGGACTGATGAGTTGCTCTGTCTTGGCAAAAATTTCATACAATATTTATGGACTCCAATATACAGCCATTATTCCTTCCTTTTAAGTTTTGCCCTAGACAAGTGTGCTTTTCTTTCTTCCTTCCCTTAAGCCACTTGAAAATAAAATTCCACAGCTTGCAAATTAGGAATTCAAAGGCTTCTAATATCTCAAAGAAATTGTCCTATGACGTCCATGCTTAATACATGTGAGTCTTTATTCCTTCGAAGTAGAATTCCATGCTTCACTGGGTCTCTTAAGTCTTCTTGGATTGACCTTGATAATTGTATTCTGAACTCTGCCCTCCATCTGTCAGAATCTAATAAGCATTCAACAATGGAATTTTATTCTTCTAGGAAAGGTGTGCTAAGAGAACATTGATTTTTTTATCCTTTTACATGATAAATCTATTAATCCATTCCTGGTAAATTCAAGGCCATTGCACCATTACTTTCATCTCCAATTCAGTGTTCTAATATTCAATCAGACATTTATTTTAACTTAGTTAGCTTCGCTATCTTCACAGTTTTTCATAAATGAAACTTGTGCTGGCTAGTTTTTATGTCAACTTGACATAAGCTGAAGTGATCTGATAGGAGGGAACGTCAATTAAGGAAATGGTTCCAGGTCCTGGAGAGATGGCTCACCAGTTAAGAGCATTGGCTGCTCCTCCAGAGGACACAGGTTCAATTTCCAGCACCCACATGACAGTTCATAACCATCTCCAATTCCAGTTCCAGGGCTTCTGGCACCCTCACACAGACAGACATGCAGTCAAAACACCAATGAATGAACATAAAATAAAAAATAATTATAAAAAGTAACAATAAAGAAAAGAAGAAAATGCCTCCACAAGATCAGCCTGTAAGGAAGCCTGTAGGACATTTTCTTAATTGGTGATTGACTGGGGAGTATTCAAATCTGGGTTGGTGGGCATGGCTTCTGTCATAAAGCAGACTGAGCAAGCCATAAGGAGCAAGACAGCAAGCAGCACCCCTCCATAGTCTCTGTATCAGCTCCGGCCTCCCGGTTCCTGCCCTGCTTGGGTTCCTGCCCAGACTCCCCTCACTGATGGATTGTTACCTGGAAGTGTAAGATGAAATAAACCCTTACCTCCCCAAGCTGCTTTTGTCATGGTGCTTCATCGCAGCAATAGTAACCCAAACTAGGACAAAATTATACATATATAATTCAATATTCCTGAGGGTGAGTTTTCACATGTTCTGAAATATCAAAGTGCTTAATTAAAGAAATGAGTTTGTTGTGTTAGACCTCATAGCATTTCAGTTAGAGTTTAGAAGATCTGTTTGAAACCACACAGTTCTATCATTTTACCACATAGATAAGGTGTTCAGCTACCTGCTCGCAGAGTAAAACCAATTAACAAGCTTAGTCCACTTTTCAGTCTCAGTTTCTTTCTTCTGTGTTGTATTACCAAGTCCAGCTAATAGTGATTAAAAGGAGACATTTAGAACGCACTGAAAATGCTTTTATTTATTTCAAAGGACAATGGAAACTTTGTAGTTTATATTCAAGATAATGCTGAGAATTAGAGAACAGTTTAGTTTTTATTCCTTCTGGAACAGCTAACAGATGTAAACATCTCCTTATGATCATTCCAGAAAGCTGCTGGTTTTTTTTCCCCCCTACATGGTCGAGGTATGTCCTTTCATTTATATAAATCACTTTCTCATCTGCTGCACCAGTCATTCCACCTTGATATTGGAAAGCGGCCCTTTTTGGTGCTGGCTTCGTTTCTGCCAAAAGACCTTCGTGACAAATTGTTGGAGACAACTTGTACTACACATCAAAGCAAGGGGAAATTATTTCTTCTAGAGCACTAATGCTGTGGAGAAGGTCAAAGGGGTTGTTGATAAAAAATTAATGGAGAATTACTTGACTCTGAATTGCTGTGCTTATTCAAATACAATAGTCTAGGAGGGGATAAGGGGATTAAAGCTTCCACAGTTACTTGTTAGGAAATAGCAGGTGCTAATAGCTATGCCCTGACCACTGCAATATTAAACGAACGAGGTGGAGTTCAGCTTCACTTCAATTCACAAACCTTCCACTGCTCCTCAGACAGGTGTGAGGTAGCAATTAGAAAAAAAAAGACTAAGAAAAAATCAGAACAGAAAACAGAGACAGTCTTCAGGACCAAGGTGCATGTGATAGAAATGTGACAGGAATAAGGTTGATATTATGTGATAAGCTTTGCTTTTGCAAAATTTCTGAGATATCTGTAGATAAAACAGCATATTTTCCTTAGATGCATATATCCACATTGTTGGCAGAAATGAAGGAAGGAAACTCACAGTATTTGGATGCCAATGAACATTAGGCATTTTACAAGGCAATATTTGCCCAGCCTTATTTAAATTCCACAGAAATCTGCAGAAGAAAGTATCTCAGGGAAATGACATAACTTAGAGTCACACAGCAGGATAAGAGCAGAAATAGAATATAACTCTAAGCATTTCTGACGTGAATGTTTAAATTGGTGCGTTATTCATATTTTTAGGGCAGGGAGAACTATTGATAAATCACTGGAGAGAAATGTTTAGTCTAGAGTGTAGAATGGGGTAGCCATAACTGCCTTCTCCTTCTCAGGTTCCTTGTCATCACCATGATCATTGGTATTCATTGAAATGATAGGCAATGACAAATATTGCATTTTCAAAAGTATTTTAAAATTGTTTTCCAGAGTCATGGTTTTATACCTTTTATATATTTTCCTGACCTCTATTGATACCTTGTCATTACATCACAGAAAAAGGATGCCAGAGGTGAATGGTGGAGGAAAAGAATGCCAGCCAGATTTGATGATGACTTTGAGGACTATAAGCTGAAGGTGCTGGCAGCCCTGGGTGAAGTCATGGTCCACTGACCTCCAAAACGACCTCCCCACATCCAAGTCTCCTGAGAGTTAGATAAACTCATGTAGCCAGAGTTCCTTCCACTTGCCTTTGTACACCTGGAAGCCTGCCTGTGTCTGAGGCTGACAATAGCCGCATGGGCTGTGAAGACAGAGTGCTGCCTTGAGATATGTGATATCATCCCTATGGATGGTGTCCTTCCCATTGGTGGTCTGTGTCCTTCCTCCTTCAAATAACTGAGCTGGCTTACCCTCAGACTCTCGGTAAAGAGAGACCTTTAATGTGGTGGGTCCCCTCCAGCCAAGTTAAGGAAGTCACTTGTCTCAAGACTCTTGCCAGTCAGAAATGAGTCAGATCTCTGCTCTTGGAAGTTTGCTGATTTACTGACACAAACAGCTGGAACGCCAGGACGGGAGGCAAGTTTCTGGGACCTGTACTATCACCAACTTGAGATATGGTGCCTGTGGTCACTTATCTGATTGGTGACTTGAGGACAGGGAAGAAAAAAACTGCTCGAACTTGAGTTTACATTTACAAGGTGAGGGAATAAAAGAATGGGATTGCTGATAAAATTGTTATATTATGTTTTTCTTTATTAAATATGTTTCTATAGGACCCTGTGGCTATTCTACAGCAATTTAATTGTGAAAAGTCAACTTTTCATAATTCTTGCTTCACCTTTCGTTTATGGTAATTTTAATCAATGGAATATTAGTGACAATAAATTAAATGATTGTATAAGGCTTTTAGAAATGTTGGTATACAAAAGTAAATGAACACAGACTGTTGTAGAAATTTATGCTACATTTAATAATAACAGGATCTTGCATTAATTGAAATATTCAGTTAATGAAATACCTAGAGCATGTGGTATTCCTTACTGAGATATTTGCAGTGACAGAGTGAACCAGTTGGGATGTGCTGTGTGGTGAGAAATTTAAAAACAAGGTTAATTATAGTCAGGTTTATATCTGCTAATAGAAGACTGGGGATAAGGTCAGCCATCATACTAAAACATTATGTAAATCTTTTAGCAATATACCTTTATAAGTTTTAAAAAAATATTTATTATTTGTTTAAATTTTACGTACTTTGATGTTCTGTATGTGTATGTGAGAAAGGGTGTCAGATGCCCTGGAATTGAAGTTACAGACAATTGTGAGCTGCCATGTTGGTGCTGGGAATTGAACCCTGGTCCTTTGGAAGAGCAGCAAGTGCTCTTAACCTCTGAGCCATCTCTACAGCCCCACCTTTATAAGTTTTTAACTAAACAAATGAAGTTACAATTATAAAGTTATTAGAGATGATCAAAAGAGAAGAAGAAAAAAAAACTCAGGAAGAAAAATTGGAATCGCTTGCTAGCCCTTGAGACCTACCTGTCTACATCACACATACATAATCCCACAGAGTTGGAATGGCAGTGATGACTTTCTGCATAATCATAATATATTTAATCAAACCATACTAAAGTTTTAAAACTACCAAAAGCCTGTAAATATATAAAATCTATTATTCTAAGTGAGTCTAAGGTGATGATACCATTTTCTTTATTATCAGGTGTTTCTAATGCCTCTATAGAAAGAAGAGTCTTTAACAGCGAAGAGATACTCGAAGAAGTGTACAACATCTGTAATCATTAGAGGAATGCAACTCAAGATGACTCTGAGATTCCATATCACACCTGTCAGAATGGTTAAAATAAAAAACTCAAACGACAGCACATGCTGGCGAGGTTGTGGAGAAAGAGGAACACTCCTCCATTGCTGGTGGGAGTGCAAACTTGTACAACCACTATGGAAATCAGTCTAGTGATACCTTAGAAAACTTGGAATAGCTCTACCTCAAGACCCAGCCATACCACTCCTGGGTATATATCCAGAAGATTCCTCACCAAAGCACAAGGACATCTCCTCAACTATATTCATAACAGATTTATTTGTAATTGCTAGAAACTGGAAACAACCCAGATGTCCCTCAACCGAAGAATGGATAAAAAAACTGTGATACATTTACACAATGGAATACTATTCAGCTATCAGGAAATCATGCCAATTGCTGCCAAATGGATGGAACTAAAAAAGCCCATCCTGAGTGAGCTAATCCAGACCCATAAAGATGCACATGGTATGTATTCACTTATAACTGGATTTTAACCATATAATACAGGATCACTATGTTATAACCAACAGATCGAAAGGAATAGGAACATGGACTTTGTTATGTGTTAGAGGGACACTTTCCCCTAGTGGAGCTGCCATGTAGGCCTTCAGGGAAAGAGGAAGCTCTTAGAGCTCATATGACTGATGAACTGAGGAAGGCCTGAGATGTGGGGCACCCACACCAAAGGAGTAGGATAAGTGGGAGAGAGGGTAGAAGGTGAGAGGGTGGGACTGAGAAGGGAGGAGGGAGGGGGTTGTGATGGAGATGTAATTTGAAGTGATAAACGGAATAAAAAAACCATACACACACAGAGACACACACAAAAAAAAAAGACAGAAAAGAAAAAATGGAAAGAAAGAAAAGAAATGTTATCTGTCAGCATTGGCTTTCAACTGTTATTTTAACTCAGCATCCCTGTAAGAACACTGAAATCCTTTAGTTGATATTTCATTATGTCTTTATTGGCCACTAGGACTTGGTATCTGTAAAACTTTTCAAACATTGCTGCTCCTGCTGCTAGCCCAGGGACCACACTGGAAATGTGGTCCATGAGAAAATGGCTGAAGAAGCCAAAGCTGCCATAGTAAGTATGATTCGCTTACTGACTGGGTATATTCATTCATAAGAGACTGAGTGTCTGAAATAGATATGGAGCCGTGCTATAGTCTAGGAGCTCACAGGTGAGTAATCATAAAGATCCTGCAATTCAGGTTCAGGCAGCCCTGCAATGAATTCCAGTACCAATTCTAAATTAAAAAAAAATACAACAAGGGATAGGAAGACTGTTTAGTGGAGGAAGTGTGCAAATATGATAATTTCAGTATGAATTCTTAGAGCACACTTAAAAGCAAGACATGATTGTGTGTGTGTGTGTGTGTGTGTGTGTGTGTGTGTGTGTGTGTGTGATCCTAGCTTTCCTACAGTGAGATGGGAAGAAGACACAGAAGAATCACTTGTGGCTCATGGCCCAGCTAGCCTGTCATCTGCCAGTCCAATAATAAAATTCCCCATTTGAACAAGATGGAAGTCAATGACAAGCACCTAGCTTTGTTCTCTGACATCCATGTGTACTGTGTTACATCCACAGCTGTCCTTACTCAAACACAAAGATCCCACCCACACACACTCAGATTGAGGGGGGGGGGAAGGAGAGAAGAAAATAATTCTACATGACAGTGGGATGAAGGTAGAGAATTTGGACTCCCACTTTGAGATCTTCTAGCTATAAATATATGTGATTCTTCTTTCCAGTTGCACAATATAGTAGGAAAATGACAGCTGAGGTCCAAAAAGCAAGAATCTTGCCTGATCATGAAATCCTTGTCTGAATATCCTAATAGAACTTGGACTCTAGAGATCTCAGTACGTCTATCAAAGTACGCTGCACAGCATATTTGCATGAGTTCTGTTGCAGAGACTTGCTTGTGTTCTCCAAGTTGCTTTCTGAAAGTCCAGGAAGTGTTCCTGTGTAGGCAGGACCATTTATATCCACACAGGAGGTAGACACCTTCTGACCTGCAGTGATTGCATGCCAGTACCGGCACTCTCAGGGTTCAGACGTGACTTTCTTCTCTGTCTCCATGAAGACACAACTTTGATAAATGACCTTGCTAATGGACATTGTGTTTTAGGTGTAGAAGTAATGACAAACTTCATATTCACAGAAGGCTACAGAAAAAATCCCTAGTACCCCTTCTACCTGAGTATGTCTTTCTTTGGTTTTCTCCTTTAAATTGCCTCTGTTACTATTTTTTTTTTATGGTAGAGGAGACCTTGGCATATGGAATTGCTATGATATACTGGGAGAATAGAATAAGTTTCCTTGATACACATCACATTTGTTTTAAAAAAAAATCACTGCTTTATTGAATATATTTGACTATGGTTTTAGTGAAGGAAGTAGTGAGTCCATATATATATTGAAGATTTTTTCTCATTAGAATGATGGTATCACTGTCTATTACTTAGGGGATGAATCACTAATTAGTAATCAGGATGATTTCCTTATGCTGAAATAAACTATTATTTGTTTCTAAGGGTGTGCCCTACCAGAAAATAATAACCTTGAATAAACTAAAAATAGAAAACCTAACCTCAAATATTTCCAAGAAGAGTTATTTATATGGGCATATATAAATTATCTATACATGAGAGAAAAAATAAATAAACTAGTATCCCTTCAACAGTAGGTTATTTATAAAAGGAGTATATATTTCAGTTACAGAAAAAGGAACAGGAAAGCAGACAGAATTCATCTTGAAACACTAAGAAGCTGAGATAGTCTACATATGCAGAGAAAATAAAGGATTTAATCAATCATTTTGCTGTTTTATCCCCCCAAGCATTGATATTAATGAATTCGTGGAGTGTTCTGAGAAGTGAGCTTGTAATTTTGTCACTCTATCACCCTGATAAATGATTAGTCATGCATTTCAGTGTCCTCCTTGAATTTAATTTGCTATGTCAGGTAAAATTCTCCCTCGTAAAGTGTCCAGCTAGGGAAATCACTTTGGAAGAAGAGAGGAGTCCAAATTTCTTAAAGGAGCTAAGAAAAATGAATCTGGATATCACAGTGAAGGTTCTGAAAACTCGGTAAGTTTTTAGTTCAAGTACATTGAAAACACCACTGAAGGTCTCTGACTATGAGTTCACATGTGTTCTTCATGGAGATTTCCAACTACCAAGACACTTTCTACAGAACCAAAAGCAGCATTGTCTCCTGGATAGGAGGATATTTCAAGGTTCTTATCATTCATCTGTAGTGTGTTTAAGGAAGTGATGCTGTTTATTCCTTTTATGAGGTTAAAATTTACTTTTAAGTTGATATATGAAACAAAACACATGCATATATTTATAGGACACCATTTACCATTTTCAATATATATTTTATGTATTTTCATGTGTATATTATGCAACACTGTTTTCTTTTGATTTTAAGTTTGTGTAAGATTTTCTTTATGCAGCCCAGGCTGACTTTGAAGTTGAATTCTATCTGTCTCTGTCTCCACACAGGGTGCTGGGATTACAAGTGTATACTAACATGTCACCTTTGGAGTATTTAAATCAAAATATGGCAGAAGAAGAAATTATGTCATTCTCATAGTGAAGTAAGTGTGTGCACTTACTTTCATTTTTTCTAACAGCTAACTTGAATGAGTTTAGTTTTAGTTTCTTTGTTTTCTTGGAATATTACCTAAAATTGTATATAAACAATTTCCTACACAAATGAGACACAACAAGTTATGGGATAACTTCTACCTCTGGAATTTTTTGTTGCACTTTTCCATAACAAGGGGACAATTTAAAATACTAAAATGTAATTCTTAGTTTTCAGTCAGTTGTGGAAAATGAGCTGGATTTCGGTCAAGACATATTATTCAGAAACATACAGCTTCCAAAAATTCTTTTCTATTAATTTCTGTTTGCTTACTTTTATTCTTTGACAATTTCATACTTATATACACTGAATTTTGCTCATTTGCTCAGGGGAGACAGTGTCATTTTTAGTGGTGTAACCATTGATACGTTGTTCAGGTTTCAGTAAATCAGGAACTAACTTCGCACACGTGCTCATCCATTCAAGCTGCATTTTTATTTGGGAATAGTGATAATAACAAAAATTGACTATGACATCCAAATTTATAAGATTTTCTAATGAAGATTTTTGTCACCCTGGGGGTTGACAGCCTTTTCCAGTTAAAGCCTTTAAATGCTGCAAAATAACTTGTCCTTGTCGAAAGAAAAGAATTTAAGCGTGGACTCATGGAAGACATTCTTTTGAAACTATCATTTTTTAAATCCTCATCAATTTTCTAGACATGACCTTTAAGTTGTCTGTGGATATTTTTTAAGAGAAATTGTTAATGTAAGTTTCTTTAAAAAACACTGCTGAGGAAGATGCAGAATGTGAGCAAACTGATAAATATTGACTACTATTATATCATAGGGAAAAATCTGTGAAATGTGTCTGGGTTGTTTTTAGCATGTGTTAATCGGTTCTGTATTTCATTCAGCTTTTGATCGAGACAGCAATCAGCGGTAGAATAAACAATGGAAGCTCAAATTGAACTCACAGACAATGAAAATTTTATAGAGTATAAATATCATTAAAATATAATAATCAGAATAATTGTTGATTGACAGGTAGAATATCACAGTGGTGTAAGACAGATTTCGAAAATTTTTGTCTTCTACTCTCTCTCGCTTTAAAACATTGGTTATGTTAGGGAGATGAAATCACACTTGGCAGATCAGGACCCAAGGCCCATTGGAATTATGGCCTATCAACTAATCCAGTAACATACACCTATCATTTGCTGGAGAACTCACCAAGAGTATACTTCACAAAAGTGTTGTGTTTCCTATATATAATATTTCCCTGGTTAAAAACATTCATTTTTATTATTAGAATGTATTTTGAATATGTATGTCATATACACATGTATTCATGTGTGTGTTCTTCTTCTGTTCTCTGCCTTTTTCCTTTGATGCAGTGTCTTTCATTGAATCCAGAGCTTCCCATGCTTTGTCTATGTGGGTAGTCAACAAGATCCACCAGTCCTCCTGTCTCAGTGCCTGGCTGTCTGCACTGACATTATATGCGCAGTCCTAGATTATTATGTGAGTCCAAGGGATCTGAACTCAGGTTCCTGTGCTTACATATCAAGTGATATTATCCACAGACATCTTCCCAGCCTGTGTCAGAATATTTGGGAGAATCACAACAATGTGAATTTTCATAGTCAGTTACTATTACAAGAACTAAAAACAAGACATTCCGTTTTTGTCATATAGATTAAAAAAAAAAACAAAAACAAATAAATAAAAATAAATCAACCACCCAACACACAACAAAAGTACATTCTCTAAGATCGTGAATATAGGTAGGGAGGACAGGTACTTAATTGAAATGTTTTATATCTCTTAGGAGTCAATAGAATGATAATTGAAGAACAGATATTCCTAGTGAGCTCAGAAGAATGAGGTTCACATACTGTTTCAGGGCTCACTCCAAACGTAGCAGAATGCACATGTGTTGTATAACACTTTCTGCAGGTGCATGAACAAAAAGTTATCTACCCCAAATATAAAATAAAGATAGTACCAAAGTCCTACTTGGTGAACTGATGAATTTTACTGGAGTTCTTTACAGATGTGGAAAGAATTCAAGACAGCTGTACCACCAAAGCCCACCCAAGCCAGTTGACAGTTCATGAAAGCTAAAAAACCTGCTGCATACAACATACCATGAAGACACCAGAACAGGTTGGTGAGTATCTTTTTCAGCGAACTCAGATGGTCTGAGCCTCTTCTAGGCAACTCTATATCTGTGAGTGTTTTCAGCAACCCTTACTGTTTTCACGTGTTTGAGGAGGAGAATCATAGTGGTTCTGCTTAGTTTCAGGGGCTTCCTGAGATTATTGAGTTGTTTAGATAATGAGTTCAGTGAGCTTTCCTGGAGAATGGAATATTTCACTCCCCTTAGAACACCCTGTTGTTTCACCTTTCTTTTAGCATTCTGTGTTTTAAGGAGTTTCCCTGGAAGTGTGCCTGCTTTATGTCAAAGGAAATTACTACCAAGAAACACATTCTGAAGCAGGAGGAATATGAGTAATTCAATAGACCAGGAGAAAGCCTAGAGTTTGGAAATGAACTGAAAGGCAGATGAGTCTCCTCAGAGAAGGAGTACCTGCAGGATGTGGAGAACTGGGTCTACGATGAGGAACAGGGTACGTATTTAAAAATCAATGGACAACTATAGAATACTTCAGGTAGGACAGCTCTGCTGAATGTATAAGACTTATTAATGAGTTTGGAAAAGATAATTTAGAGGCAATAAAATAAGGGGGTGGTGGAATGTATGCTAGCAAAGGAATGAGAAAGGATGAAATGTATTTGAGTAGTCTCCATGCACATTTCTTAGGTACCAGGGAACATGTATATTAAGAAATCTTGGGGGATGAATGAGATATTGCCCAAATGACTCTGCATCTAAAACCATGGGAGCAGAATCTTTGTTGAGGTTAGAAGTTGAGAGAAGAGATTATTACACATTTGTTCATGACTTTAAAACCTCAGTGAAATAACTAAGTACAATTACCAAGCAAACATTTGGGGAGCTGGGACTGAAACTAAGGCAAGATATTTAGATTGGATTTCAATAACATCTACTATTTCCAAAGGCACTTGCCAAGGACCAGGAGTGCTAAAACCCAGCAGGATCTAATTATTTAATTCTCATATTATTACTCCAAACTTGCAGGGAGGAGGGGGCACAGAGAGCATCAGCAACCTGTGATCACCATGTGTATAGTAGATAGGAAGACTAAGGGAGCAGCAGATCTGCAAATCCATTCTTTTCCTTCAGCACACACACATACATGATTATACACACACACACACACACACACACACACACACACATACACAATTGCACACACACACACACACACAGAGACTCATCACATATCCCTTATTATACATAGCCTAACATATGGTCTTGTCTATCCTAATGTGGACCTAAGAACATAGAAAACTGAATGTCTCCCAGTTCTTTCTTGTGCGTGAATAATCACATACTTGAACCTCGGGTCTAGGAATAACCAAAACAAAAAGACAACTGCGACTATAGAAAACTAGATCATTAAGAATGTGATGGCAAAAGGAAACTGAGAAGCAATTGTCAGAGAGATAAGAAAGGAAGGGTGAGCTTAGTGATGGGGACAGCTCATGTTTTCAACAGTGCCATATCCGCATCCCAGCTGAGCCTCTGTCTCCATGGTGACTTGATGCTTGAATAGGGGGTAAGGGAGGATGGAGGAGTTTGGCCTCAATCTTGTTAAACCGAGTATCAACAAAAGAGTAAACAGCACCAGCTTAATTCAGAAAATCCCTTCCATCATTTTAAGCATAGTGTTTGCTCAGTTCTAACAGTTCTCTGATATCCCAAGTGGTTTCTCTCTTCTCTTCTCTAATTACTCTATGCACATTATGATGGTCATAGTTATTTACTTTCCAATAATAATTTTAAGACACTAATAGAATTTATTGTGCCTTCCATTTGAAAATCTAGACAATGGAATTGTCTGCTTTTGTAAGCTAATTGTGGTAATTTTATTTGGTTATATTAGAAATTTAAGTAGAAAGGGGATGGGAAATTGTATGTGGGTCTAAAAAATATCCCTTAGACTCACTGTCAACCTTATAGTCAAGCCTCAGTTAAACATTAATTTAGTTGTTTAACTGCAATAAAGTGTCACATATAAAATTTTAAATTGTGTTAAGAC
Organism: Lophiomys imhausi; assembly: GCA_907164525.1. Taxonomy (NCBI): domain Eukaryota; kingdom Metazoa; phylum Chordata; class Mammalia; order Rodentia; family Muridae; genus Lophiomys; species Lophiomys imhausi. The sequence goes on from CAJQZJ010001558.1 coordinate 2,899,917, forward strand.
AATAAACTGAAATCATATGACCCATTCAAAGAGAGACACTGTATTTTTTCCAAGTTTATAAGATTACTACAAACTGACTAAAAACTCCAAAATATTATAGAAAGAAATAGAGTAGAAAGTCAGATTGCAATGCTTGATAGTCACGGATGTGTCCTGTGCACCTTACCCCATTTTTTAAAAGCCATTTGATGCAAATATGTCAAGGCTTAATATTAAAATATCTTTTGCATGAAGATGACCATATTGAAACAGCTAAATTAAAATGGCCATGAAGATGAAGCTTTTGCCAGCTCCTAGATCATGCAACAAAACTTATTAAAGATGCTACTAGGACATAGTAGCTCTCGTGAAATGCTCTGAAAAAATATAGGTAATGTGTTATATTCATTTTGAAAATCATTGCACACTAATGACTTCTTTCAGTTGCATAGTGCATACTAACATTTCAAGACTCTGTAAAATATTTCACAAACCACTTAATGTTCTTTAGTTTCCCCAAAGGCTAATTTGACCACAAGAGCCCAAGTGTGTATGTTTGTAAAATGTTCCTGGTATTTACTGCTTATCTGTCTTACCTAGGACACTATTTTAAGCGTTTTATGTAAACATAGTATTTGGAATAAATTTTAACCCATGAGACAAAAGCTACCGCTATTGTCTCTTTGACAAGAAGAGGGATAGGCACAGACAGCCTCTTAAATTGTTAATTTAGGAACAAGTGTCTGGGACTAAATTTGATTCAGATTTCAACGAATCTTTGACTTGGTTTCTTAAACAAGCCACTGTCCTAAAAGCTAAAGTCAAACATCTTCCTATGTGTGAAATAGCTGCTGACAGGCACATTAATTCAGATCAGTTATGGAAAGAATCATTAGCCCCTTACATTTCTATAGTGAGGGAGACACTATCGTTTTATTTTGGATTCTTTATCACAACCAACAGCTGCTTCTGTAACTGGCCCTAGAGTCAATGGACACTCTGGATCCTTATCAAAACGTCTGATTTCCAATTTTTCCACTGCTGCAATCTAACTTCAATTATAAGTTTAGTTTAAGGACCAACCTGCAGAGTATGAAGTTTGTTTTTTCTCAGTGTTCTGAATGAAGGTGACTGGACAGACCAAAGAGAAGGATCCCTTTCAGCCAATCATTCTGATAACTACACTTTTAATGTACATCAAGAGATTTTATTGAAAACAACTATCCAAAGCTTGCTTTTACATTTGTTGCAGAATTCGCTGATTTCACCCATTTTATTCAGTGATCTATAGTCATTGATTTATAAAGTGACTGGGGGAAATCTTGGAAAAAGAGATCTTTGATAGGAATTGAAGTTCAGACATAAATAAAATTATACAATAGAGTAATCTTAAAGTTCAAGGAATGTGAGCAAAAACAGATACAGGAGATAGATGGCCCATTGAATCATCATAAAGTCAAAAAGCCAGCTAGGACTCGGTGTTTCAGGGGTTCAATGTGATATCTGTCGGGAATCTGTGGTAAGGAAAACAGTTAGGAAGTGGGACATTACTTAGGATGCCGTTCTCTATTAAATGCAACTCACCTTAGAGTGTAGTACAGGACAGGGGGCTGACTTGGCTAGTTTTGACTCAGAGCAAGCATTAGACAAGATTTCTGAACAACAAGAGGAACATCTGCAATACTTGAGGGAGAAAGATACATTTATGAGGATTAAAATTCAAAAAGGAAGTAAAAGGCAGCTTAGAACTACTAAGACTCATTAAATTTTACTGCATGAAGTGCCTGGTTAATAACCATTGAGATATCCAAATATATAAGAATGTGTGTTTCAAGAAATAAACTTGAAACAAAGCCATAACAATCTTATTAAATAGATATGTGTGGGGTTTGATTGAGCATACAATGTTATGTTAAACAGTTTTGTGGGAGAAATTTCCTGTATTTCCTTTTAACTTTGTATGTTGCAACCTTTAAAATCTAAAGTTGGCAAACGTGACATTTTGCTTTATATATATCCATTTTCAAATCTGTATTATGAAGATTTTTGTGTCCACCATTACCAAAATACAGAGAAATGTTACCACCCCAAACATCTGCCATGCTGCCACTTCAGATGCACGTTTGCTCCAACCCTGCCCAGCCTATTGCTAATGTATTCCATGTTGTCTTCCTCAGCATTTCATACATGCAGATACAAACAGTCTGACATTCTGAGATTTGATTCCTTCACTCACCAACTCAACAAATGACTTAGAGATTCATTGGAATCATTATGTCGTTATAGCCTAGCATGATTCCCTTGCATGTATATGCCACAGTTTGTGTATGCGGTCATTTATGAGAGGGCTTCTGATAAGGGAGCCGCTACAGCTAGCAATCTACCTTATTGGTAGACAACTCATGGGCATGCATGGAACCACAGGTTATCAACACACACACACACATGCATGCGCCACACACACATGCACACAAACGCACACGCACACACATGCACACACACATGCACACACACGCACACACACATGCACACACACGCACACACACAAACACACACAGATACATGCACGTGGGCGCACACACATACATGCAAACACATGTATATATGCATGCACAAACACATGCACACAAACACACATATGCACATGCACATGCGTACATTCACACAGTAGCTGCAATCATGTGTGAGTACTCATGAGTTTTGATTTTCTAAATTAATAGCTAAGAATCACATTGCTACATTAAGAAGTGGGTATTTTTTTAATTTTAAAAGAAAATTGGTATGATTTCTAAAATGTCTGTATTCCTCTCAACAACCATCATGATTTTGAGTATCGCCATGTTGTCAGCAATGTGTTAGTACATTTGCTTTTTTTTTAGCACTATTACAGGATTTATGCTGTACCCCATTCTAACTCTTTTCATTTTATGTTGTTTCCTTAATGCTAAGACACTGAGCTTTACTTTTCATATTTTTTAAATATAGATTTGCTTGTAGCTTTTGCCTGTTTCTTAAAGCTTTTTTTCCCTTTCTGTTAAATTTTGGGTATTTCTAATAGTCTTTTTACAGATATGTGCTCCAAAAACCTGCAAATTCCTTCAGTCTAATTTATCATATTTTAATGTTTTTCTGATTCACATTTCTGATGTTACACTTAAAAACTTTTTGTCTAGCTCAAAGTCATGAATATATTTTTCTGTAAGTCTATCTAAAAGTATAAGACAGCACTACAGGAGAGAGTTAATTTAGCTGATTTCTTTGACTATATATTTAGGTAAAATGAGATGAGAGGCAGCACCTTTTAATATACTCGTGTTAATATGTTCTAGTTTGCTTCCTTTGGTTGTATGTTTAAACCATTAAGATCACATTTTAAACAGGGCCAGTCAATTCTCTAAACATAATGGGAATGGACATTCACTTACTCAATTTTTGTGTAGACATTTTATTTATACTAAGGAGCTGCATACATGCATTTAAGACATCTAAATATTATGTAGTAATCACTACTCTAGCTAGTGGTGAATATCAGTGATTAAAATCACGGGAAAATCATTCATTCCATGGAATGTATATTACATTTAATGTACATATGTGTGTGTGTGTAAATAACATGGGTTCAAATACAGAAGAGAAAAACCAATTTAAATTCTGCCTGTCATTCCATTCAATTAATCTATGACCACAAATACTATTTAGATGCCAATTATAAATCAGATATTTGTTCCATAAATATTGCTCATGTGTGTATTTTCTAAAATAAGATAAACCTAAAAGTCAAAGCCTTATTCCTGACACAGTGCAGCACTTCAGTTCAAGAAAAACATTGTTATTCATTATTATATATTAATTTAGAACTCATAAGATCTGGGACATTTCCTATAGCAGCACTATATTGTGATTATGTGTGTGTGTGTTGTATATGTGTGTACGTGTTCCCATGTACGTTCAGGTGTGCATACAGAAGTACATGAGTAGAGATCAGAGGGTAATAGCTATTGTCCTCCTCGATCATGGTCCATATGAGTTTTGAGGCAGAGTTATCCTCATAAACAATTTAGTCTATATGAATACTGTGTAGATAATGAGTCAAACACCATTAGTGATAAGACTGTTATCTTCTAGTGTACAAGAAAACTATTCTCAGGTCAATTCAATGTACATTATTATCATCATAAGCACGTAGTTAATCCCCATGAATCCTAGTCTAATCAGTCAATTGTCTGGGGCTTTTGACAGGTAAGCAAGGCAAGAATCTGTTTATTTCTTTCAACTCTATGTTATAATCTGCTATCACCTTAGTATTCTATATAATGCTATACTTTAAAAAGATACTAAGTATTTTGCTTAAGAAAACACTGGAGACTTTTACAACTGCATCGGGATGATTGCAGTGGGAGAGGGACAGCAGCAAGTGAAGGATTTTAAAGATTAAAGACAGAAACAGATAACTGAAAATTGAATGCTGTAGATGAAGAGAGATACTTGTTCCCTCTAATTTGAGCCATGGGCATATTCCTGAGTTCTGTGTCCTGAAGGAGAAGTCTCACTGGGGCACAGGTAGAGTGAGCCAGTAGTCAAGGTTTATGTCAGCAGGCTTTGAAAGCAGAAACAAACAGAGCTCCATATCAGAGGGAGGATTGAGCCCAGTAGCAACAAAACACTGCCCCTGAAATATGGACATAGGTCATAGTTTACTATTTATCTATTTCTTGCACATTCCTCAGCCATTTAGGGTGGTCTCCCTTCTGGAAAAGGCAGGAGCTTTCTTAGAAAGTCATCCTTACCCACCATATCCTCTTACAATGAGATGCTGCATTTGATGTAAGAATGTTTAAAGATTTAATTACCCATAAAGTTAAAGCGTTTACTATTGGAAATTGCACCAACGCCTTGTTCATACTCCTCAGGGAGGAAGGTAAGCAGAGCCTGTCTAAAATGGCTTTAACATTTTTCTCATAGTCTATCCTCCTTATCTGTTTAGCATGACAATTATATAGAGTTGTGAGCCCATTTGTTTACCTTCCTTGTTGTGCCCATCCTGCCAATTTTAACCCTGTCATTAATTTTAACTCTAACATGTATTTATCATAACATAAGTGAGAAAGAGATTATTTCATGAAAGGAACAAGATGATGGAACCTCAGAGCATTTCTTCATTTTGAAAAATTAGGTACATCTGGTGCCATAAGGAAGTCTTTTGTAATTTTCATACTGATATTTGCCATATTCTTGGGCAAAACATCTCACCAACAAACACTTATTCTTAACAGGATAAAATTACAATATTCTTCTTCATGGCAATCTGTTTAAAGGAACCAGGATAGATACTCTGGATAAGTGTGTACTTTTGCACTCTGTTTACTGAGAGCCTGGAAGCACAGCGACAGTTTCCTTTTGATTCAGTTTCCAAGTAAACTGGATTAAGTGGAAAAACAAAACATAACAAACAAAACAAAACAAACAAACAAAACAAAAACTCTGTCCTTCCACTTTTGACTAACAATATTCTACTGTCTCTTAAACACAAAAAGGAGAAATGAGGATCAGTAGACATCTGCATTATAAAGATAGTGGGCAAGAAAAACAAACTGTAAACAAGGCTTCTTTGGTGAGCTGGGAAAAAAAACAATATTAAGGAAAATAAAATGGCTAGCACAGGTCTAGTGTGCTTTATCTAGAACAGACAAAGATAATGTTTTCAATGGGTAGAAGAGAAACTGTAAAGTATGTATTTTGTTCTTACTATAATGAAATATCCAGAGCAGGATACTTTTTTTTTAAGGGGGAGGGGAGCATCTATTTAACTCACATTTCTGGAGGTCCAAAGGCACATAACACTGCATCAGCTCTGGTAAAAGCTTCAGAGTGACTAGCCTAACAATGTTGGAAGCCTGCACAGGAGGCAAAGAACAAATGAGCCCTGGAAAAGAAGCCAAAACCACACAGAAGTCTGGCTCACTTTTTTATAATTCTCTCTTGAAAGGAACGTTCATGCTGTGTAATACCCTACTCCATCCATTCTAAGAACAGTATGTCATCAGGGTCTAAGAGCCTCCTAGCTGTAGTTTTTCTGCCTCCATACCACCACACTGAGGCTCAGACTTCCAGCAAATGAAGCCCAGGGAACACTTTCTAAACATAGCAGAACTATGGCAAATAAACAAGGGTTGCTGAAACATCACAAGAGACTAGAAAAAGGAAAGTGAAACATATGAAGAATTCTTTTTCAGTATAGTGGTATGTTATTTGAAATCGAATGCAAAGACAGAAGGCACAGAAAAACATTTGGGGGACAATTGCTGCTTAATAAACATGATTCTTTAAAAACAGTCATAGGAACAAACAGGAAAGGGGCTCTAGATAACGATCCAAAAATGGAGATTGACATTGAAAAGGATCTCAAAGCCTACTCAAGGAGATGACTCATGTCTGAAGGTGTCATTATGCAATCAGAGAACACCAAAGCTTAAAACTAATGAGAGATGAGGAGAGAGCAGAAGAAAGTAGGGGCAGACACTTGAAATAAAGCAGAAAGACCATCTCATGTCTTATTGAATCTTAATGACATGAAGTTTAGGTAAATGCCCCCAAACCTCAGAGGTCTCTTATATTTTATTTGAAAATTGAAGCATATTTAATTCTTAGCCAAGAGAGTAGAAGTTTCGAAGAGAGTCATTTTGTAACCTGGACTGTTCACTTGAGACTGCATTACAATAAAGTGAGAACATAAATAGGGAAGAAAGGATCTGCTATGGAAGAAGAAAACTGGATGAGGGATGCTTTAACTTGATTGCTGTGATTCTCAGACAGTAATCGGTTTATCTGGATCACAAAGCAGATAGCTTTGAAATTTAGATTTGAGAGAGAGAGAGAGGAGAGATAAAAAAGGCCACTTGGTGAAAGAGGAAGCTCTTAGCCCTCATGTGACTGACTGAAGGAGGTTGATATGTGGAAGGGGGCCCCTTTACCTTTGGAGGAGAGGAGGGTGAAGGGGAGAGGGTGCGAGTATCAAACCGGGATGGGAAGGGGGCGGGGACTGCGATCCACATGTAACTTGAATAAATAAAAAAATAAATTTGGAAAAAAAAAAAAAAAAAGACTACTTGGTTTCTGTAGTACTACCAAGAGCGAAAGAACTAAGTAATTTGGTAAAAACAGTGCTAAGTTAAAAATAAGCTAGTAAGAAAGAAAGCTAGAAACTTCTAGTTGAAAATTAAGTCCATGCAACAGAATTCCCCTGTAGGATACTCTTTGTCTCTGCAGAAAGTGTAATTGGGAAGACGTGACAGTACTACTAAATGTCTTTATTATTTTTAATATTGAAATTAATTTAGGGACAAATGTAGAAAATGAAATTGAGACTAAATTAAAAAAAACATGGATGACATAGGAGAAGGCAATAGAGCAATAAAGATTGAGAATTTAGATATGTGCTCATGTGCTGGTCACATGCAACCTACAACGGAAGGCAAGATATAGAGCAATTAGTTCAAACAGAAGCTGAGTGCAATCACTCTGCCTTGACATGACTCACACTTGCTGTTTGTTAGGGCTTCTGGGGTCTCTGCATTTTTCAATATCTCACGGCCCTAAAATTGGGGTGATGGGGAACCTTATTCCTCTAGATATGATGATTCACTGTATATAGGTTAACAGACTATCATTGGTTAACCATGTTTGAATATTTTCTCCTGCATTAATAAACTTAGGGATATTTTGAATCAATGAATATAAGACTGATCCTGCCAGTGGGTTTTTAAGGAAGAGATTAACAGATATTTTAATTGCATTTGATCTGATGTTGAAAAAGAAATTAGCATGACTCCTAAAACATGCAAAACTATTACATATAAAGATGGACAACTTCCTCTTGGGGATAACACAAGTCTTAGAGAAATAGGCATCTAGGTATGGATTTCAGATGTGAAAACTGATAATGACAAGGTCTCATCTTCTCAATTGAACACTGTGACTCTGCTTCCCTAAATCCATTCCATCAGTCTCTTTCTGGGGTCATTTTAATACTTGCTCCTATCACTGCAAAGGCCTCTTACTAGACTAAGCTAACTTACTTTATTTCATTCCCCTTGATAGTGTTTATTTTGGGAACCCAGATATATGTTAATTGAAATCAATTAATTTCCTATTGATAGTTTTTGAAGTGAGGATACATATGTCATAGAAGTTGATGCATTTGAAGAAAATTATATATAATCGAACCTTGCTAAATTGCCTCTGGCCATATAACTCTAATCATTAGAGAAAGGACAGGACAATGACACAGAGGCTAAATGAAGACATGATCAATGGAGACTGTGAAATCTCCTCATCACCGTTGTCATGGGAGTGTGAAGTAATCCTGGCTAATTAGAGTTGACTTTTGCATCTACTGTCTGGATCTGAAAGTGTCCTGTCAAAAGTGCTACTGCAGCTGTAAGTGTTCTTGAGAGGCAACAGGAGTGACCAGGGGAATCCATATCTTAGTTATCCACATTTCTTAGATGCAATGATATTGAAAACAAAACAAAACAGTTCTTCCCTCTCTGGTGACTTACTTACAAAGTGGTGGGTGAACTAAAAATCACATTTATAACATTCAATGTGTAGGAATGTCTGTAGAGATTACAATGAGAATGAATTCTACAAATAAGGAGATAGCTGGGGACAGATATATTAAATATAACACTACCCAATACAGTGGCAGGGTAATATAGTAAATGTCACCTAATTTGACATGTCCGATTAAATCTTACAACTTATATCAAAGTGCCTTGTCAAAAATGAGGATGAACACTGAATTATTTTCCTTAAATACTTTTTGTGATGATAGAGATTCAGCCAAGTGCCTTCCTCGTGTATTCTAGGCAGGAGCTAGAGCCACATCCCAATTCTCTCATTGTATTTTTTGTTTGTTTGGTTAGTTGGTTTAGGGTTGGTTAGGGTTGGTTCTGAACCTGGACATAAGAGTAATCATTGTGGAACAGAAGAGGTTAATGAGGAAGAGTTGGAGTCATTGGAGCCATTAATTTTATGTTGATGCCTTCAACTTTTTCTCCCTAATGTTTAGAATGAATGGAACTTATAACATAGATGGCTTTTACCCAATATCTTCATGACAATAGTGTCATGGAGGACTGAGAGTTCTCAAAATCTTATTACAATACTATATCTGAAAGAGAAAAGTGATTGGTGCTTCTAGTTGGTGGTTGGGTTGTTGCCTAAATACAGCCTTAAATACAATCTAGGGAAGGACTGAAGACTTGCTTGTAAGTGTTGAGAATGCTGCAGCTCCTGTGTGCTGCTCTATGTAGCACTCTTGATGGACTTGGATGGAAAGCTTGTTTTCTTGGAGGTGGTTTAAGGGCATGAGTGCTACTGTAGGGGAAAGCTTTACTTGTACAGATGTTGGTCTAATTACCTCATCTCATCCTTGTAAATGGAGTCTGGCTGCCCAGGAATCCCTGCACAATGTTGGACTTTAAACAGGACTTTGGCTTCCAGTGATCTCTGATACTTTCTACAATCCATGAAGTCACTAGACCAATATATTCCATGCAATGACTTTACTACTCATTATTCTGTCTCATTCCTTACCCTGCTCTTAAGGTGTGATGTCCAGACCAACAGTATCATCACTTAAGGACTTTTCTAAATTCTTATTTAAAAAAGTGGTCTATGTGCATATTGAAGTATTATATAAGCTGAGACTGGACCTAGTACCCCCTATATAAATATAGATGATAGGCAATTTGTCATCATAAGGATCCCTTAGCAAGTGGGAGAGAGAATGGTCTCAGTAATGGACTTTGTCACCTTTTAGTGAGACACTTAATGTTAACTGAGCTGCCATGACAGGCCCCAGGTAAAGAAGAGGTTTTTAGCCCTCATGTAACTGATGAACTGAGGGGGGTTGATGTGTGGGGGCCCCCTGGAGGAGAAGGATAGATGGGAGAGGGGGGTAGAGGGTAGGAGGGTGGGACTGGGAGGAAAGGAAGGATGAGACTGCTATCATGGTATAACTTGAATTAATAAATAAATGGAAACACAGTGTTTAATAAGTCATTATATGCTAATGTTTGAGTAACTGTTTAACTTTTGTTTTTTAAATTTTCAACTAATGTTTAAGGTTTGGCCCAAAGACTGTGGTATGATTTTTCAGATCTTTGGCTGGTATACATTCCTCAGAAGTTATTAATTCTTCAAAATCAACCAAATTCAAATGCAATGCTACTTGTGGCTAAATGAACCAAAACTCAAACATACTTTGTGTTAATTACTACACAAAGTACACAGAGAAGTTTACACTAAGAAATAAAGGTATCAACAACATATATTATTCTTCCTAAAAGCACAAATTTGTGCTCTGTTTCCCTAGACACAATCCCCTCATCCTGTCCCTACCATTGAAACAGAACACCTGTTACAGCCTTCTTTTCTAATCCCTCCACTACTCCCCTCCACATCTCCTATGGATGCCACAGACTATTCCCTTCTAAACTCCTCTTTCCCACTTTTTGCTTTTGCCCAGACCTCAACTCCAGCAGGTACCCCTTGTGAACCTGAAGGCCACTCCTCCAGGGCAACAAGTAGGCTGAAGGCAGTCCCACACTTACACTAATCCTGAGATCCAGTCTCCTATTCTCATCTTCCTGGAGCACATGCACTGAATAGACCAGGAAAAGAGGTAATACACAACCTACATACTCTCCAAAATTTCAGAAAAGAACAGATACCCAGAAACAAAGCACCCATTCAATAAAGACAGATTCAGAAATCAGCATCTAGACCTATAATCATCCCAAACCCAGATGCCTAGACTCCAGTGTCAAAAAGCAATCAATAATAGCCAGGGCAATACGTTTCCATTAGAGCCTATATATCCTACTAGGCCCTGAATATTCCAAGACAGCTGAAACACAAGAAGAAGACCTTAAAACACACTATATTAATATGATAGATGTCCTTAAAGAATAAATGAATAAAGCTTTTAAAGGAATAAAGAAAAACACAAAATATTTGAAGAAAATATGTAAAACTGTTCAAGACCTGAATTTGGAAATAGAATCAATAAAGAAAATCAAAAATGAGAAAACTCTGGATCCAAGATAGCGGTGGCCTGTGTGGACGTATTTTGATTTTGGGGTCAACAGTCACAGGGCGGTGAGTGTTGCAGGACACTGTACAAACAACTCGACCACTCTAGATCTCACCCAACTGCCCAGGGACCACTGAGGGTCCCTGGGTAGGACGCTCCCTCCCATTCTCGGACAAGAATGGAAGCGGCTGGACCCGGGAATCAGGATCCCCCCATCCCCCACCAGAAGAAAAGCCAGGTAAGTTCCAATCTAATCCCCAGCGGGCAGATTCAGATCCCACACAGAGATAATCCCCACCCTGCTGGGCACCCCCAGGTCTCTCACAGAAGATCCAGCTATCTGGCGAAAGGTTGCGACCCTTGGAAGTGAGCGCAGCTCGGCTGCAAAATGCCTTCAGACTGCAGATTGCAACCAACTGCTGTGACATCACTGACCAGTTTCCAGGCCATGGGAGCAGCAAGGTTATTGGGGGTGAAGGCAGATTTACCCACCACAGGAACAAACCCCAGGCAAACTGTGAGGTATTTGAAACTTTTGTATATCGGACATTTTTACTAGCACTGGCCCTTCCGGCTGGGAACCAGAACTTACTGTACACAGCTCCACCCCCCGGATTAGTTAGGTCTCCAACTAGGAGTCGGGGCTGAATGACTCACTTTATAGGGGTGGAGTAAGGCAACTAGACTCCTACACCAAAGCGCCCCTTTGGACCCAAGTCCAGAAGACAGCTAAAAAATTCCACATGGCCAGAGGACCCAGACCAAAAAAAAAAAAAAAAAAAAGAAAACCAGACCAAAATGACTCCAACAAAAGAAAGCAATGCTATTCCATCCAGCCCTAACCACCTCACCACAGCTGAAACACATGAAAATTCTACATTATGGAAAGTGATAGAGTCCCTTCAAGAAGAACTTAAATCTATGAAGGAATTCAAAGAAGCCAGAATGCCACATATGAAAGCGATGGAAAATACCATTAGAGAACTTCAGAACAAGGTGAGTCAACTTGAACAAGAAAAAGAAAGGGCAATGGAAGACTTCCAGGCAAAGACAAGCAAACTGGAACAGGAAATGTTCAAAACAAATAACATCACTCAAGAAATGAAAATGGAAATGGAAACAATAAAGAAAACACAGTCAGAGTTAAAAATGGAAATGGAGAATCAAGGGAAGAGAACAGGAACTATGGATTTGAGTACCAAAAATAGGACTCAAGAGATGGAAGACAGGATCTCAAGCATGGAAGATTCGATGGAAGAAATCCATACAACATCCAAAGAAAATGAGAAAGTTAAAAAATCTCTCACCCACAATATCCAAGAAATCAAGGACTCAATGAAAAGACGGAACATAAGAATTATAGGCATAGAGGAAAGAGAAGACTCCCGACTCCATGGTCCAGGAAATATCTTCAACAAAATCATAGAAGAAAACTTCCCAAACCTAAAGAAAGAGATGCCAGTAAAAATTCAAGGGGCTTATAGAACACCAAATAGATTAGATCAGAAAAGAAACTCCTCTCGCCACATAATAATAGAAACTCCAAATGTAGAGAACAAAGAAAGGATATTAAAAGCTATAAGAGAAAAAGGCCAAGTCACATACAATGGCAGACCCATCAGAAACACACCTGACTTCTCAGAAACTTTAAAAGCTAGAAGGACCTGGACAGATGTCCTACAAGCCCTGAGAGAACATAGGTGCCCAGCCAGACTACTATAACCAGCAAAAATCTCTATCAACACAGATGGAGAAAACAAGATATTCCATGACAAAATCAAATTCAAACAATATCTCCCCACAAACCCAGCCCTACAGAAGATCCTAGGAGGAAAATTAAAACCCAGAGAAGATAACTACACCTAAGAAAACAGAGGAAACAGAAAACTCCACAGCAATTAAACCAAAAGAAACACAGGACTACCACCTATACCAAAAATATGGGAAAGAAAAACATCTGTCCACTATTATCCATAAACATCAATGGACTCAACTCCCCAATAAAAAGACACAGACTTGCAGATTGGATCCGTAAAAAAAAAAACCATAATTTTGCTAATTACAAGAAACACATCTTACAAACAAAGACAGACACTATTGTAGAGTAAAGGGCTGGGAAAAGGTTTTCCAAGCAAATGGACCCAGGAAGCAAGCTGGGATAGCCATCCTAATATCAAGCAAAATAAACTTCCAACTGAAGTTAATAAAAAAAAAGACAGAGAAGTTCATTGCATACTCATTAAAGGAAATATTCAACAAGAGGACATCTCAATATTGAACATCTCTGCCCCAAATACAAAGGCACCTACATTTGTAAAAGAAACTCTCCTAAAACTTAAATGGTACATCAATCCCCACATATTAGTAGTGGGAGACTTCAACACCCCACTCACAACAATGGACAGATCATAAAGACAGAAACCAAACAGAGAAATAATGAGTCTAACAGAGCTCTTGAACCAAATGGACCTAAAGGATATCTACAGAACGTTTCTTTCAAACACAAAAGAATACACCTTCTTCTCAGCACGTCATGGAACCTTCTACAAAATCGACCATATAGTTGGACACAAAGCTAGACTCAACAGATACAAGAAAATCGAAATAACCCCTGTATCTTATCAGACCACCATGGAATAAAGCTGGACTTCAATAGCAAAAGAATCAACAGAAAGTCTACACACACATGGAAATTGAACAACTCTTTACTAGAGGACCACTGGGTCAGGGAAGAAATAAAGAAGGAAATCAAAGAACTTCTTAAAATCCAACGAAAATGAAGACACAACATACCTAGTCCTGTGGGACATAATGAAAGCTGTGCTACAAGGAAAGTTCATAGCACTAAGTGCCTTCAAAAAGAAAATTGTGACAGCTCATATTAGCGAATTAACAGCTAAACTGGGTGAATTGGAAAAAAAGGAAGCAAACATTCCAAAGAGGAGCAGACGGCAGGATATCATTAAACTTAGGGCTGAAATCAACAACTTAGAAACAAAAAGAATCATACAAAGAATCAATGAAACCAAGAGTTGGTTCTTCGAGAAAATCAACAAAATAGAGAGACCCTTTGCCAAATAAACTAAAAGACAGAGGGAGAAAACCCAAATCAACAAAATCAGAAATGAAAAGGGAGAAATAACAACAAACATTGAGGAAATCCAGAGAATATTTGGGTCCTACTTTAAAAATCTATTTTCCACCAAATTTGAAAACCTAAGCGAAATGGACAATTTCCTCGATAGATTCCACCTACCAAAACTAAATCAAGATCAGATTAACAGATTAAATAGCCCAATAACCCCTAAGGAAATAGAAACAGTCATTATAAATCTCCCAACCAAAAAAAGCCCAGGGCCAAATGGCTTTAGCACGGAATTCTACCAGACTTTCAAAGAGGAGCTAACACCAATACTCTTCAAACTCTTCCACCAAACAGAATCAGAAAGAACACTGCCAAACTCATTCTATGAGGCCACAGTCACTCTGATTCCTAAACCACACAAAGACCCAACAAAGAAAGAGAACTTCAGTCCAATCTCCCTCATGAACATAGATGCAAAATTACTTAATAAAATACTAGCAAACAGAATTCAAGAACACATCAAAAGTATCATACACCATGATCAAGTAGGCTTCATCCCAGGAATGCAGGGATGGTTCAACATATGAAAGTCTATCAACGTCATTCAACATATAAACAAGATGAAAGAAAAAAAAACACATGATAATCTTGCTAGATGCAGAAAAAGCATTTGACAAAATCCAACACCCCTTCATGCTAAAAGTTCTGGAGAGAACGGGCATACAAGGACCGTACCTAGAAATAGTAAAGGCAGTATACAGCAGGCCAGTGGCCAACATCAAATTAAGTGGAGAGAAACTTGAAGCATTTCCTCTAAACTCAGGGACAAGACAAGGATGCCCACTTTCACCATATCTCTTTAATATAGTACTTGATGTTCTTGCTAGAGCAATGAGACAACTAAAGGAGATCAAGGGCATAAACATTGGAAACGAAGAAGTCAAATTATCCCTATTTGCAGATGATATGATAGTATACATAAGCGACCCCAAAAATTCCACCAGAGAACTCTTACAGCTGATAAACACCTTCAGCAAAGTGGCTGGATACAAAATTAACTCAAAAAAATCAGAAGCCCTTCTTTATACAACAAACAAATGGGCTGAGAAAGAAATAAATGAGACAACCCCCTTCACAATAGCCACAAACAACATAAAATACCTGGGGGTAACTCTAACCAAGCAAGTAAAGGACCTGTACAACAAGAACTTCAAACCCTTGAAGAACGAAATGGGAGAGGCCTTTAGAAGATGGAAAGATCTCCCATGCTCATGGATAAGTAGGATCAACATAATAAAAATGGCCATCCTACCAAAAGCAATATATAGATTCAATGAAATTCCTATCAAAATACCAACACAATTCTTTATAGACTTGGAAAGAGCTATTCTCAATTTCATATGGAACAACAAAAAGCGCAGATAGCTAAATCAATCCTGTACAATAAAAAAACATCTGGAGGTATCACCATACTGATTTCAAGCTGTACTACAGAGCAATAGTTGTAAAAACAGCATGGTATTGGTGTAGAAACAGACCAGTAGATCAATGGAATCGAATTGAAGATCCAGAAATAGACCCACACACTTTTGGCCACCTAATTTTTGACAAAGAAGTCAAAACGGCACAATGGAAGAAGGACAGCATCTTCAACAAATGGTGCTGGTCCAACTGGATGTCCACTTGTAAAAGAATGAAATTAGACCCATACTTATCTCCTTGTACAAAACTTAAGTCCAAGTGGATCAAAGACCTTAACATAAGGCTGGTCACACTAACTCTACTAGAAGAAAAAGTGGCAGAAACCCTCAAACTCATTGTCACAGGTGACAACTTCCTGAACAGAACACCAACAGCTCAGGACCTAAGACCAACAATCAATAAATGGGACCTCATGAAACTGAAAAGCTTCTGTAAGGCAAAAGACACTGTCATTTGAACAAAACAGCAGTCTACAGACTGGGAGAAAATCTTCACCAGCCCCACATCTGACAGAGGGCTAATATCCATAATCTCCAAAGAACTCAAGAAATTAACTGCCAAGAAACCAAATAATCCAATCAAAAAATGGGGGACAGAGATAAATAGAGCATTCACAAAGGAGGAAGCCCTAATGGCTGAGAGACACTTGAAGAAGTGCTCAACATCCTTAATCATCAGAGAAATGCAACTCAAGACAACTCTGAGATTCCATCTCACACCTGTCAGAATGGCTAAGATCAAAAGCTCAAATGACAGCACATGCTGGTGAGGGTGTGGAGAAAGGGGTGCCCTACTCCATTGCTTGTGGGAGTGCAGGCTTGTGCAACCACTATGGAGGTCAGTCTGGTGATATCTTAGAAAACTTGGAATAGCTTTGCCTCAGGACCCAGCCATACCACTTCTGGGTATACACCTAAATGCCTCTTCATGGAATCATAAGGAAGTTTCCTCATCTATGATTGTAGCAGCATTATTTGTAAGAGCCAGAAACTGGAAGCAACCCAGATGTCCCTCAAACGAAGAATGGGTTAAGAAATTTGGTACATTTACACGATGGAATATTATTCAGCTATCAGGAACAATGGAATTATGCAATTTGCAGCCAAATGGATGGAACTAGAAAAGCTTATCCTGAGTGAGCTAAACCAGACTCAGAAGGATGCACATGACATCTATTCACTTATAGTAGGATTTTAGCTATATAGTAGAAGGTATCAATACTGATACTACAAAACTAACACTCCAAAAGTTACTTGGACATAGACTTTTTATTTATTTATTTATTTATTTATTTATATTTTTCTTTTCTATTTTTTAGTCTTTTTTATCTATTTGTCTGTTTATTTGTTTGTTTGTTTTTTAGTTCTCTCTTCCAGGCAATGAGACACTTTTCACTGGTGGTACTGCCTCATAGACTGCCAATGAATGAGGAGGCTCTTGGACCTCATATGACCTCTCAACTGAGATGTGGGACTGTTATATAAGGACACCACACCCTAGAGATATGGGATGGAAGGTTTAGGAGGTAAAGAAAAAAATGTAATGTGATGTTTGTCCTTTTACTACTAATTGTCATAAACTGTTTATGATAATTAAGAAATGCAAACTAATAGTTATGCAATCCGGTCATTTTGTTAGGTAATATGACAGCCTACTATAGATATTTTCTAAGCTAATCAGAAATAAAGCTGCAATGAGACAAGCAACATCTCCTTACCCTAATATAAGAGATAGATAAGATAGATAGGGCCTCTTCGAAAACCTCAAGAGATCTGCAGAATATGGCATTCAAAGATGTTTTCGTAACTTTAGATTTTTTTATATGGAGACATATCAACTCCTGACAGCACCCCCTATTCTACCCCAAGTAGAAGATGAGCATCGAAGAACCTCCAGTGGGAGATGATTGAATTAGTCGCAAGCCTATCTCTTGGTAGGAAAAGCCCCTTGCTCCAACTGTAGACAGAATACTGTCTAAAAAGGACAAAACCTGGAAGCAAGTAAGTTGACAGCCTAGCTCTGCGAAGACAGGGTAGGCAAGTCCTTCATAACCCCTGCTCTACAATAAATTTCTGTCAGAGAAATGGGGTCAACCTACTGAAGATCGATGCTGTAATGTATGGAGAGAAAATGGGAACTGTCCAGGCAGCCACTGGTATGTCATTTCTTAGTTTTGGAAGCTGCAGGTCCTGAACTTCCTATAAAATCAGATATATTTATCCCTCTCAGGTCTCTGAGGTGGTTGAAGAACAGATAGCTAGAGTCTCATAATTAAATTTTGATTTGTTTAGGAGTCAAGAGAGTGTTATAGACCTAAGAAGATGCTTTTAAAATTGTGTTGCAAGTTAGTATGAATGTTGAGTTAGATATAGAACTTTAAACTCATGGAGATAGTTAGATAGTAGAATGTTAAAGTCAGGTGCCAAATACATATGGACTGGACATTGGGAATGTATGCTAAGCCATAGAACCCTCATAACTGTTGCTTAATTACCTCTGTTGTTTTGTATTGTATTTATTATTATAAGAGAAAGAGCCATTTGTTGGACTGAAAGGGGAAACTGTAGGGGGAAATAAAATATTCTTTAAACTTAAAAAAAAAGGGAAGAGGATGGGGGTTGAGGGTGGGAGGGTGGGCATGGAGGGTGGAATAGGGAGGGGACTTCCATTGTGATGTAACTTGAAGAAATAAAAAATAAAGGGAAAAAATTAAAAAAAATGAGAAAATTCTGGAAATGAAAAATTTAGGAATTTGAACAGGAACTTCCGAAGCAAGCTTCACCAACAGAATACAAGAGATGTAAAAAAGAATCTCAGATGTTGATGATATGATAAAAGAAATGGATATATCAGTCAAAGAAAATGTTAAATATAAAAAAACCCTGACTCACAAAATCCAGGAAATCTGGAACACTCTGAACCGACCAAACCTAAGAATAACAGTACAGAGGAAGGAGACAAAAACCATCTCAAGGCTGAGAAAATGTTTTCAACAAAGTCATAGAAGAAAATTTTCCAAACTTAAAGAAAGAGATGCTTTTAAGGTATAAGAAGCATATTGAACACCAAATAGATTGGAGCAGAAAAGAAAGACACCTTTCCACATAATAAACAAAACACTAAATATACAGAACAAAGAAAGATTATTAAAAGCCACAAGAGAAAAAAGAGAAAGGCAGAACTATTAGAATTAGATCCGACTTCCCAAATGGAGACTATAAAAGCCAAAAGGGCTGGAAAAAGGATCTGAAGACTCTAAGAGACCACAGATGTCTGCTTAGACTACTATACAAAGGAAAAATTTCAATCACCATAGATGGATTAAATATGCTATTCCATGATAAAATGAAATTTAAACAGTATGTATCTACAAATCCAGTGCTACAGAAGGTACTAAAAGGAAAACTCCAATTAGGGAAGTTAACTGAACACATGAAAACAGAGAAAATTATCTCACACCAGCAAAACCAAAAGAAGAGAAGCATACTCACACTACCATCACTACTACCACCAAAATCAACAACAAAATAACAGGAATCTGCAATCATTGGTCATTGATATCTCTCAATATCAATGGTCTCAATTCCTAAATAAAAAGACACAGGCTAGCAGAATGAATGTGAAATCAGGATTCCTTTTTCTGTGGAATCCAAGAAACACACATCAACATCAAGGATAGACATTACTTTAGGTTTGGAAAGGGTTGGAAAATATATTTCAAGCAAGTGGACCCAAGAAACAAGCTGGTAAGCCCATTTTAATATCTAACAAAATAGATTTATTAGAACAAAATGGCAACCTACAGATTGGGAAATATATTTACCAACTCCACATCAGACAGAAGGCTAATATCCATAATTTATAAAAAAAAACTCAAGAAATTAAACACCAAGAAGTCAAATAATCCAATCAAAAAATGGGAAACAGAGCTAAATTGAGAATTCACAAAGGAGGAAAATAGATCATGACTAATTTAATGGCTAAGAGACATTTAAAGAAATGCTCAAAATCCTTAATCATCAGAGAAATGCAACTCAAGATGACTTTGAGATTTCATCTAAAACCTGTCAGGTTGGCTAAGATAAAAAAAATTCTAGTGACAGCACACGCGAGGTTGTGGAGAAAGGGAAACACTCCTCCATTGCTGGTGGGAGTGCAAACTTGTACAACCACTATGGAGGTCAGTCTAGTAATACCTTAGAAAACTTGGAATAGCTCTACCTCAAGACCCAGCCATACCACTCCTGATTCCTCACTAAACCACAAGGATATTTCCTCATCTAGCATTCTTATTTGTAATAGCTAGAAACTGGAAACAACCCAGATGTACCTCAACTGAGGAATGGATAAAAAAAAAACAAAACTGTGGTACATCTTCACAATGAAATACTACTCAGCCATCAAAAATAATGAAATCATGCAACTTGCAGTCAAATGGATGGAACTAGAAAAGTTCATCGTGAGTGAACTAACCCAGACTCAGAAAGATGCACATGGCATTTATTCACTTATAATTGGATTTTATCCATATAGTACAGGATAACTATTGTACAACCAACACACCAAAAGGAACAGGAACATAGACTTTGTGGATAAGACACTTTGCCCTAGTGGTGCTGTCATGTATGCTCCCAGTATATGAGGAGGCTCTTGGCCCTTATGTGACTGCTGAACTAGGGTGGGGGACTGATGTGTGGGGACACCCCACTCTGGAGGAGTAGGATAGGAGGGTGGGAGAGTGGGGCTGTCAGGGGTGGGGGGCACTATGATGGAGATGTGTCTTGAAGTAGTGAATAAACATTAAAAAAAACTAATCCAAAAAGATAGGGAAAGTCACTATACATTGATGAAAGGAAAAAATTCATCAAGATGACATTTCAATTCTTAACATCTATTCCCCAATCATGAGGGGACCCAAGTTTGTTAAAGAAACATTTCTACAGCTTAAAACACACATTGACCTTCACTAACAGATAGTGGGAAACTTCAATACCTCGCTCTCCCCAGTGGGAAAGTCACTCAGACAAGAACTAAATATAGAAATACTGGGCTTAAAAAAAAGTAAAAACCAAATGGACCTAACAGATATTTACAGAATATCTCACCAAAAAAAAAAGGAATATATTTTCTTCTCTAGACATCATGGAACTTTCTCAAAAATTGACCATACACTCAGTCTTAATAGATACAAGAAAATTTAAATAAATCCCTGCGTCCTGTCAGACCACCAGGGATTAAAGTTAGATTATCAACAACAGAGACAATAGAAAGCTTATGAGCTCATAGAAACTAAACAATTCTCTTCTTAATGAAAAATGAATCAAGACAGAAATAAAAAATGAAATTAAAAACTTTCCAGAAGTCAATGAAAATGAATACATAGCATATCAAAAGTTATGGGACACAATGAAGACAGTCCTAAGAGGAAAGTTCATAGTATTAAGTGCCTACATAAAGAAATTGGAGAGATATCATACTAACGAAGTAACAGTATACCTGAAAGCTCTAGAAGAAGCAAGCACACCCAAGAGGAATAGATGGCAAGAAATAATCAAAACTGAAATCAATAAAATAGAAACAAAGAGAATACAAAGACTCAGTGAAACAAAATGTTGGTTATTTGGGAAAATCAACAAGACACAAAAGACAAGCCCTTATCCAAACTAACTAAAAGACACAGAGAGAATATCTAATTAGCAAAATCAGAAACAAAAAGAGGCACATAGCAACAGACATGAAGGAAATCCAAAGAATCCTTAGGTCATACTCCAAAAATGTGTACTACACAAAATTGAAAAATCTAAAAGAAATGGATAATTTTTCCATAGATACCACTTCTATTAAATCAAGAATATCTAAACAATTTAAATAGACCTACTATCCCCAGTGAAATAGAAGCAGTCATTAAAATTCTTTCAACTTAAAAAAAGCCCATGGCCAGATGATTTTAACTCAGAATTCTACCAGGCTTTCAAAGAAGAGTCAACAGCAATACTCCTCAAAATAGAAACAAAAGAGACATTGCCAAATTCACTTTATAAGGCCACAGCTACTCTGATATCCAAACCATATAAAGATTCAGCAAAGAAAATTACAAACCAATTTCCATCATAAACATAGAAACAAAAATACATACTCAAATACTTGCAAACTGAACCCAATAGCACTCAAAAGGATCATCCACTGTGATCAAGTAGGCTTCATTCCAGATACTCAGGGATGGTTCATTATACAAAACTCAATAAATGTAATTCACCATATCTACAAGATGAAAGAAGCGCGTGCACACACACACACACACACACACACACACACACACACACACACACACATACACACACACGCGCGCGATTGTCTCATTAGATGCAGAAAAGGCCTTTGATAAAGTTACAAAACCCCTTATGGTAAAAGTGCTGGAGAGATTAAGGATACAAAGAACATGCCTAAACATAATAAAGGCAATTTACAGTAAGCCTGTAGCCAATGTCAAGTTCAATGAAGAGAAACTCAAAGCACTTTCACTAAAATCAGGAAAAGGAAAAAGCTGTCCATTCTCTTCATGTCTATTCAATATAGTACCTAGTTTAGCTAGAGTAATAAGACAACTGAAGGACATCAAGGAAATACAAATTAGAAAGGAAAAAAATCAAATTAATGTTATTTGTAAATGATATGATAGTATATATAACCAACTCTAAAAATTCCACCAGAAAACTCCTACAGCTGATAAACATTTTCAGAGAGGTGGCTAGATACAATAGTAACTCTAAAAGTTAGTCACTCTCCTACATGCAAATGAAACGTGGCCTGAGAAAGAAATCAGGGAAACAATCCCCTTCACAATAGCCTAAAATAATAAAAAAAAATCTTCAGGTAACTCTAAACTTCCAGTCTTTGAAGAAAGCAATTGAAGACAATATCAGAAGGTAGAAAGATCTCCCATGCTCATTGATCAGTAGGATTAACATAGTAAAAATGGCCAGCCTACAACAGCAATCTATAAATTCAAAAGTCCAACACAATTCTTTACAGACCTTTAAAGGACAATTATCAGTGTCATATGGAAAAAATCCTGAACAATAAAGAACTGCTGGATGTTCCACCATTCCTGATTTCAAGTTGTACTACAGAGCTATAACAATAAAATCTGTGTGGTATTGGCTTAAAAACAGACACATTGTTCAATGGAAGTGAATTGAAGACTGAGACATAAATTCACACACCTATGGACATCTGGTTTTTAATAAAGAAGCCAGAAACTCACACTGCAAAAAAAAAAAATACAACAAATAATTCTTGTCAAACTGAAGGTCTATATGTAGAAGAATGCAAATATATTCATACTTATCTATCAATTTGCACAAAACTCATGTCCAAGTGAATCAAAGACCTCAACATAAAAACAGATACACAGAAACTGATAAAATAGAAAGTGGGGAATAGCCTTTGTGCATTGCCACAGTAAACAACTTTCTGAACAGAATATAGATAGCACAGGCACTAAGATCAGCAGTTAATAATTGAGAACTCATGAAACTGAAAATTTTCTGTAAGGGAAAGGACACAATCAATTGGACAAAATGTCAACCTAGAGAATGGGAAAAGATTTTTACCAACTCTACATATGGTAGAAGACTAATATCTGAAATATATAAAGAACTAAAGATACTAGACATCAACAAACCAAATAATCCAATTTAAATTTATAGTCTCACAGTTAAATTTTAACTTGTTTAGGATTTAAAGGGATGTTCTAGGTTTAAGAAGAAGTTTTTTAAGTTGGTAATGCAAGTTAGGATGGAAAATGAGTTAGGTATAGAACTTTAAACTCATGGAGATAGATAATAGAATATTAATATCAGTTGCCAAATATGTATGGACTGGACATTGGTAATGTATGTTATACCTTAAAATTGTGGCCTAATTATTAAAAAAAAAGAATTATGAGTTCTGGGAGAAGAAGGAGAGGGAAGGAGAGTGGGGCTGGGAGGGGTGGAGGGAGGGGACGGTGATGGAGATGTAACTTGAAGTAATAAATAAACATTAAAAAGAGAGTAAAAAATGGGGTGCAGATCTAAACAGAAAATTCTCAATAGAGAATTCTCAAGTTGCTGAGAAACAAAGAAATGTTCAATATCCTTAGACATCAAGGAAATGCAAATCAAAACTACTTTGAATTTCCATCTTACACCTATCAGAATGTCTAAGATCAATAACACAAGTGGCAGCTTATGCTGGTAAGGATGGGTAACAAGGAAAACACTCCTCTGTTGCCGGTGGGAGTGAAAACTAGTATAGCCACTATGGAAATCAATATGGCAGTTCCTTAGAAAATTGTAAATTTATCTAGCTCAAGGCTCTCAAGAACTCTTTGGCATATGACCAAAGGATGCTCCATTCTACCACAAGGACACTTGCTCAACCATGTTCATTATGTCTTTATTCGTAATAGCCAGAAAGTGGAAACAAACTTGATGTTTCCCCTCAAATAAATATATGAGGACAATGCATACATTTACACAATGGTGTATTAGCCAGCTGTTAAAAAACAGACAAAATATGACATCATGAAATATGTAGAAAAAACAAACAGAACTGGAGAAAAACATTCTGAGTGAGGTAACACAATCCTAGAAAACATATATGGTATGTATTCACTTATGTTTGGATACTATATAACCTATAAATGATAACTAATCTATAATCTGTAGACCCAGAGATATTAGTTATAGAGGAAAGAACTAGGTGGAAAATATGGATCCACTGAGGCGGGGGAATAGAATATATTTTGCGGGAGGACTGGGATCTGGGTGGGTTTGGGAGTTGGGGGATCAGGTGGGGATTGGAGAGAAAGAATGCAGGGAGAGATGGCTAGAATTGATGAACATTGGATGGTGTTGTAGAAACTTACTGCAGTGGGAATTTCATGGAATCTATGAGGGTGATCCTAATGAGAACTAATAGTAATGGGGAATACAGAGTCTTAACTGGCCATCTCTTATAGCCAGACAAGAATTACAGTGGTGACTGGTTTGCAATCAATAGAGTTGTTGGCCAAAAAAAATCTCCAAATAACCCAGACTGCTGCTAAGACAAAAGATTGAACTCTGCACAGAAACAATGGGGGCCCATTGCCAAGGACAATATCTACACAACTAACTGAACATTGAGAAGTCAATCTGGTGCTTACTTGGTCCCTGCAGGCTACCTGAAGAGAAATGTGGACACTAACACAGCCATGAAACCTTTGACCAGCAATCTGTCCATTGATGGGGTGGTGTTAAGCATTATAAATGTTAATTAATTGGTTATGCTTGCTGTCTGTTACTTACATTGTCTCTGATTGGTTAAATAAAATGCTGAGGCCTGAGATTGGACAAAGACATAGAAAGGTGGGAGTTCCTGAGATTAGAACAGGAACCCTGCATTTTACAAAGAGGATTAATTCATTCCATCCAGGAGCAGGAAGAAGGAGGACACACACCATGGGTCGGAAAAAAAGAACCTCATTCCACATGGCCAGGAACATCGTCATAGCATGGAGAAGAGCAGTCCAAGGGGACATATGTATATATGGGGTCATATTTGGGTAATAGAAATAAGAGCTAGCTTAGGTGGGCCAATATTGCTCAATCTAGGCCAAGGCTTGTTAAAATCCATGTGGTGTCTGCGTTCTCATTTATAATGGTTGGTTAAGGGTTAATGGCTGCCAATCAATTAACAATAATTTAAATACTAGTAAATAAAATAACTTAGCCTTTTTTTTTCTACAGTCCCACCTGCACAATACGCTAGGACAATTGTGGGACTTGTGGGAGGAACCAACTAATGTCTGATTTGACTTAAGGCCCACCCCATTAGAAAGAACCCATACCAGACAGTGCTTGGATAATCAGGCACCAGAGACTGGATAGCCCAGAGTTCTTGGTAAAACCAAACACTACTGGTTTGAAGAATGTCAGTTAAATTATTCCTAATGATATTCTTCCATACTCAAAGATCAATGCCTTATTGATGCATCATCAAAGAGGCTTTCTCTGGCAGTAGTTGAGAACAGATGCAGAGATCCACAGCCAGATATAATTCAGCGAGAGAGTCTAAGTTGCTCTTCATCCAATCCCTCTTCTCAGAGTTCATACAATTCAGTGGAAGAGAAGGCAGAAAGAGTGTAAAAGCCAGAGATGATAGAAGACACCAGACAAATCCCTCTCAATCAACTAAGCAATGCACATATGATTTCATAGAGACGAAAGTAGCAACCAGACCTACACATGTCTGCCCCAGTCCCCTGTATATATATTACAGCTATTAGACTAGTATTGTTATGGAACTCCAGTGAGAATGGGTCTCTGACACTTGTGTCTGCTCCTGCCCACCCGCCCCACTTTGAGTTGGTGTCTCTAAAATCAACGTAATAGTTTTTGCTTCATCTTATTATATTTTAATTTGTCATTTTTGGTTGTTATCTCTTAGAGGCTTGTTATTTTTTAATGAGAGACACACAGGGAGTGGGTCTGGAGGGGAGGGGAGCTGAGGAGATACTTGGAGGTATGGGGGAGGAAAACTATAATAAAGAAATAGTGTTTGAGAAAAGAATCTATTTTCCATAAGAGGAGATCATTTCCACAAACTTGTGAAAATTTCTTGCTTTAAATTTATAATTTTAAGCCATTTGCATGGACCTGGTGAAAAATCGTTTTTTAAAGGTCACAATGCAAAGGAGACCAAACACAACAAATACAAAGCACTGCGATTTTTTTTTGTGTTTTTATAAATTGAAATATATCACAGCAGGTTGGCATAGAAACACTTCATGGGTGTGTATATGAGAGAAGATATAGACATATAGTTATGCAGATATAGCATTGAGTTGCATCTCTTGAGATTCTTTGTAAGGATTTATTGTCTAGCCTATGAGGTATGTAGTCAGCAAACAATATGCTGCATCAGATCCTTAGGGTTCAGCTCAGACATGGAAATCCATGCTATTTAAAGTTTTGCTTTCTAAAGAAGTTAGGATCTAGTGACAGGGAAGATAAAGTTCCATAATTTTGGCCAGATATAAGTTATCTGTATATGTTGCCAAGCTGACTAAGTCTGTCTCAGATCAGAATCACAATTTTTTAAATTTATTTATTTATTGTTTCAGGTTACATCTCTATCATAGGGTCCTCTTTCCACCTCTCCCAGTCCTGCCCTCCCACCCTCGACCCCCTAACCCTTCCATCCCACTCCTCTGGAGTGGAGTGTCCCATAACATTCTCCCACCCCAGTTCAGCAGTCATATGAGGGCCAAGAGCCTCCTCATACACTGGAGGCCTACAAGACAGCGCCACCAGGGAAAGTGTCTCAATGACAGGGAGAGAAAACAAACAAACAAAAACAAAAACAAAACAAATCAAAAGTCCATGTCCATGTTCCCTTTGGTGCATTGGTTGTAGTATAATTATCCTGTACTATATGGCTAAAAACTGACTATAAGTGAATAGATGCCATGTGTGTCCTTCTGAGTCTGGGTTGGCTCACTAAGAATCAAAATTTTTAATTTGCCTCTGCTTGACCCTACGTTTCATGCTTTTCCTATTCAGTATTGATTTCTTGTAAGCAAGTAGAACACAGATCTCCCATATCTATTACTATCTGCTGCTAAAAATGATGATAATGATGGTGTCTGAGCATTTTCATATGGATGGATGGGTAGAGAGATGACAGATAGAGAGATAGATGGTAGATAGTTTCTGAGACTCTATATTTGTGTACTGTCTATATTTTAAAGAAAGTCCATATATATATTAATATATACATATAAATGTGTGTATGTATGCATGTGAAAAATATGTGTGTGAGATATAGATATAGATTTTTCTATGTCTGCATATAAAAATTATAAATGAATTCATATATTCCCTTAAAACCTCTTTGTGTGTATACATGTGTGCCTGTTGGCATGTTCAAGCTGTCATGTGTGAGTGGAGGTTAGCGAACAACATCCGGTATTAATCCTGACTCTCTGCCTTGTCTGAGATAGGGTCTTCTGTTCTTTACTACTGTGATTTCCAGACTAGTTGGCCTACAACCTTCTGGGAAATCTTCTGTCTCCACATCCATTCTACCAAAGGAGAATCAGGATTTACTGACATGTATTATTGCATCTGGATTTATTTTCGTTCTGTGGATCCAAACCCAGACTCTCACATCTTTAAGATTACTCACTGATTTATGTTCTCACCCCTTTATACTCTATTTGTTGATTAAGGTTTCAGGAATATGTGAGTCTTCACTTATGCAAATCACATTCTAGAATATATTGATTACTTTTTTAACTATGGATTAAAGCTGCTGGTTTTCAGTGCTTAGAACAGCTTGTTGACAAAATTCTCTCATTTTCATATATAATGGTCTATGTTTTTCATCAACATCACCATAACAACTCCAAATATAATATTTATCCTAAAAGGCTACTCTTTTTAAATTTTATTTATTTACTACTTCAGGTTACATCTCCATCATAGTGTCCTCTTTCCACCCCTCCCAGTCCTGCCCTCCCACCCTCTACCCTGTACCCCATCCATCCCACTCCTCTGGAGTGGAGTGTCCCTACATAACAGTCCCCTGCCCCAGTTCAGCAGTCATATGAGGGCCAAGAACCTCCTCATACACTGGGGGCCTACAAGGCAGCACCACTAGGGAAAAGTGTCTCATTGACAGGGAGAAAAAGAAAAAGTCTATGTCCATGTTCCCTTTGGTGCGTTGGTTGTAGTATAGATATTCTGTACTATATTGCTAAAATCCAACTATATGTGAATAAATGCCATGCACATCCTTCTGAGTCTGGGTTAGCTCACTCAGGATGAGCTTTTCTAGTTCCATCCATTTGGCTGCATATTGCATAATTTCAGTTTCTGATAACTGAATAGTATTTCATTGTGTAGATGTACCACAGTTTTTTAATCTATTCTTTGGTTGAGGGACATCTGGGTTATTTCCACTTTCTAGCTATTACAAATAAGGGTGCTATGAACATAGATGAGGAAGCTTCCTTGTGATTCGGTGAGGAGTCATTTGGATGTATACCCAGAAGTGATATGGCTGGGTACCGAGGCAGAGCTATTCCAAGTTTTCTAAGATATCGCCATACTGACATCCATAGTGATTGCACAAGCCTGCACTCCCACCAGCAATGGAGAGAGTTCCACTTTTTCCACACCCTCACTAGCATGTGCTGTCATATGAGCTTTTGATCTTAGCCATTCTGACAGGTGTGAGATGGAATCTTAGATTCGTCTTGAGTTGCACTTCTCTGATGATTAAGGATGCTGAGCATTTCTTCAAGTGTCTCTCGGCCATTAGCTAAAAGGCTACTGTTTATTGATTCAGTATTAGCTGAAGATACTTCCCACAAATACCCATAGAAAGCTCTGTCTATAAGAAATTTCTATTTGTTTACATGAGCGTTTTCTCTACCCAATCACTTCCCTTAGGAATCTGTTGTCCTTAAATCTGTGTTTTAGTGTAGCAGATAGGTACTTACTGGAGGTTTCCTTAACAAAAGTTATTTTTAAAACATGCATAAAAATGGAAGTTTAGAAAAATATTAGTCTGACAATCAATTGCCTTGGCTGGTTTTCCTGTCAATCTTAACACAAGCTAGAGTCATCTCAAAGAAAGGAACATAACTGAGAAAATACCTCCATAACATTGGAGTGTAGGCAAGCTTGTAGGGCACTTTATTATTGATTAGTGAATACTGTTAGAGTAATCATATACAACCTCCATTCTGCGTGGTGCCTCACTGGGCTTATGGTCTTGCATGCCATGAGAAAGCAGGCTGAGCAAGCCACGAGGAGCAAGTTAGTAAGCGGCACTCCTCCATGGCCTCTGGATCCACTCCTGCATGTTCTCTCAAGTTCCTGCCCTGACTGCTTTTGAAGATGAGCTGTTATAGGAAAGTATAAGTGAAATAAACCCTTTCCTCCCCAGGTTGCTTTTGGTTGTGGCAATTCATCACAACAGTAGAAAACTTGGGACAATGGTCTTTTCTATTTTGTGGTGTTGTTTCACTAGTTGAAACCAAGGAGATGTTTTCCTGACATCTTTAGTTTATGCTGTGAGTCTGTTTCTATTCTGGATTGGTCTCCATTACAGTTTCCAGATCATGATTTCCCAGGTTGTCAGGATGAAAACAGGATACTTTTCACCTGCCTTAAGCTCTCTGAACTTTTAATCATTAAATTAAAACAAAAACTTTTAATCATTGGATCATACAGTAAATGGAATAGACTTAGAGGAGTATGGGAAGACAGAAAAAATGTCTTGTGACAATTTTACTACCTTCAACTTTCATAGACCAATGTGGGTTGTTATAAGACTCATGATCATAAGAACTAAGCATTTCAAGTGTCCTTATTATGAACAGAAGTCGTCACAGGAATATCATATTAAACCATAACATGTCTGCCAAATGCTTACGTTTTGCAAATGGACACTACAACCAGATCAAAATGCCTCCCCAGATGGTTGAAACTATTCTTAAAAACAAACAAAAACATTTATTTATTACTTCATTATGTCTCCATTGTCTCCCCCTCCCCCACCCCCTCCTGGTCCCTACCCCCCACACTCTACCCCTTCTTCCACCCCTCCCATGCCTCTGGTGTGGGGTGTCTCCTTGTATCAGCCCCCTCAGTTCATTAGTCACGTAGGGTCACATGCCTCCTTGCACAGGAGGCATACATGGCAGTTCCACTAGGGTGGGGTGTCCCACTGACAGGTAACCAAGTTCTTGTTCCTGCTCTTTTGGTTCTATTGATTGTAGGATAGTTATCCTATACTATAATGGTTAAAATCCAGTTATAAGTGAATATATGCCATGTGTATCTTTCTGAGACTGGGTTGAAACTATTCTTAAAAGACAAAACCAGAAACTAGATTCTGCGTTTCCCTCTAAAAATACACTATGGAAGAACAATTTTCAAATTCCCCAGTTTTTTTCTCTCAGTTAACATAATTGTGTTTGACTAACTGTATATGAATGCGTCTGATGCAAGAATGATCATCCCTTTTAACATTTTAGCCTATGATTATTTTAAAATAATGCATTGTACATTACATTACAATTCTACTCCTAATGTGTATTTTATATATTTTCAGTGCTCTGAGATGCTTGAGGACAAAGCTCTTACCACATTCACCTTCGTGTTTTTAGAATTTATCATAGAAACCATGAAAGTGCTGTTCAAATCTGTTTCTTTGAATACAACTGAATCAGAATATTAGAAATTAGTGATTGCATTACATCTTCAAATATTCCTACATGAGAGTTGCTTTTCCTAATAGTAACTGAACAGTAATTTTCAGAGATTAGCTTGAGCATTGGAGTTGTCTTTATCTTCCCATGGCTTGTGTTGCACAAAAGTAAAAACTAGAGAGCATCATCACCAACAGAAAAGATATGGATCTTGTTCATTCAATGTTATATTAACACAAATTGCAGGCATTAGCACATAATATCTTTCTAGTAAATATGCTAGCTAGAAAGCACAGAAACTAATATTTTAAGTTTGAGTAATATGTCTTATAGCCATAAAATTTTGACTGCATAAAATTTATTTAAAATTCTAATAAAGATACTTACAAGGAAATGTTAAAATATGCATATAGCTTCAATTCAATAATTCATACCTCAGTCCCTGGATAATGTAACATTTGAACTGTGTGTGTTGCCAGTTGACTTGAGTGATCCTTCTGCTCATATAATTAACTAGCATCCCAGGTGTACCTAGATACTGTATTTCTAGAAACTACGCTGTTCTGAGCTGGAGATTTAGATCATTGAGCCAAGTAAATTATTCATGTGCTAAATGTATTTAGAAAGCTATGAGAAACAGGTGCTTTCAGCTCTTTCTGATTTATTTCTTCACATTAAACCAATGGAGATGGATCATTATATAATATTTAAATATTCTTGAGAAAACGTGAAACTAAATATCTTGAAGGAAGTATACATTAAGTTCTTGAAGTACACAAATATTATATAAATTTATATATGCACTAAACTGATTCTAATTTACATAAATTCTAAGCTGTGTATGCACTAAACTTTCATCTTGGCCTTCAGAAATCAGCATGCTTTTCTTTATTTCACGTAGTTATTACAAATCAAATACTTCCAGGCCACAGTGTTAACAATAGTCCTTAAAGAAAATGCAAAGCTGATACTTTCTTCTAGGAAACAAAGGTGAAATAAAGGGAAACATCATCTTTAAAATGCTATTGTAAAACAGATATGATGCTCTGGTGTCATATGTGCTACACACCATGTTTGCATACTCTCCTGAAATACCATATGTCCAGTTTGATAAATGAGCAAGCTGAATAACTGATTTATTGAAGTTGGTCCATTGGATAGGCATAGAGGCAAAAGCTAAATCCCAAAGTTCTTTCTTTCTTTTGATTTCCCCCTCTACTCTATAGCCTTTAGTTAAATGAGAGAATTAAAACAAGTATAAGATACAAAATATTAACTGCCAAAAGGAGGAGTGATGATAAAGCAAGATGAGAACACTCTTATACGTCACACTTCAAACTGTGAAGGGCAGGAAAAGAATTTGGAAGTTATCATTTGACTTATCCCAGAATGGCTCAAACCTCAGGCAGGAACATTGGGAAGCAATACTGTCACAAAGCTGAAAATATTAGGAGCAAACATAAATGCATAATAAGTTTGGAGCTACTACATGGCTGTCATGATGTTAGACATTTCTTTAAACCTTTAAAAAATCATTTAAAAATTAGTGTTCCACTTCCTTTACTTTGAAGAAAGCCTCTAAACCTCACCTCCAAGTTATTGCAGTACATGAAGTATTTACAGTCTCACAAGGTGGTGACCGCCGTAATTACAACCACAGGTTACAACCTCCGAAATACACCTATAGCTTTAGGGGCTATAAACCCATGACAAAGCCACATGTTCCCATTTTTATGGCTCAAACCAATCTTTTTACTATGAAGTTGTAGGTGATCAATTCTTCTCTTCGTGTCCACTCAGCAACTGGACTTTGTAGGAACATGAAGGCAGAGTTCACATCCACTGCTGGATCTGCTCAAAGCCTTTCTCCGTTTCTCTTTTCCTATTTTTTTCCCTTTAAACATAAAACATCTGTTCATTGATTATTTACTGTGAAACCTTGTCTGGCTCAGAGAACGGGTTCATGTTCGTACTGGAAACTCAAGGGCCAAAAATTCTAAAGTGACGGGTAATTAAAAATAAGAAAGGAGGGACATGGTTGTAGTCCTCAGGCCACCCACAGGGTCACGGGTTGTCTCTATGAAAAATGAGCACTGTAGTTGAAGGGAAGAGACATTTGCCTCTGACTCCACTAGGCCAGGGGAATGCAATATTCTTTCAGTCCCAGTACAGTCAGTATGGGGAACCAGTAAGGGAGAGTTATTTTCTCTTGGTCATGAGAAAGGAATCTACTGGCCCCAGTAGAGAGGTAACATCCCAACTACCCAAAACTGTAATGTAAGAGTTAATCCAGTTAATCCACTCAGTCACCTGGCTAAGAAACCAACTCTCAGAAAGGCAGATTCATCTAATACCATGCTAAAGAGATGGGAGGCAAAACTATCTTGTTAATGGGATTACATATTCCTATTTCCTAGAATTCTTGCTCTTTGGGCAGAACCACATTTTCTTCTCTTTTGGTCTCTTTCATTTAGATTCTGGCTAGAGCCTAGGTTTGTTCTGCCCCATTCTTGAGACCCCAAAGACCACCCAGGAGCCAACTCCGATGTAAATACATGAGGGTTGTTTATTCAAGCTCAGAGCTTGGACTCTTCAATACTCACTGACACAGCTGTTCAGATTTTGAGCCCCCAGACCCAAAAGTACAGAGTTTATATAGAGACTCAGACAATGAAGCAGGTTCTTTACCGTATGATTGGATGACATTTGGGTAACTAGTTATGTACATTTCTGATTGGGTTGTTACTGACTATCCAGCTGAGGTCAGCTTGACCATCAGAAAGTTTGTTTAGACTTTTTGGGTACTTTTTCAGAGTGAGCTGTCTGGTGATGATGAGGGAACACCCCTGAAATACAAGGTTGGGTACATTTTGTTGTTGTTCTGGAACTGAAGGTCAGCTCTGAGTCAAACTTAATACAGAATGGAATCTTTTTTCAAGATGGATTCAGTCAGGCTCCACAGGTTATGTTTTCTCCAATTATTACATTTTTTTCTTCTTCTATGAACTCTCTCTGCCTTGTTGCCATGTAGCTGCTTGCAAAACTTCTATGTTTGACTCAAAAGAGTCACAGATTTTTTTTTTTTTTTTTTTTTTTGTTCTTCTTCTCCCTGTTGATCTTCCAAGCAGCTGAGATTTAAACATTGCCTTCCCTGGGTGTATTTTAAAAATTCTAATAAATCTGTCCTCAAACTACCAGAGTCTGTTCTTAAATTCTTTATTAATGAGATTAAAAACTAAGAAGGGACCTTGATTTCTCAAATAACATTATGAGATTTCTGGGAGACTACATTCCATAATATGAGCAAAAATCAGTAGAATCAGCAATTGGGATAAGTATTTGATCATTTTTGTGGAGAAAGTGACAACAATACAGTAAAATGTCAGCAACAAGCTGATTCTAAATGCTCAAGAAAACGAGTGAACACCCACTGGGAATTCCCAGAGATATTTGAAACAGATTTTCACAGGGTTATAGATTTCTGCATGGGTAGGAAACATATGTTTTTAATGTTCTTAAGTTTATTTTTATAAAATATGAATACACAATACAAAGACTGAATTTCTAATGCATACAGTTTTAGAATGTAGGTTGTGTAGAATCATACATGATTCTTGTATGGCTTGTTATTGCACCCCTGATTTCTGACACACAATAGGTGTTTCTGAACTATTGCCGACAGTATGGCTACATGTCCTGGTATTGACCCATCTTCAGTCAGATGCTACCGAAATAGGCATATATAATAGCAATATTAGCTATAAGTTGGCACTCAGGGACCATGGGTCAGATGCTCTCTTAGAATTTTTTATAAATATTGCAAATTCATCCTCATACTAACTTGAGAAAGAGCTAGTTAGTATTGAATCCTTTATTTGACACTTACCTACTGGTGTCCTTGAAAGAGTGCTTAATTAATCTCTAATTCAGTATCAGAAGATGTTAAAAAAAAACAAGAAGTAGGGCATTCTATGTTCTTGGGCAACTCTGCTGAGCACAGACTATGTATGATGACCTTCACAGTGCAGAAGCTGTGGGGATGCTCATTTCTGCCTTCATGTTCCTTCTCTTGTGGCACCCCTGTCCTCAAAGGATAATGAGTCTGTAAGGGAGCGCCAGAGTGATGCTTACTTAAAAATGACCTATGTAGTCCCCATATGCTTTCTTTTTATTTTGTTATTTTTATAACAAAAAGGTTTCGATGGTATTGGCGAGTATGGCTCTTTCCATTCTTGCTACAGATTGCTTTATGTGCAATTCCTCATTTCCCGTCTCCTCACAGCCTGCATATTGGAGGCATCAAAGGTCGCTGGGGAAACTCATCCATCATTTTGACACCTTTTATGAGTTTACTGCTCCTGATGGTGATTATAGGAAAGGCTGCTTGAAAGTGATAACTGCCAGAGGCACTTGATGCACATGGTATTGGTGATAGAAATATGTCTTAAGTTTAGGACAATGGAAAAATAAAATAAAATAAAATACGCAAAGGACAAGCTGAAGATGTTGTGAAATATAAATAGAACTTAGAATGTGGGTCCTGATAGAGAAATATTGATTTTAGAAAGAATTGGATCTATTAGCATCCTGTCCAAAATGTGTATGTGTGTGAAGTATACCTCTTCCATGAAGGCAGATTATCCATATTAAAATTAACCATTGAGCCACTGTCCTAATATGTTGCTCACATAATTGAGGTCAGCAAGTTCAAAATGCTAATTGCCATGACAAGACATTATCAATGCTTTGTTGAATGTGTATTATTATGATGCCAGGAGTATACTCTGCTATAACTTATGAAGTAAAAATAATCAATTACACCCAAAATAACAACTTATAATAATTGAGCATGAAGGACATACTGCACACTGTAAGGTATACACTTTATATTTTCTTACATAATTAGTTCAATAGTTACAGTTTGGTGGTACTGGCGGATTCATTAACAGTCTTTTTACTCTGTCCATATTTAGTAGTAAATTAAATCTAGTATAAGGAAGAGAACAAGTTAAAGCAAAATATAATTTTAGTATTTCCAATATTTGTTGAAAAGCACAACTTTAGATTTGCAGCCAAACAGTTCAGCTAAGGCTTCACTTTAAAGTAAACAAATCTCTCTCTTACTGACTAACCTGGATCACAATGAAAGTGTCCCTACCAGTGCCAACGCCTTCCCATTATGTTCACAGCAGGGCAGGCAGCACTTTGGAATGCTGGCCTCCAGGAAACCAGGAAGCTCTGAAAAGAGAAGTCTCCAAGATAGGCAAGCGCATTCATTTCTGCACACTGGCTAACCAGATTAGACTCTGGTTTATCAGGTACATTTCATAAGGAGGTAGAGAATGTAAAGCTATTGCTCCAGAGATTTTTTCCCCCCAACAAAAGATCAAATTTCCTTTTCTCAATGGAAATAGAAGTGAGGAAGAGTTGACTTTATCCAGTGCACACCAGAGCAAAAAACAAGTTTAAAATGCTAATTCTTTTCTTAGTTTGACAAAACTAGTAGTGGCAGAAATAGGCTTATAATAGACCATGTAAAAGACCTGAAAGCTTTTACTGTGTCAACCTATGTGTACTTAATTGCTTACTATCCTATTTAAAGGAAGTGAAGGAAATTTGATGTAACATAACTTGTAATATACGAACAATATTTGGTAAGTGTAATTAGTACACATGTACAATTAATATTAAATTCTTCCAAAATATGGAGCAGAATAGAGAGATGTGAGGTTTAACTTTTTGTTTCAACTCTTCTAACTAGAATAAGTCATACATTCAGATCAAGTGGGAAATGGTTTTCTAAGCATAGAAAAATCCCTACCTGTTAAGTTTCATAAACATAAATAATATGTGTGTATTCCAAGAATAAAAGGTAATTTCACAGGAAATGGGTGTGTACATATGGAATAATGGCAAGAGATTTACACTAGGAAAAGTGGAGGAGAATCACATCAGGATGAGCTTTGCAATATATGCTAAGGAGGGTTTTAAATCCCTCCTGAAGTCATTAAGACTACCTCTAACATAAAGGAGGGAGTCCTTTGTCTGATACAGCATCAACTTACAAGCTGAGATACGCCACTGTAGAAATAATGCTTTGACTGCTTGTGAGGTAACCAACTACTTTATGATTAGAAAGAGGACATCCCATGGATGGAAATACATTCCTGGTACTGCAAATGTGGCCAAAAGCCTGTGTTTTGAGGGAAGATCCCAAGTTCTAGAGGGTGATTTACTACTGTGGCTTTCCTAAATGTTCATGTTCTCAATATGCCTTCTAAATATTTACGCTTATCCCCACAGATGGGTGTCGTTGTTGGTCTTCATAAGAGAAGCATCTATTATACAGGGGGTAGTGGTTAATGCAAACTCACCACTGGTTAACATGCTGAGAAAAAGTGACCTTGGCGGCCCTAAACAAAATATTTATATTACACATTCTAAGGCTCAGGGTGCTTCTTGAAAAAGACACTGGAAAGATGGTAAGAGTTGAATATGAGCAGGCTGTTGTGAAATTCTGTCTTCTGCATATGATGTGACAGTTGCAATCACAAACATACAGAAACTGCAGTTACCTGGTCAAGAACTGCACAACGCTGGGCCCTTCAGCATCTCATGTTGGATAGGATATCGGCTCAAGAATTCCCAATCCTCTGTAAAGAGCTGTAGATAGTTAATGGCTGATGGAGGAGTGGACACCATTTTCTTTTCTTCAGTGGCATAGACAATGGTAGGTTGTCCATGCTCCAGTACATAAATTAGACCCTTAGCCATGCTCATGCAAAAACCTCAATGAAACTGAAAGTAATACACAAAACAATACACAAAAAGAGGAGGTAAACTAACAGGGAAAGAAATATAGGTGTCAGTTGGAGTGGAGAAGGGTTAAGGGAGGGCAATGAGAGGTCAGTATGATCACAATACTTGTATACATCTATGGAACTGACAAAAACTAAAAGAAGGTCACATTGCATATTTTAGAAATATTGCTTTTGTGGAAATACAAGGAAACACCAGAGTTAGTATAATGCTTAAATATGTAATTACAGTATAATAATAACATGGCTACATGGGTAAGTTTTCACAGATTGAGAGGGAAGGATTTGATACATAATGAAGATACTTGCTTTACTTTTTTTTCTTAATGATCTCTACAATTCTAAGAAAATTCATAACTAGGAAATCACAAGAAAACCACATGAGCTAGTATTCTGAATTACTTATATGGATAACAGAGTCCAGGGTGAGCTTTGCAGACATGCAGCAAGAGGAAACCAGACACTAGATGAAAGGAGCATGTCGCATTGAGTGACAAGCATCTCTCTAAAAAATCCTTGTAGGTGAAAATAATTTAGTAAAGGTTTGACTTATAAAATAACATTGAGAACTATCACTTCAAAGGTTAGCTTATAAAAATAAAACCAGAAAAGAAAATTCTTAAAACATTCTATATATGACTCAGAGTTGTCTTCTAGTGGAGCAGCAGTCTGTCCACACTCATGGGTTACACAGGTAACATAGAGGGGCTTTCATGTTTTATGTCTTTTTAATGAGATCAGTAAAAGGTTGTGACTCATGATTTCAAGTTTTATGTGTCTATGTGCAAAAACAATGGAAACATAACATGTCATAAAATATATTTATTTTGTATGAGTAAAATGAAAATTAAAAGTGATGAAATGAGCTGTACAGAATTTATGCCCACCTTTTTTTTTAATGTGTGACAAATCCTACTTTGGTGGATTAAGTGATGACAATCTGGATGGCATAAGACCCCACAGGACAACAGTCATAATTGGCTTCTGCAGCATTCCTTTTGGTTTGCCTTGAGGTAGCAGTTGTAATGTGTTTGCTCATGCAGGAGATATCAGTAATTAAGCTAGCTTACACAGGAAGCACTGTTGAGGGCACCTAGGATGTCTGGTACTTACGTACATGTATTGAGATGTCCTACTGATGTTCATTTTTATATAATTAATATACACCAATAAAAAAGAGAAAAATGAAGAGATGCTAAGCAACAACAGTTACTTCCATTCAAAGAGCTTATAAGCAAGGAAATGAAAGGAAAATAGTGTCTGCATACTAACTAGAGTTCACTGGTAGAGCTCACTGGTAAGAAGATGAAGTCTCAATGGAGAAAATTATGGCAGAACTGTCAACCTCAAACAAGGAATATTCTTGGGAGTCAACTAATAGGGAAGTGGGGATGTTTGTGGTTAGCAGATTTGTCACAGAGAAATCATACACAAAATAAAAGTAGAGAAATGTTTGTTTCCAGGAAATACCAGCTGAGTATTTTTTTATACATATCCTAAGTTGTCCCAGGGATGTGGTGCTCATAGGCAGAAAAGAATCCATCATAAATAGGAAGGGTAAGAAATGAAAACTTATGATTTAAATATATCAACCCCAAGGAGGTCATAACCAAATACTTTCTAGAGTGTTACTCAAATCACAGTGTGTGAATTGCCATAGAGTGTAGTAGGTCTTGGTTATAAAATAGCCACAGATTTGGGTAAGAGTCAAAGGATGCAGAGGAAAGAAGACAAACTTCAGGAATCAATTCTTATCTTCCATTTGTCGAGGCAGGGGCTCTCTTGCTTCTTTTGTTGATACACACTCTTGTCTCTGCCTCCTGTCTCATCATAAGAGTGCTGGCATTACATATCCATGTTACTGAACTTTTTAATTAATTAATTATTTATTTATTTATTAACTATATTTCACCTATAACAAATACCAACAATTTCTTAACTATTAATCCTACAAATTCCTACAATCCCTTTAACCTAACCACTAATCCTATTGACAATTATTTTCCTAGCCTTTTAGAAGGATACAGTCTCTGGGGCAGGTCCTCACTTGTCAGTAACACAGTCTTTGTTGTAGATTCTTTAACACACTTAGCAGTCATTTTTCTGGAATATCTCAGATGTAGGTTCGTCAGGGTAAGTTGGTTATTGGAATCTCACCTTAAATAAAGCTTAATGCTTTCTTCTCTCTGGGAGACCCCAGCCCCTTCGCATCAGTAGTTCTGCCACTCTACCTCAGAGTCCTTAAAGCCAGGCACAGTTTCCTTTTGGCCACTGTTCGGACAGATCAAACCCCTCTAGGCAAAAGCTGAGCCACAGGGTTTAGTCCTTGGCCTTTTGGTGTCTTGCTCGGGCTTTCTTTGCTCACCAAGAGCTTCTTTCTGTCTCAAGGAGATCTGGCCATCAAATGATGGCCAGCACTTTTTTCATCAGGACTCTCGGAGCTCTCTAGCATCAGGAGCCTCTTCTTTTTTTATGGGGCTCCATGCACTGTCCTTAAATAGGAGGAACTTTCCTCCTATTTAATTTGGGCTCGGCCCACTTAGCAGCTGAAAACAATGTCAAGCCAGATACTTTGTTTCTTTAAGTCCATTAAGTCTTTCCTGTTTTCCTGACTTCAACCTTGTTTTTGAGTCCATTAAGTCTTTCCTGTTTTTCCTGACGTCAACCTTGTTTTTCCACAAGCGGATAAGCTAATTGCTCACAGCCAAGTTGATCTTCATGCCTAGAATTAAGAGACTGTATCAGAAACCCCTATATATTTTCTAAGTCTAATTTAATTATTCTAACTCCCTACATATCCACATCATGGTTTCTGGCTTTTACTGTGGATCTGAGGCCTTGAATACTGGGGATCAGGCTTGTGTGACTAGTGTTTTACCCCATGAGGCATCTCCCTAACCAGTAATTAATTTTTGCAATGGCAAATATTCTAACTTTGAGCTCCACCCTCAGCCCTTAGAAATTATTAGCTACATAGTTTTTATATTTGTTTAATGTGAACTTAGATCACCTTCCAATCTCTAATTTAATCAGTTTTCTTTTTATGGTTAGGTTCTCATAGATTGATTTCAGTACATTTCTTCTGTTTTTATTTTACTTCCCTTTTCTTATATATCCATAACTGCTCTGCTTAGAAAGCAAATGCTTTAAATAAAAACAAGTTATTAATAAATTTTCAGTTCATTCATTATAATTAAAATCTTAAAAGCTGAAAAAACTCCTCAGAACTATTTCTTTATATTTATTATATATGTTGATTGTATAATTAAAATATTTTTTCTTGTTTCATGTCTACTGTTTAGCATATTTACTTGAAATTATAAAATTAGTAGAAATACACATATTACCTTCATCTGAAAAGAAATAATGTATTAGTGAAGTATATTTCCAATTTAGTATGTATAAATGATGGAATATCTATTATTAAGCTCAAGGAGGGTAACATCTAAGGTAAAACATCATCCTTATTTTAAGTTACTCTTGAGATTTCTTTTATGATTGTAAAGCCTAAGGGAATACAAGGAATAACACTAAAATTTACACTTACAACTTAGTTGGTATTGGCTTGTGGTGCAAACAGTTTATTGATTATATATGTTTAACTACATTTAACCTTTAAATTATGAAACACAAGAAATGAATTCTATATCCAGGCATGATGACACACTCTTTATGGTGAGTTTATGGAGGTAGGGTTTAGTTTGGGGTAATTGCTGATACATATGACTTGGGATGACAGCTGTTTTGTACATTCAGGAGATAAAGTAGATTTAATATACTTTTCACATTAAAAACTCATATCAACATCCAATAAATCATAGTATTCCAATGGGGTAAAATGAAAAAGAATATATGAGTGGTATTGGGAAGGAAGAATGTACTATTACTGATTTTCATGCCACATTCTTGTAACAACAAAATC
Organism: Lophiomys imhausi; assembly: GCA_907164525.1. NCBI lineage: Eukaryota > Metazoa > Chordata > Mammalia > Rodentia > Muridae > Lophiomys > Lophiomys imhausi. The sequence continues at coordinate 2,941,548 of CAJQZJ010001558.1, forward strand.
AGTGGATTCATTGGAGCTTAGGGTTCTAATTGTGCAGAAGGTACTTTACATGCCATGGCTTGAAGTGTAATCATTATATGTTATTTGGATATTTTTATTTGATCTAATATTTTGAGTTTTGCATTAGATATAAATACATTATTGCTTCCTAGAAATAAGAATGTATGTGAAGAATGTTGATGTGGAAGCTAGGGAGTACTTCATCAGGTGGATTTTGTTCCTTTATGTTTTCTTTCTAATCACTCGGAAAGTCTTAGGATTAATTCATTCTTTGAACTATCCATAACCACTGATTTTGCAAGTCACCACATCTGCATGCCATTTTACAAGGAGTCAGAATTTTCTTTAACAAATGTTCTTGTCCAAATTTAGCTATTTTATCATGTTGAGTTTACACAAAATAAAGTATTAGAGGATGTGTTATTTTCCCTATAAAATATGAGCAAATTATTGTAATTTAGATAAAAATAGTGAGCCAGGGGAACTTTCTCAACAGGGGGCTTTTGGTTTTTGAATATCTCAGTACAGAATGAAAGGACACTTTATACATCCTTTCTCTTCTCCATCTTCAGTCATTTAAAATAGTAACTATCTCAGATGGAAGTCAATAATTGGCATGGTATTTGACAAATGGCACAGTGGATGCAGAGAGAAAACCAGTGGGCAACTATTTTGGCTGATTGCTGATGTACTGTTCGTACACATCAATGAAAATGACAACATCTCTAACAGAGTTAAAACATGACATTTTGATTAGGTTTTCATTGTTCTTTTCTGAGCTGCCTAGTTGGCTTGTAATCATTTTTTTGTTAGTTAGTTTGTTTAAAGAATTATCCATTCCTTTTCTGTCATAAAAAATAGCCACCAAGATACATCCTAATGACTCCTCACCAAATCACAAGGAAGTTTCCTCATCTATGTTCATAGCAGCCCTAATTGTAATAGCTAGAAACTGGAAACAACCCAGATGTCCCTCAGCCGAAGAATGGATTAAAAAACTATGGCACATCTACACAATGGAATACAACTCAGCTATCAGAAACAATGAAATTATGCAATTTGCATCCAAATGGATAGAACTAGAGAAGCTCATCCTAAGTGAGCTAACCCAGACTCAGAAGGATGCACATGGCATCTATTCACTTATGGTCGGATTTTAGCTATATAGTACAGGATATCTAAACTAAGACCAATGCAACAAACATGGGCATAGGTTTTTGTTGTTGTTGTTGTTTTCTCTCCCTGTCAATGAGACACTTTGCCCTAGTGGTGCTGCCTTGAGGGCTCCCAGTGTATGAGGAGGCGCTTGGCCCTCATATGACTGTTGAACTGGAGGGGGGGGGGCATTTTCATCTAGGGACACTCCACTCCAGAGGAGTGAGATGGAAGGGTTAGGGGGTAAATGGTGAGAGGGCGGGACTGGGAGGGGTGGAAAGAGGACACTATTATGGAGATGTAACTTGAAGCAATAAATTAATAAATTTTAAAAAGAAAAAAAAATAGCCACCAAGGTAAAGTTGTATGTGATGCACCACTTCTTTGAGACAGAGCAGAAACCCAACTCATCAGTGACTCTCTGTGTGTACCGATGCTCCTTTGTATTGAAAGAGCCACCACTCTCTTTATAGTTCAAAGGTAAATATTAACAACACAGATAATTATTGAGCACAAAGATGTGTTTTAATTGTAGAATGGAGTACCAAAAGAAAATTTCACAATTCGTTAGGGGATGTTTTCTGTTTTCCTAACTTGAATGACAACATAAAAGATGAAAACCAGAGTTTAAAATCAAAACAAAAATCAAAAGTGTTTTAAAATATGGATAGAGGAAAACCCTAGGAGGCCTCAACTCTACATGAAGGATATTGAGATGGCAAAAATAGTCTCCCTCAAGGAAGAACATACTAATTGGTTACCTAATTCCAAACAAACAGCCCTGAAAATATGCATACATGTAAAATTATACAGACTGAATAAGTTGTACTTATGGTATACAGGAAAATATATGTATACATACATGTATATGTATGTTACAACAACTAATGAAAAAAGATACCATGAATTTGAAAGAGAGCAAGATTGAGTATGTGGGAAGATTTGAAGGAAGGAAAAGAGAGAAGTGATACAATTATAATGTGATCTTAAAAAAAATAAAATAATTATTTAAAAATTACTAACAATTTTTTTCTAGTTCCTTTCACATGAAATTACAACTGCAAATTTAGTAAAATGCAGATGGACAGTAAAGCTTTTCCTCATTTCACACAAAAAGATAACATAAACCTGGAAAAAATTGAAAACTCTCTTCAAGCTCTTTACATACCATTTTGGCATTAATATTTTGATATTGTCCTGAATGTTAAAAACTATTAACCACATAGAACACATGATAATTACTTGTAATATTCAACCACAGCTGTTAAAATAGCAATAGCATTCCAGTCAAATAAAAGAATAAGTACCTAAAATTTAAGAAATTCTTAAAATGTAATTGTAGACTTTCTAGGATCTAAGAAAAACAATGCCACCAAAATGGTGTTTGCCTGTGATTTTACATTGTTAAAAAAAATCTTTGTATCAATACCATAAAATTAAAAAAAAATGTTGAATAGACTGAGACATGTAAACAGTATAAAGTAGGTGACTCCAGAAGCAAATTTTGGTAGATTTCCCCACTTACTAGCCCTCTCCTTGAAATGTTTTATTTTCAGTTACTAAAAGAGAATTGATTCTCTTAATCTACTTAGAAGAAATATCTGACGTGTATTTTCAATGGGAAAGAAAAGACACTGTGTAGAAAATAGCTTTAATTTTTAAAACATTTTTAAGCAGCCAGGGTTGAATGAAGTTTGTTTTCAAGAAGATAGATTGGCAGCATTTGTACATATAATAAAAATGTTGAAGCTTAATGAATCTATAATAGGATTATTTATCTTGGAAACTGGTAAATGGGAAACATTAAGGAGCAGTTCATTTGAACTAGTGATGCAATGGATGACTGAGTCTATAACTCGGTGAGAAGTTTCACCATGACCTTGTGTGATGTGTTAGGATTGTTCAAGCAAGTCTCAGAACAGACACAGGGCTGTCTGGCTGTATTAAATATCTCTGGTATCTAGTTCTACCTAAGTACCTTTGCTTTCAGCTAAGCAAAACACTGGGTTTCAAAATCATATTTAATTTAAAAATAAAGACCTGAGATCATGTGATCAGTATAACCTTGTTTTTAAAGTACCTATTGATTTGGGCTTCAGCAAAACAGCAAAAAAGGGACCATAGATTTGACTTCCCTTGCAGAAGGTAAAAAAATATCAGTTGTATACAGATATTAATAATAATTTCTGAACTCAGGTCTAAAGCTGAAATACCTTCTTTAATGTCAGAAACATAATAAAAAAATTAAAGCTAGATTAGATGGTAAGAAAGGTGGTTTTCCTCTGATGTGTTGTTTTCCTTTTACAGACCTGCCACAGAGTACAGTGAAAGAAATCCCCCAGGGCCTGTGATTTCAGGTGTGGGGATGTATATTCCTCCAACAATGATATGCTTCTCTTAGGGCCCGCTCCTGTCTTCTGTCTATTTTCTGAGAAGAAAATAAGGAGGACTGGACTATCAGTGGTCAACTAAAAACAAAATAGGAAGTAGGGATCATAGTAACATGTACACAGATGCAGTTATACTGTACTGTAGCCCTCATCAGTATGAAGTTAAAGAGACTGGCCAGCATGTACCTGGAACACACAGCTCAGCTCACAGAGCATGGTTAACAATTCTATCAAGCTTGAGTAGTTGATTAGTTATCCATTTAGCCTGGAAGTCAAGCTTGAACTGTCTAGGCAAAGAGGAAAACTGTATGACACTGAATATTTGTCTCTACCCTGTTGAACATTAGTACCCTAAGGCCCTGTCCACAGTATGCCACAAAATTATACACTGGATGTTTTTGTGCTCATTATCATTGCTATCGATTCCATATTCATTTTGTGATCTAAGACAATTCTGAGTCTAATGTGGTCCAGAGAAGCCAAATAGTTGGGTACCTGGATACTAAACAATGCAGGTTATTTGGAGAAAATTCTAACAAGCATTCCAAAACTAATGGTGTCTGTAATCATTTAAAAATAGAGGTGGGGCTGAGGGGGAGGAGGGTGGAAGGGTGGGACTGGAGGGGGGAGGAGGGAGGGGATTGTGATTGAGATGTAACTTGAAGAAATAAAAAATAAATTATTAAAAAAAATAAAAGAAAAAAAAATAAATAAAAATAGAATTCTAATTAAAGTTAGGGGAAAGACATGTGATCATACTTTCCAGATATTTGATATTGAAAACCATGCCTTAAAACATGAAATTAAGTGCATAAAGGAAATAGGCATTCTAAAGATTGAAAAAGACAAAAATGTCATTATGTGAGGATAATATTATTCTCAACATAACAAAATAAATACAAAAAGTAGACAAATTGATAGACCTAACAATAGAGTTCAGCCTGCTTCTGGTTATAATATCAACATACATATTTAATTTTGTCTCTGGGTACATTTATTCTATTATTGTGAGTGACACTTTTAATCATAAGTACTATTTTATTACTGATGCTGAGAAACAAAATTAAGAAAAGAGGACAAATTCATAGGTGGAATATAAAATTGTGTTTTATTTCTTGAAATAAAATATTTGAATGCTTTATGAGATAACCCCAGGTAACAGATGAATGCATCCTTACCAAATATATACATATATAAATCCCATCTCTCCATGCATACATTTAATTCTAATTACACTAATGTCTAGAAAACACAGTAAATTAAATGTAATAAAGTAAAATTTATATAGAGGAATAATGTATCAAAGATGCAAAAATAATTCTGCAAGAGAAAATAAGACTAGAAGCCTTCCCATCATATAGCAAAACATATCCTAATATGCTAGTAAACTATATTGGTGAGATGGATTGGAGTTTTAGATCAGTTCTATCTGGTTATGATGGATGCACCTTAGAATCACTACCCAGCATCACAAAATACTAAAAGCCACTCCTAATAGTAAGCAATGGTATTGGCACAAGTAAATAGATGAAGACAACAAAATAGGAGGCTCTAAGTATATTGAGGTGTATATAACTTTTTCAAAATAGAGGAGACATTAGAACTTGAAAGTTTGGGTTACTCAACTAGTAGCCTTGTTGATATATTTGATCTTAAATTCCCTTATCATATACCAAATAAAAAGTAAATATCAGGAGCTTCAAATACTTGAACGCTAAAAACAAAACCTAGAAACACAAAATAGTGTTTCAAATCCCAAGTCACAACGGAACTGTCTAAATTTGACAGAAAAATACCTGAAGAAAATATCATGTTATTTCATAAGAACAAAAATAGTAGTATAATCAACAATAAGATGACAGAGTTAAATGTACAGTACAAATTGCTAAGAGATGCACATAAATCATAAGACCTAAAAGGTGCATGGTTTGCATTATATAAGATGTGCTTATGACCAAGAAAGATAATTTCAAGAAATAGAGAAAGGTTATGACTGGATACGTGCAGAATTGAAACTAAGTACAAGAAATAAACTTATACTTAACTGAAAATAAGATATTCAGTCAAGAAAATGAAAAAAATCTTCTAAATCAAGCACTGGCCAGACAACTGAAATGAAAGCTACAAAGCCCTAGAACCAGAAAATGGAGTAGAATATGGAAAGATTCCCCATATTTATGGATTGAGGCAAAGAACACTGTTAAAATTTATTTATTACCCAAAGTGATTTAGAGATTCAGTGAAATCTCTACTAAAATTCTAATAACATTCTTCACAGAAATAGAAAATGTAATCATAGGGAAAAATTGACATGAAAGCATAAAATAGACAAAGAAATCCTAAACCAAAAAAAAAAATATATATATATCAACATTGAAACTATCATGTCACTTTACTTCAAATTCTTGAAGTTATATTATAGACACAGTAACAAAAACATAACCATATTCGTACCCATATTAGTACAAAAGCAGACATTTGGACAAATGGAAAAGTCATTAGATCCTACAGTCTCCACATGACTGCAACCCTGATTCTTGACAAAGGTGTCAACAACAAAATGCTGGACCAAAAGACTGTTTCTTTAACAAATGAGACTTGGAAATCAGGCATCCACATTGGAAGTCTGGAACTAGATCTGTCAGTCTGCATAAGGACCAATTGAAAATCAAAGACTTTAATGTTAAGACTCCAAACTTTGAAACTAGTATTGAAAAACACATTAAGATACCTCGTGATCAATGTTCTTCTGACTAGAACCCCAATAACACATGGAATACCAGTAAGTACTGCAAATGACAGTTCATTAAACTAATAATTTCCTGTGTTTTAGAAGAATCAACAGCATAAAGGGACTGCCTATATAATGGAAGACATTATTTACCAAGTAGTCCCTAGTGATATGTTAATATCCAGTATATATATAATATATATACTCATATACATATATATTATATATATGTTGCAAAGAATCCAACAATAAAATGGTAAATGAAGTGAAGAGATAATTTTCAAAGAAGAAATACAAATGACCAATAAAATATGGAGAATAGTTCAACATTTTAGCTATCAAAAAAGTTATAAACTACATTGAAAATCTTTCTCACCCTAGTCGGAATGGGTATCAGCAGAAAAAAGAAAGTAACGAATTTTTGGTAGGAAGCAGGTAGACCATTTCTTTTTATCTTAGTTGTATGAATGTAAGTCACCTTTGTTGTGGAGATGAGAATGGAAGATTCTGGAACAATTGTAAATAGAATAATCACATGTCCTAGCTATAGCACTTCTGGGTATATGACTCACACCATCAAAATAAGTTTGCTGTAGAAATTCCTGCATAGTCATATTTATTGCTGCACTGTTTATAAAGGACAACTTATTGGATCAGGGTAGGTGTACATCAGTGGCTGAGTGCAAAAAGAAAGTGTGCATGTCTACAGATGTTATTGTATTCAGCCATAAAGAAGGATGAGATTATGTGGTTTGTAGGAAAGAAATAGATAGAACTGGAGATCATTATGTTCCCCGAATAAGTCAACATCACAAAACCAAGAAGCACACATCCTCTATGAGATGTAGAATGTGAGACGAGCCTGAAAGCAAAGTGATGCCATCAAAGATGCAGATGAAAATAAGTAGGTTGGTAGGAGTATCAGAAAGGATTATTGGGGCTGGAGAGCTCTTTTGAAGTGCTCAGAAAACACACACATACACACAAACAAAACAAAACAAGAATTACCCTTGCTAATATATTCAACTTGGAATTCTAGTTTTCAAATCATGAATGAATGAAACTCCACTGTCTGAGCCATTTGTTCCTGACAAATTTTCATGGAGATCCTCATAAAGTAATGCACGCAATCTTGTCCTTTTACAATGTTTTCTAGAACCTGGGGAGGAGGGAAGTTACTCTGTTGAGTAAAAGATAAGTTTGGTGAAGAAAATGCCACATGAAGCTGTTCATACTGTGTCAATCTTTAGGACTCTGGAGGATGTGAGGGCACCCAGGAATTACTGCCTTTCCAGGAAAGTCAATTGATGGCAAATATTCAAACTCTATTTGAATCTTCTTAGTTTACAAAGAGAATGGGAGGCAATGTTAGAAAGGAAGAATTGAAATAATGCCTTTCTTGACTTTACCTGCTAATGATGTCATTAAAACATATTACATCTCAAGACACAGAAAGCTTTATTACAGTTTGTATCTAGTCTGTATTGCTTTAACTCATAAAAATATAAGATTTAACAAAGTGGAAACTGTCAATCAACTTAAAATCAAGTTGTGGTCTCCATAACAACCTCTTGTTCCAGAGAAGTCATAATGCATATAAAACCAAGGTTGAATGCTAGATTTAGTTTCTCCAATAGAACCAGACAGATGAATGGGAGATTATTAACAAAATTGGCCTTTAGGACTTTAAGCAACATGATAGTAAAATTGAGACTTTTACTAACCAATTAATGACAAAAACCTAGCAATTGCACGATTAGCCCAAAATATTCTTTCAGTAATTTAAAGTCATGTAGCCAGTTTGAGATCTATTAAAGAAGGAAAACCCTGTTTTCCAATAAGAACTGCCTTTTGTATTGGTTACCATGACAACATACCTCCCAGAAACAACTCAAGGGAGGGAAGGTTTCTTTTAGCTCATGGTTTCAGAGTATTTCAGTCCATTACGGTGGGGAAGGCATGGCTCAGCTCCTGTTCATGGGAGTAAAGAAGAGCTTGCAACTTTACCTTCTTTAAATGGGGCAAAGCAATGAGCAAATGGTGTTAGAAGCTGTACTAGTTTATTACCTTCATAAACCTGCTCTCAGGGCCCCACCTCCACTAATGAGGTCGTCAACTTCAAAAACAAGGCTAGTATCCAGGGAATAATGCTAAAACACAAATGTCTATGGGGAATATTTTACATTAAAACCATAATACCTAGAAGACCTTATTAAAATTCACATTCCTGAGAATTACCTTTGATTTCAAGAACTAGAATTCCTGGGTATGACTTGGAGTCTGTGATTTAAAAAATAGTCATGTTTATCCTGGTATAGTTGGCTTTCCCTGGGATTTTAGCCCAATATGATTCTATATATTGTAGATTGAAAGAACAGAGGTGCATATGTGTATGTTGATTAGCTAGCGTCTATCTACACATACATATGTTTGTATACACATATACTTTAAAGCATGATAAGTTGTATCTGTAATTAATAAAAAATAAGTAGCCTCCCTAGGGCATGTCAGAATGGCTAGAAAAAGATGGTTATGTATATGAAACCTAAGCTTGCATATTTCACCAGGGTATCTCATTAATGAACACATCTAGAGAGGCTCATTCTGAGTGAGCTAAGCCAGACCCAGAAATATACACATGGTATGTATTCACTTATGACCGGATATTAGCGATATAGTACAGAATAACTGACCTATAATCAACATACCTAAAGGAACAAGAACATGGACCTTGTTACTTGTTGCTGGGACATTTCACTCTAGTTGAACTGCCATGTAGGTCCCAAGTGCAAGAGGGAACTCTTAGCCCTCATGTGTCTAAGAGGAGCTGAGATGTGGAAGCATCCCACAGTGGAGGAGTAGGATAGGTGGGAGAGGGGGTAGAGAGTCGGAGGGTGGGGCCATGAGGGGTGCAGGAAGGAGGCTGTGATGAAGATGTAACTTGAATTAATAAATAAATGTTTAACTTTTTAAAAGAAAGCAAGACTAGTCTCATTATACAAATCATGGAAATGAGACACAGATTATTTGGATTAGTGAAATGTCCAAGTACAGGTGTGGCTACAGGCAGACATTTCAGTCTGTTAAACTATGTCTTCCTGTGTTAGTTTCTTTCTACAAAGATGTAACAAAACACTGTACAGCACAGAATAAGGAAGGATTTACTTTGGCTCATGTTTTGAGGATGTAGTCCATTATGGTGAGGGATGAATGGTTTTAGAGGAGTGAAGTTTCTGGTCTCATTGTATCTGCCATCAGTCTATGAGAATGATGCTAAGTACAGCTAAGAAAGGCAAGCATCTTATCATCTCAATTAAACTAATCTAGCTATAGTTCCTCCCAGGCATGCCCATAGTCTAACCTATTTTATGAAGTCTTTCCGAGGCATGTCCACAGACTTATCTCCTCAGTGATAGAGCCTATAGAGCCTATCAAATTGCTAATCAATATTTACCATCATACCTACCATCATATTTTTAGTGCCCTTAAAGCTTTAAGCTCAAAATAAATTTCCGACATAAGGAAGTGAGATAAAACAGTGAGATTCCATTCACTATACCTTTGGATGATGACAGAGGCCCCACCAGGAAAGTACTAGAGTAAAATCACATTTAACTGCAGTAATGACATCAATATTGCATAGGACTGTATTTTTTATGCAGAATTTTTGTTTAAAATGTCAAATCAGGTTCTTTCAATATGTCTTTTTGGAGGTTAGGCCAGAGATTATCAACCACATTTATAGATGAGAACAAGATCCAAGAATGAAAAGAAATATTTTCTACATGACACTTGACAGTGACATACTTTTCATTTTTTTCCTAACTTCTCCCCAGTAACCTTGGATGTATCCTTAACTCTTCACGAGTAAGCCATGCCTTTCTTCCCCCCCAAACTCTAATACTATTAAGTAGACGGTCTAATGTGCAAACTCTCCCTAACTCAAACTGACTGTATGGACATACATTTTAGATTAGTACCTGAGCTATAGCTTTGCTCTGTTCTAAGGGGATAAAAGGGAAAATCAACCATTCCAACTTAGTATTTCTCCCTCATAAAATGAATGTGAATCTCATAGTCCATACATCAGAGGTATACAAGTCACCCATCTTGGTGCCCTAAAATTTCTCACAAAAGATGTTGCTGGATCAGAGTGAACACCATCACCAGAGCTTGAAGGTACCCACAGATATATGAACCAGCACATATCAGAAGGGACGTCTCAAGGGAATGATGAGTTGCTATTAAACAGATCCACTAACACACAGTGAGGTATGTAATTTTTGGGGGGGGAAACAGAAGTGGGCTTACTCCTAGAAGGGAATGAAGTCATTGTTCAGAACACTAGGAGTATTTATAAAACCTTAAAGAAACTCACTGACTGCCTGAGGTTTGAGGAGACTTGAGGAGACCTCACTGTGTTTTGGAACTGACAGTGCCTTTTGCTTTGTATTTAAGTCTTGGTTTCATTGAGAGGAGCCAGGGGAAAGCTAACATGGTGTGGCTGCCCAGGGCTGGTCCCAGCTTCCCGACTAAAGAAGAAGTTGATAAATGAGACCTTCAGTTTTCCTTCAAGTTGTTGTAGTGTGGTTCAACAGGGTAAGCATGGAAGCATTACTTTAGGGCAACAGCTTGTGACTAGGAAAATGACTTATACATTTGTCTCAGAAAACTCAGTCTCCTTAGGACTTATGCTTAGTGGTCAGAGGACAGAGAGAGTAGAAAGATTAACCTCGACTTTGTGCCTAAATAGGCCAACAGTACACTTTGGGTCTCTTATCTTTGTGACACCTAGCATAATGTTTTAGGGGTGACACTTGGCCTTCTGTATAAAGAAGCAACTAGGACTCATGGCATTTAAATTATATTTCTCAAAGATTTACAAGAAGTAATTATTGAATAAGTAGCAAAAACTCTATGTTTTTTAAACCGAGACAAATATTTCTACTATACTATGCTACCTAATATTTCATACAGTGTATAGCTATTGCCTTACCTTTTCTTTCATTTAAGAACTACATCAGAGATGAAAGAAACCTTAAGTAGATCATTTCCTAAAGGAAGGGCTAGCTGTTAAGTGAATTTTCCTTCGGAGAAATGTGAACAAACTTGTATTTTCAGTAATTTACAGTAATATGTAACAGTATATACATTACCCATACAGTAACGTGACATGCCAATGAAAGAAGTCCAGCCAAAGTTAGTTTAGTGAGCCACTAAATTCATCAGAATTACCGAGAGGTAATTAATCCTGGGGGTGTTCAAATGCAGATCACAATTTAAAAGCCCACCACAGCATGGAAGCTTTACCCCAAGAGTATTTTAACAAGTATTTGACAAGTTGGAGAGTCTCCTCTCCCTAATGATTATTACTATTTACGTAATAACCTTGAAGAGACCTGTGGATCTTAAAAATTCCAGTAACTTCTTGAGACTTGTGAATTGTTTATTTTGAACCTATTTTTGTCTACTTCCAGGATCTTAAAGGGTCTCCCTCTAGGATGGAATATTTCATTTGGAGGGAATGGTTACATAACAGTGACCATCATTATTCTTCAAGTATTATAATATTAATATTCCCTTCCATTTCAATACCAAGAACTGGGTGACATCTTTCTCAGCAACTACCTTCTACAGAACTGTGTGTTGACTATAACTGAGACCTCTTACTGTATACACCGTCACACTTGCTTGGTATTCAAATACAATGTAAGAAATTCAACAAGAACAATGACCGGTCAACAAAGCCACTGGTTAGACATATCTCTCTGTTTCAACCCTGCTTCCAATTCTTCTTCCATAAAATGCTTTATAATGCAGCACATCTATAAACTCCCGCCACACACAAATTAGCAGGGATACAATGAATTTCAGTCACAAAAGCATCTAGTTTTCCAAGCATCCCAGCATCATGAGGGTAGCAATGGCAGAATTTATAAAAAGAAAAAATAGCATAGCTCTTCTTTAGTGATCAGAAGCAAAGCCCATGTCCATCCCAGGCATACATCACAGCTGCAGATTTCAATTTTCAAATTGCTGGTAGCATGGTATCTCAGAGTTTCAAAGTAGTGTGTCCTGAAGCTTTGATTACAATAATCAAAATTAGATATTTATTGGGGAATGATTTAAAATTTTGAGGTCAGAAGTAAACTATCAGCCTCCTTTGTGGGTTTATTAGCTTCCTAACTGAACTCTAACTCACTCGTCATATGATCTGTCTTAGTTTTCTTTCTGTATTTTTTTCCATTCTATTCATTCTGGATAAAAGAAGAAAAAATCTGGGTTTATTTAAAATAGTGTTTAGTGCTTATATGCCTTGTGTTTAAGACATTAAAATTAGGAAGTGAGATAGATGACTGCCAACCAAGGCAATTACTTCTATCCATTATAATTGAAGACCAGATTATCCCACTTCATGAAAGGGTTTCCCTTAATTGTTTCGTGTTTTGCATAGAGACATTAAATATAAAAGGTCACTTCTTTTGTTTTGTTGACAATGTAGTATTTGAACTGTGAGCTGTTGACATTCTTTTTCAGCAATTGTGTTCTTTATTATTCCTTTTCTGGCCTGTTTTCATCTGAAATTTTATAGTGTTTGGATTCTATTTAAATTAAGGTTTGTAATACTCTTATGTGCTGCTTCTAGATACCATCTATCTATTTACCTATCATCTATCTATCTATCTATCATCTATGTATCTATCATCCATCCATCTATCTATGTATCATCTATCTATATCTATCTATCTATCTATCTATCTATGTATCTATCTATCTATCTATCTATCTATCTATCTATCTATCTCAAAGTCATTTGGATAGCATGCCTCGGGTTCTCTCATAAATGATAAAGTAAGTTCTCATACAAGCTAGTATTATGTGTGTGTGTGGTGGGATGAGCAATTAAAAAACAAAACCAGAATAATCCCTAGGCATGTTTATTTTGGAATAGCTCATTAGACATTCTCTTACTAGCTTCTGAGATGTGACAGAATTCTTGCAGAATATAAGCTATGTTTCCTATAATCCAAATAGCCCTCACATGTATATTGCACCAAGAATTCAACTGAGAAAGGGGCAGTAAGGGCTCTGTTGCTTAAAGTAGGTGTGTGTGTGTGTGTGTGTATGTGTTTCTGAGATTTAGGAGGGATTACTTTGAGAGTTTCTGTTGTAGACAAAATTTAAGTAAATTGAGCTGAGGTTTCCAAACATATACTCCTTAGGGAAGAGAGAGTTATTCATAATATGTGGGAAGCATGCCTACCTAGAGTTTAGAAGCTCATAGGGAGCAAAGAGCATACTTCTCCAATATTTAGAGAAAAATATTATTACTTTTATCCATTTTGAAGCACGGATTCCTTCCCAGTATGTTCTTGGCACTGTGGTTCATATATAGACAACTCTGTCAGAGACATGCACAGCAGTCATATCTGAGAGTGGGGGATTTAATTCTATATGGAAAACTGGTGAGCTGAAAGAAAGGATGGCTTTTTATTACCAATATCAGACATAGCAGAACCTGTGGAAATACATAACAGCTAGAAGTATGAAAGCCAGGAAGAAAGTCCTACTGTGAAAACACATATCATGCAGTGAAATCTGACCAATTCTGTGTGCTTATGTTGCTCAGTTTTATCAAGAAGGACTGTGAGAAGTTCTGTTTGCTGAGTGTAACAGCTGATGCTGAGACTTGTACCTGTTTAAAGTCCTGAGAATTAGTGACACTGGCTGAGTGCTAAGCCCTAATAGAACATCTATGCCACCCTCTCACACCTTATAGAATATCATAAAAAGGGGGGGGGGCTGGAAACAAGTAAGAATGATAGCATGGAAAGTAGTACTGTGGCCAGTGCACTCAGACACTCACAGCAGCTATGGGTGCCCGACTTAACGTAAGATGGGCCTTTCAATATTGTATAATGAATGACAGAGGCCCCAGATTTCCTTATGGAGTTACCAGCAGTTAATGCTTGCTGGAGATTTGTCAATAGTTTTGGTGGTTTTAATGAGAATGGCCCCTGTACACTCATATGTTTGAATATTTGGTTCTCAGCTGATGAAACTGTTCGGAAAGGATAGGGGGGTGTGGTTTCATCGGAAGAGGTGTCTCACTGGGGGCCATCTTTGAGGTTTCAATGCCCTATTCCATCTCCAGTTAGCTCTCTCTCTCTCTCTCTCTCTCTCTCTCTCTCTCTCTCCTTTCTATACAGCAAATAAGGGTGTAAACTCTTAGCTACTGTCCTAGCACCATACCTTCTTGCTGTTACCATGATCCCCACTATGACAGTCATATATTTCAATCCTTTGGAATATTAAGCCTTCAATAAACTCTTTGTATACTACCTTGATCATGGCATGTTTTCACAGAAATAAAAAGGTAACTAGGACTGGGTGAATCTGCTGGTTATTTGGGTTATTCTCCCCACACTCCCAACAAACAAATCTTATTAAACTTATCTGTTTATGAAACTAAACAAAATGGCTCACAAATAATAGATGGGTAGGTTGGGAATAAGGTGATAAATGGGAGTGGGAAAGGGATGGGAGAGGGCAATAGCTAATGATAGTGATAAAAATACATTCGTTCAAGTACAGGATTCTTGGAATAATTGAAGTGGAATGGCTTAATAGGTTAATTTAGGATAACTAGCATTATATTAAAATGCAAGGTTTACGGCTCCTTATCAATAGACATGGTGCCATAGTACAGCACTGGTAGGGAATATAAATACCTGTTGAGGGAGTATTTCTCTTTTCTTCATCTTGCTTTCATCCTTTTCACTACCCTTCTTTTCCATTTTAGAAAAGGTAGCTGAAGACAAATGGAATCTGCGGTGTCACAGGTGTACCTTGGTACCACCTCTCTTGCTCCCTCAGTAGTCAGGACATTATGTTGGAATACTGGCATTCTCTTCCTTCTTCCCTATGAAATATTTCTTTAAAAATATCTGGTACTCTCTTGAATAAGCACTGGGGAAAAGCCCGGAAAAAGATCAATCAGAATTTGAAACAAACTAGAGAGAAGACTATCCCTTCTTATTGTGCCTCATTAGAATAAACACACACAGACACACACACACACACACACACACACACACACACTTCATTTATTCATTTCTCCTCCTCTGGCATCAGAAGGTCCAGGCACTTTTCACATCCTTATCAATTTACCAAGTCAAAAGCAAACTTTATCTCATTTTTTTTCAAAATTAACATGCAAATATCAGTTCTCATGCAGCTTGTAAATGTACATCAAGAAAAATAATTTGGGCAGATACCACATATTCAATCTGTAGTACAAAGCAGGTACTTTTACCAAACTGTTAATTTTAGTGCTATATCTTTTTCAATAATAGCAGAAGGCAAGTTTGTGAGAGCAGGCTACCGGGAATTTAGTCATTCTTTTGGGGGGACATTCTGAACATAGGAGGGAGACTGGGTCTCTCACAGCAGCAAAGTCTATACAATGTGACATCAGATAAAGGCCTAACTTTTTCTCATAAAAAGCTCAGGCACAGCCGTGTACTTTTCTACTTGTCTTCATGATGGACTCTTGATGGACTTATTCAAAGATGTAGAGGCAATACTGCCCCACACAGCGCTTCATGTGGGACTTATCCTGCATGAGATTTGTTCCATGTGCTGCAGCCCTGCTCATCATCCTAAGGCTTCTAGGAATTCCTGGATATCTCTAATCAGTTAGTCTAGGCAATCTTAAACATAGATGTTTCTCTTTCTACTTTCTGTCACTAAATATATTCTGCAATATGAAATATCACTAATATTTAAGAAAGCAAGACTTTTAGGGATGACTTGCATGTCTACTGAGGTACTTACTCAATGTAACAGAAGTGGTGGACACATAAGCAGGGCACCCAGCCTCAGTCTCTGCCACCCAAAAGGAAATATTATCTCAGTTACACGCAGACATTTTCTTCTTTCCTTTACATATGTGGTTCATTGCACCATGTGTTCCCCATCACCCCTTCTCACCATTTCTCTTTATCATATAAACAGCCATATTTGAATAATCCCCACTGATTCTAGTTTTATAAACAGTCACTTAAAAGTCTTAGTGTATATGAGCCAGAGTTAATTCTATGTTAATATTCTGAAGGCTTTAGTCTCTATTAACTATGGTATCCTTTGAGGAATCTTTTCACTTTAAATAAAATACACATTCACCCATCCCAGAAATTATTGCAGACTCTTCAGTTGCTCATTGGTAGGAAATCCCATCAATGGATGTGTGGTTTTCCACTGTCATATAAAAATGTTCTTCTTATTTAACAAAATGGAATAAGGAAAATTGGTTAACATAAATGCAGAGACCATTAGCATGAATAACATGAATTATTCATGTACTTGATTCTGACTTTCTTGTGCAAACTTTACCACTAAAGAAGCAACAGGATAACTTGAGTTGATCCTGAATTGGTGTAAAGGTAGAAGCTACCACCAATGTTTGAGGAAGAAAAATAGAAAACTACACAAGTGCAGTCTATGTTACATTCAGAAACCAAAGATTCTCCTGGGCTTTATGACAGAATGTGTAAAACAAGCTGAAATACAAGTTTATCCTGACAGCTGCTAGAGAGGTGTCCAAGAAGAATGGGATGTGTCAACAGGAACTCACCTTTAAGCAGATATGTGAAGCAAAGGAATGCTATTATGAAATGTATGTCAGAGTAGGAAGGTCTAGGGACTGGAGGCTTGTCACTCAGTCTGACTACTATTACTAAATGACAGGTACAGAGAAGTCTTATGCCTGTCTGACTGGAAACAGAGAGGATTATAAAGACACTGAATAGACAGGGCTTAGATTTTTCACTGAAGCTCAGGTCAGCTTTTGAGAAGTATGCATCAGTGCTTCTAAGAGGAGCCAGGCTAACCCAAAGCAAGAGGTGATACAAAGAAAACATGTAACTAAAGGGAGAGGAAAGGGAAATTAGATGTCTGATGCCTGCTCATGTTGCATTCCGTGAGGGAACAATACAAGAACCATTATTTATTTGTTTGTTAGTTTGTTACTAGAGAGTAAGAAGTTCTTGTTTCCTGGGAAAACACAATGATTAGGAAAATTTGTTGGAGAGGGAAACTCTGCCATGGAGTTTAGTGAGACTGCCAACTCTACCCTTTCCTAAGAAGCCAGAAGATTCTATACAGATCCTTCCAGTGCTTTCTGAGGCCATTTTCCTTACCTGGAAACTATGGGACAGCAACTCTCAATCTTGTGTGCCTACAGCTGTAGAACTCTGATTGTTTTACATTTTATGTACTCTTATTAACTCCATATATGTATAAAATGTATTTTAATTATAACTATTTCCTTCAGTTTTTCCCAGACCTTCCCAAGTCCCCACAATCTTCATGCCCTCATTCTATCCTTCATAACCTATTGAGCTCAACTACACCCAAGAGTATATACAGCAGTATAGGACCACCCACTAGAGCCCACCCACTAGAGCCTGAGCAACTAGAGCCACAGTTTTCCAGAAAAGTGCTTCTCCCTCCCCCCTGGCAGAAAGGTATTAGCACTTGATGAATCCTGGAGGAAGGGGAGTATAGTGAGAATTTTATAATTTTGGTTCCTTAAAAAAAAACACAGAAATGCTGAACTGGGGTGGGGTACTGTTATGTAGGGACACTATACTCCAGAGGAGTGGGATGGAAGGTTTAGGGGGTATCGGCTGGAAGGGCGGGACTGGGAGGGGTGGAAAGAGGACACTATGATGGAGATGTAATCTGAAGCAATAAATGAATGAATGAATGAATGAATAAATAAACACAGAAATGCTATGAGAATATGTTTTTGTTTTAAAACCAGGTGTGGGGACACGGGGCTGCTTTCACAGCAGGTGACTATGATTTGCCTCTTGCTCTGGCCTCCCTGTGGTTTTGTCAGCTACAGCTAATTTCTGCATGTGTGTGATGTTTGGAATTCTGAGAACTTCTCAGAGGATACATAAATGCTAGAGCTTCAATAAATGTGGCTGGTTGGTAGTTGGTTGCTGTTGACTGCAATTTGTCAAAGAAACCAGAAGAAATTACATATCCTGATGATGAAGATCAAACTTGCCCCAAGGAACTTCGCCCCTAATCAGTAGGAAGTAGTCTAATGATAATGACATCCCTTTTCCCCTCAATCCGTTTTTCTCTCTTATCTATTGTTAAAGGGTGGAAAGGGAAGAAGTAAAGGGGTGGAGAAGGGTGGAAGAGAGAGAGAGAGAGAGAGAGAACAAACACTCAAAAAGTGGCAGACTTCAGGTACAGAGAAGTCAGTTTTCAAGTTCAGAATTTATTAAAGTGAAGATTTACATATAAGAATGAACAGGGGCCAGGGATTTTATTTTAGCAAGTAACAGGAAATTCTCCCTCTTATTAGTATATTGCCATGGGTAAATTCCAGGAGGAAAAGCTGAAGTTTGAGGTACCAGTTTTTTCTACTTATATTTCTGAGCTGAAAGAGAGAGCCAAGGGTGCTCCTGCCTAACAAATGCCTATTCTCTTTTCCCCAGATGGAACTAAGTATTAGCACTGGTGCCTGCAAATCTTTCACCATGCACCTTTGTCCCTATGTTTATTTTTAGAGTAATAGCATCCAAGCCTCAGAGCCGAAGTCTGGGTACTGGCACACCATCTGGTTTAATGAACAAGTCTGCTCAGCAACTTGTTGAAAATGGGAGCTGATTCAAGACTGCATGTCAGGTCTTAGTGATCTAGCCAACTCTCATCATCTTCCCACTTTATCCTTGACCCTGAGAACTTTACAGCTTCCTCTGGTAATGAACTCTTCTGCAGCATCCACTGCTGCCCCATATACATCGCTAAACTTTTTCTGTTCTATTCCATAAATCTCCAAGACTGCTGAAGCACCATAAATATGGCCACATAAAGCATCTCCAGGTGAGGAAAACATTTTATTTATCTAATGACTTATAGCCTTCTAGTGTGTCACAATCAAAAGGAAAAATAAGAGCCCTTTCATTCAACTTCATTTGCATAATCTTAGGAACCCTCTACAACTGAGTGAAGGTGAGTCATGGGCCAACCTATCAGACAAGAGGACATACTAATATTTTTAACCAGGCAAAGGACAGTAGTGGAGGTGCAAGGTAAAGTCTTTATAAACTCACATCATGTAATGAAGATCACCAAAAAGATGCAAAATTGTTTTATCTCATTAGACAAATGTTTCCCTTGTTTTAACTAGTCCCTTTGACCTTCTTCATTTTACTACCGTGTGTGTAGGTGGTATGCAAACATGAATGTACTGATATTGGCACCTTTATGCAGCACATGTAGAGACCAGATGACTTCATCTGGTGCTCGGTCTTGTTTCCTTGAGATAGGGTCTCTTCCTGAGCCCAAAGCCTGCTGTTTCGGATAGACTGACAGACGCCTGGACTCTTAGTGTCTATCTATCTGCATCTGTGTCTCCGTGCTGGGGTCACAATTACAATGATGGGCAACAGTCCTAAGGTTTTCTGCAGGTGCTAGGAATTCAATCTCAAGTCACATATTTGAAAAGCAAAAATTCTTACCCACTGAGCGATCTCTCAAACCCCCAAATTTGACTTTTATTTTGCCATTTGTATTGACTAAGCCAGTACTTTTCTGATAAATAGGAACTTCCCAGAGAAAGTTGGATATTTCTTAAACATTTTACTTCTAGATTAATGTTCAAGAGACAATATCGAAATACCCATTTTACAATAGGCAGTTTGAGACAGAATACACATGTTTTTCTCATCTCATAAATATTTCTTCGTAGGGATACTGGATATATTATCTTTCCTCTCATAAATACTTCTTCATATGGATAATCATCATAATTGATCAAAAAAATCCTTTGGCTGAGCTAATTGTGGAAACATATGCCCATAATCCCAGCTCTTGAAAAGTCTAGGTAATGGGACCAGCAATTCAAAGTCAGCCTGGGCTACACTAATGGATTCCAAAACAGTCTGAGTACTCTGCATAAGACTCTATTTCAAAATTAAATAAAAACAAACTAGTTGAGAGATTGATTTATCAAAATTCATTCAACTCATTGAGCTTAAAATGTAAACTCTGTTCTTAACTCCAAGTTCACTGCTTTTCCCATTCTCCTATCACTGTTCATCTGTAACTCAGCTGAACAAGCAGAAAGGAGTAAAAAGGACTGCTGCCATAAAGTACACAGTGAACCATTAATCCTGTGGCTAGACCTCTACTGCGTTTCACCTGCACCCATATATGCATGTCTCCCCTTTATAGCACCCCACCATAGTACCTCACCAGATCCGTTCCCCAATACCATGCTTCCAATGTCCCATAGAAACATCACCTTCCTGAACAATCTCTTTCGGTAATTACATTGCCTCTGACTTAAAAGTATGAGCTGATAATTCTTCATTCATTTCCCAAATACTGTGCCATGGTCCTCTATGACTTTCCTTCACATCTTATAGTCAGTTGACCACTGAGCATCTTTTCCTTTGATGAAATCTCTGTGTTTTATCTGTGGTATGAGGGTTTGACTTGATTCTTCCATTTAGTACATCGGTTCCCTGTTGTCTACCATTCTTTGCTACACTAGTGCAGTGGTCCTTGGCTGATGTTTCCTTGACATCAGCTCAGTTCATATACCACACCACCTTTGGCTAGAAATGACCAAAATAGGAATACAAAACTGTCGAACAAAAAAAATTAAAGAAAAAGAAAAAGATTACCTTAAAGAAATAACTCAGTATATGAAACCCAGACTTGATAATGCTAAAGTGACCAAAAAACTCAGACTAGGTAGGTCATGGGTCTAAGAAAAACTACCCACTATTCTTCTGCTAAAAGAACATTGCAACAAAACAATTCCCAATAACAATGTGCTGTACCCATAGGTAAATACTCATCAGAGAAGCTTCTACTTGCAGCAGATGGAAGTAATCACAGAGAGCCTCAATTGGAAAGTATACAGAGAGTGAGACACCTTGAGGCACTCAGCCCAAAATTGGATGTCTTTATCCAAACCATTCTCCTCAAGGTTCAGGGATCTATGCAGAAGAATAAAGAATATAAGAACCTGGGTAGTGGATGACTCTCCAGACCCAATAGGGTTGATGCACATGTGAATTTACAGAGACTGTGACAGCATTCATATGGTCTTCCCAAATCCAAACCAGAACAATCTCCAGGGTTGAGAAAAGGAAGTGGACATAATGCCCCACTTGTAATCACAGGCTACTTACAAAGTGATACCCGAGGAAAAGGGAAAACCTGATTCCTCTTGTGAGTGTCATTGTACCTGACAATAATGCTTCTAGGGTAGCCACACTCCAAGGAATAGCTGGCCAACACAAAACAGACTCCATCTTTTGAAGAACATTTTAATTTTGTGCTGTATTATTTTGATATTTTCTGTCTTAGTGGGTTTTTGTTTATTTTGATTTTGGGGTTTTTTGTTTCTAGGAGAGAGTGGAAGAGAGAGAAAATGAAATTTAGTAGATAGGGAAGTGGGGAGAATCTAAGAGGAGTTTGTAGGAAACTCCTACAGAAGGGGAAATATTATGGTTAAGATATTATATAAAATTTCCAAATAAATAAAACATTAGTAAAATCACACTATCAATTACAAACAAACAAAACCTTATATACTACTAAAAAGCAGAGTCCTAGTCTACTTTTAATGCTTTCATAAAGCCTGGGGGACGTTTTGCATTGATCAAACAATATATGAATTTATATCCATCATTTCTCAACTTCATTAGTAAAATTAAAGATGATATTAGTTAGAGACTTGCTGGATGACTCAAAATACCACCTAAGTAACATCACTAGCATTGAAACTGAAGATGGATAGGAGAGTGAGAGGGAACATTCAGACTTTGGTTAGGGAGTCTGGAGGTGTGGTTCTGTCTGTAAATTACTTGCTGAACAAACAGAAGTACCTGCATCCAACCATTAGCACCTGCATGAAAATGCCTGGTATGGCGGCATATATGCCTATCACCCCAGTGACGCGGAAGCAGAGACGGAACTATCTCTGAGGTTTGCTGGCCAGTTAGTCTGGCAGAATTCTCCGAGTTCAGGAAGAGAGCCTGTATTTAAAAACTAAGAAGGATGATTAAAGAAGAAATCAGAAATTCACCTCTCATCTGACACTCGGATGGATACATGTGTGCATACAACTGCACACATGTGTACACTTGTGCACCCTCACAAAAACACACACTTATGCATATATACACATATGAAAATAAAGTTAATAGCAGTGAATGTTCTATATATTAAGTGTGTTACAATGCAGGAGGCATGAATGTAAATTGCCAGATCTTACATAATAGGTAAATTATGTAATTGTCTCACATACATGAGACAGCTTGAAAAAAATGCTTTCTGTCTCACAGCTTACTGTTTGGAAGCCAAAATGTTGCTGTACATTAGTACCTTTTTTGTTACCTTTCCTTACTGGGTTCTGTCAATCTTAGAGAGAGAATCTCTTCATAGACCCTCCTCTCCTTTTGCTCCGGGACGAACAAGCTGTAACATTGAACCATCAGAACTAGTAAGAGGGAGTTTTATGGTTAAGAAGTCCTCAATGCTCATTACCTCTGATTATTCTCAAAGCTTCATGAGGTGGGCACTGTAATGATCATTATTTAATAGACAAAAAACAATTAAACACCACTTAAGCCACTTGTTGTAGGCAGCTAGGAAGTGAAAACATGAGAATAACAACCTGTCTTGAAGACTAAGAAGTGAAGGTCTTCCCTGTGGTGCTGTGTCACAATGCTGTTACTGAGATTAAAAATCCTAGAAGACACTTGCATTTTCACTGAGTTGGGCAACTTTGATACTCCGATAAAAAATAAAAATCAGTGAATTGATATGCTTTTGAATTGTCCAGAAAACTTTCAGTTAACTAAATATCCTATTGATGTCATATATTCTCTGATCAATTAAAACAAAATTTCTTGAGTTAGGCTTTTTTTCACAGATAAAACCGTAATAGATATCCATTTGAGCATAGATGTTAGTAACATGCAAGTTCTTTTAAAATGATAGCCATCTGTAGCCGGGCGTGGTGGTGGCGCACGCCTTTAATCCCAGCACTTGGGAGGCAGAGGCAGGCGGATCTCTGTGAGTTTGAGGCCAACCTGGTCTACAAAGAGTCCAGGACAGCCAGAGCTGTTACACAGAGAAACCCTGTCTCGAAAAACCAAAAAAAAAAAAAAAAAAAAAGATAGCCATTTGTCATTAAGGGCATATCAGCAATGGCTATTCACCTGAAATTGATTTTTTTAAATTTGTTTATTTATTACTTCAGGTTACATCTCCATCATAATGTCCTCTTTCCACCCATCCCAGTCCCACCCTCCTACCCTCTACCCCCTATCCCTTACATCCCACTCCTCTGGAGTGGAGTGTCCCTACATAACATGCCCCAGTTCAGCAGTCATATGAGGGCCAAGAGCCTCCTCATACACTGGGGGCCTACAAGGCAGCACCACTAGGGAAAAGTGTTTCATTGACAGGAAAAAAAGGTCTATGTTCATTTTCCCTTTGGTGCATTCATTGTAGTATAGTTATCCTGTACTATGTGGCTAAAATCCTACTATAAGTGAATAGATGTATCCTTTTTTTGATACTCATGTCTGTAGTTCCTGTTCTCTACCCTTGATTCTCCACTTCCACTTTTATCTCTGACTGTGTTTTCTTTATTGCTTCCATTTCCAGTTTCATGTCTTGAAACATTTTATTCATTTTATACATTTCCTGCTCCAATTTGCTTGTTGCCTTGTCTCTTTCCTGTTCAAGTTGGGCCACTTTGGCTTGAAGATCTCTAATGCTATTCCCCGTTGCTTTCGCTTGTAAAATTATGGAATCTTTGAATTCCTTCAGAGATTTAAATTCTTCTTGAAAGGACTCTATCACTTTCCAGAGTATAGATTTGTCACCATTTTCATGTGTTTCAGCTGTGGTGGAGTAGTCAGAGCTTGCTGTACTAGCATAGCTGCATTTTGTTATTGTCATATTTCCCTGACTTCTGTTGGATCTGTTCTTTTGCTGACCTTTAGCAATTTGGTTGTTCTTAGCTGTTTGTTCCTGGTGCCTACTGGGGGCACTTTAGTGTAGAGGTCATATCGCTTGGTGATCTGTAGCTTTCCCCAGGCTGGATAGGGCCTTGTGTGGAGGTTTGTTCTCAGTGTGTCTCCCAGAGCTCCCGCCTTCCTCTTTTGCCCCAATTGGGGACTCAGGTGAGGGGTTATGATGGGATGTGTTCCTGTAGGTTCCTGGGATCCAACTGATCTTCATATAGATGACAGTGCAGGTTGGCAGGCCACAGACTGTTGGGTGGGGCTGTAGCTCCCCTGTAGCTTACGTGTCGGGACTGTGTTTTTGTGGTCTTCCCCAGCAGCTCTCAGGGGTTCTCAGTGTCAATGTGCATCTAATAGCTAGAAGCATGTAAGCTGGTGCATTTCATTTCCAGGCAATGAGGAATGGCCTGGGATTATTTCACTGTTCACAAGTCAGAGCTCTCTGTGTTGCAGACTAGGTATTCAGCATGTAGCTGCTCTGCTGGTATGGTCCTGGGTGTATAGGCACAGATGCTATGGACTCTGGAGGTCCTAAGTTTGGGGGTTTAGTCCACCAACTGGAGACCGCTCCTCCTATGTGTGTATGGAGCTGACTTTGGATACGGTCAATTGGAGCCACTGTCTTCCAAGTTCCTGTACACTGCAGTGGAGCTGCAGCATAACCTGCTGCTGGAAGTGCATCCCGTTGCTCTGTCCAGCTGCAGCATTCTTCCCAGTGACTGAAAATCCAATAGAGGGGTCTGTATGTATGTCCAACACCCCTCTGGGAAGCCCAAATATGCTTGCACTTGCTAAGAAGCTGCTGTAGACCTGCTGCCCTGCTGCTCAGATTGTGCTGGGCCACCACAATGGTTCTGCTCAGAGTACATCCCACTCCCAGGGCTCCGACAACCTGCCGCTAAATAGCCAGAATGCCTACATGGAATCTGGGAGCCTAGGAGGCTGGTGAGTAACCCTGTCTAGGGTTCGGAGCTGCTGGCTGGGTATTTGAGTGGTCTTACGCTGTCCCTCTACTGGTGATGATTCCCAGATTCAGCGGCTTCCGGGGTTTCTACTGGTCTGTTTTTTTTTTTTTTTTTTTTTTTTTTTTCTGAGTGTTCGAGAGAGGGGAGGAGAGTCCTGCCCAAGGACTTTAATGATCCCCGGGAAGCTGGGTGAAACCCAGTGGGTTCAGTTCGTTCCACTCAGATTATTGCTCAGCATCTTATAACTAACTCTGTGGTGTTACAGCTGTTTTCCCTGTGTTCAAAATGAGTCCGTGCGGGCCTCTGCCATCTTGGATCCCTCCGGACCCTGAAGTTGATTCTTTTTGGTGGCAAATGCCTCTAAACACACACACACACACACACACACACACACACACACACACACCACACAAATTCAGAGCATGAGTTTGCACGTTCCTTTGCCAAACTATATTCTCAAAGAAAGGGAATGTCCTAAAGAGAATTATGCCTGATAATTGCAGATTTTTGGTCTAAATGTATGGGCAGATCATACTGGTAGAACACTTCTTTTAATTACCTCCAGGTAATTTCTTGTTGATGGAGAGAAAGGATTAATAAACCATGTTAATAGTAAACTTCTACTGCTCTTCTCATGAGAAACAAAACTATTCTTTTGGCCTCTATGCAGCAATCTGTTGGCTGGTTATGTAAATGTAGGAAGAACTGAGGGCTTTCAAAGTGGATTTTGATAAATTTTCATTCTACATTTCCAGCATTAATAAAACTAAAGGGAAAATGCCTTGAATATTTCCTTTCTTGCTCTATCTGCTTAGAGATCTTGCATATTTCAAATGAGAAGATATGAAAAATAAACACAATTCAGAGCTCTGGAACATCCTGCATATCTTAGCAAATGTTAACACAATGCCATTCTGGATAATAAATTACTGTCTTAGGGGTCCTATTGTCATGAAGTTTGAAAGAGTATATTCTACCAATCTCCATAAACAAGACATTTATTTTTATATGACTATCATTTAGCACATAATTGTTAATCTATGTATACTAAAATATTTAGACATGATTATCTATTTTCAATCCTCTGAGTCTGCTTAGGGAAAGAGAAGAAGGGTCTAAGAGCAACTTTGCAATTTCTCAGGTGAGGTCTGTGTGGTGGACATGGGGTTGCTTTTCACATGTACAGGTGAGTGGCACTCATTTTCCATGAGCTGTGTTTTTATTGAATTTCATTGTGTTTACAATAGCCAAGACTGTAGCTCTTTACATATTAGTAAACAAAATGCTTTTATGTTGTGCATTAAAGATATGGAAAAATAGGGGCTACAGAGATGGCTCATTGTTGAGGAGCATGCTCTAATCTTCCAAAGGATCCAAATTCCATTCCTAGAGCCCATGTTCACAATCACCTCCAATTCTAACTCTAGTGACAACAATGCTGCCCTCTCTCCTCTTCAGGCACATATACACATGGCACAAACACATGTGAAAATACATGTACACACACACACACACACACACACACACACACACACAAAACACCAAATCTTTAAAGGTATGGAAAAATAATTTGCATGATGCGTTTACTAAGTAGCTTCTTGTGTAAGATGCTATTTAAGAGTTATCCCTAGCAGAGGACAAAATAAGAGAAACAATGTGGCTATGGGTTCTGAATTCAGGTCCTCAAGCTTTCGTGTTAAAAATTTAATTCACTGAGCCATATCCTTAGACCTAAAAATGTTATTATTTTTAAGATTTTATTTTAATTTTTACTTGTGAGCATGTGGGTGGGTGCCCATAGATGCCAGAAGAGGACATCAGATTCTCTGGAGCTGGAATTACAAGTGGTTCTGAGCCATCTGACTTAGGGGCTAGGAATTGAACTCTGGTCCTCTAGAACTCTTAACTTCAGGGCCAATCCTCCACCTCCCTGGAATTTAATGAAAGTTAGAATCTAGAAGCAAATAGTGGTACTTTGTTTTCCTCTTTCTCCAGAGTTTATTTTTATTATATTGTTTCATAAAACTACATACCACAATTACAAGTATTACTGGTTGATTGAAATTTTTAGTGACAGCATTCCTTTGAACAAAGCAACATTATATTATCTTTGCAGTTATAAGGAAGCAGAGAAATGTTGATTTCATAGGAGGGAGTATTATTGTTATTACAGAGCAGGAAGTAGAAAGCTTAGTTAATGGCCACTACCATGTATATAGATAGAAAAAAATAACCTTTAGTGTATATAGCACACTAGAATAACTGTAGTTAAAAACAACTTATACATTTTGTAAAGAACTAAAATTCATAAACTCCAAACAGGAAGAAATGATATAGCTTAGGATATGAAAGTACAAAACACCCTTGTTTGATAGTCACTAATTGAAGATCAGATTTTATGCCAATCTAATAAATAAATTAGTATGTCAGTTATGTACATTTTAAGAGAAATATAAAAATACTATAAACATGTACAAATAGCTATTAAACATAATCATAACTTTTAGATTATCCTCAATGAACTAAAATTATGTATAATTAAAATATGTTTATGTGAAAAATGTTTTGTGTTCTTCAACAATAATATTTATTACATTAATAATATTTATTGCTCCATATCTGTGGATCCAAATACTAAATACATTTTCATAGAATCAAAAAAAGAGAAAGGGTTTTCCAGGAGTTCAAAACTATATAAATATAATAACCATGATACTCAACAAACAACATGTATTCAAATCTATTAACAGTTATATACCAGGAAATGTTTCAGGGTTACAGTTGCCACTTTATATTACTATTGACAATTATGACATCTTAGCTTCTCTAAAGTTACTTCTTTATCTATAACACAAGTGGTGATGCATCTGCCACATAGTTGCATAAAAGTCAGGTCTCCAGGGAAAGTACATTTAAATCATGATGAGCATAGGGCAAGAACTCTACACATGCTAAATTTCATTACATAGAAAGTCAAAATATATTAACACTAGTACACTAGATATTCTTTCAAAGTACATGCAAATCACAAAGGGCCAACAAGTGAACCACAGATAGGGGGACACACAGGGGAGTCGATATCACCTAGGCAAACAGAGCATGCCACATTTTGCTAGGGAGAAGCTATGCTGCATCAGAGTATTTGTCCCCTCTGTTGTTCATCATGTAGGGAAAATGCCCATAAGATCCTGGAGCACACAGTCTAGTTGATCAGAGCCATTTGCATAAAACCTCCATGGTGAAATAACACATGAGTTCAGAGAAAATAAAGTTATTCCCCAAAAAGCTTTTCTGTTGGACAGTCTAATCAAATCCAATCTCCCTTCTCAAGTCCTATCTAGACCAAGCTAAGGATACCTCAGGAAAACCTGATTCTAAGTAAGTAGCCAGACCCCTGTCTTCTTAAAATGTGAAGGCACAGGCATGTTTCCAGATTAATATGGTAAGAGTGAGTCCATAATTAATACAATTTGTAGATAAAATTAGGACAAAGGGCAAGACATTAATTTAATATTCAACTTAGAAATGTTTCCTTCGAAATGTATGAAAGCACTAGAAATAAACAGTTCACAATTCTAATGATTGGCACTGGAATTTACTCTTATGGTTCGCTTGACAGTCAATTTTCAATCTTCATCTAATTCCCTTCTCTGTCTCCAGCATCACATTGTTACAAGGATGTGGGGAAAGGGAATTCATCTGGAAGACGGCTCAACAGGCACCAGTGAGGAGGAAGTGAAGTCAGCAGAGCTGTGAGGGAGGGAAGAACTGCAGAGAGCAGATGCACAATTCACAGGCTGAATCCCACGGGGTATTCTATGAGGACTGGGTAGAAAACATCTCCTAGATTGTGCCACCGAGGACCGAGGAAGCCCAGCACTGGCATTTATCAGACAACCTCTGCTGCCCTTTTGATGCTGATTGCCGCCGGGACCAGCATTCCATCGGTGTTTTCTTGGATGCTCTGCCTTGGTAAAGCAAATATCTAGAGAATTGGAGAAAACTTTTGGGACTAGAAGTAAAGAGAGAGGTGCCCTTGAGGTGAAAAGCCGCCAGAGTGCATGGGGAATGTTCTCTACATGAAGGAAAACGCAGAGGTCCCAGAGCAAATGTGTCTACTGCTCACTCTGGGTGAAAACAATCGAAGCAACCTGATCACAGACAAACCTTTATACACATGTATACATATACATTTACATGTCAATATGAAAGGATCATTATCATTAAAAAGTCAAATTACAAAATCGTCCTCCTCCCTCTCAGTATACTCTCTGTCCAATAAGTCTGCTTATTGTATCTTATTGAAGGCAAACGTTCTTCATCCTTACAGCAAAAACTAATTTGTCTTTTTTGTCATTCATAGAAAAAAATCTTTCTAAAATGGTGGTGCTAATTAGAATTGTACTTTTATAATTAGCTGTGCAATAATTTGATTATTGTTTTTCTCTTCCATAAGGATCTGTGATTACTGAAATCTGAGCCACTGCCTACCTATAAAAGACTTTATTCATAACATTTACTAAACACTTGGATAGGGAATCAACGTAACTGAAAGGGAGAGATTTATAAGAACGTGTAAAGCAATGTGCTAAAATTAAAGTCAGTATGAATTACAGAGGAAATAACAAAGGTAATGAGTAATGGAACTTGAGGGTAGTTGTGATGTTGGGACTTGGCATAATATAGAGAAATATTTATAGGAAAAGAAGAAAAATATGTGGCAGAAATTGAGAAATGCATATACTCTATGAGTGACCAAAGGAGTTTCATTCAACATACCATATATTTTGTAAATACATTGTGTATATGTTTATCTGTAACCACGTTCATGAATGATATATGTGTGTAAGAGTAAAATAAATCTAGATTAATATGACATTTTAAATGATAACAAAGCTGAAGCAAGCATTTTTGAAATGCTACGTGTCATTGACTGCCAATAAATGTTGATCAATTTTATTAAGTAAAAAAAAGTTATATTCTGATTGAAAGTCATACATAAGCCAGGCATGATGATATTTCATCATGAGGCAATAATTAAAAATGAAACTATCACTATTTTATTTATTGTTACTATTGTTGTGATGAAACACCATGATCAGAAACAAGTTGGGAGGAAAGGATTTATTTTGCATGTTATTCCACATCACTGATTAAGAGCTAGCTTAGATGGGCTAAGATTGCACAATCCAGGCCAAAGCTTGTTAAAATCCATCAGGTGTCTGTGTGCCCATTTGTAATGGCAGGTTAAGGATTAACAACTGCCATCCAATTAAGTATAATATAAATACTGGTAAATAATTTAATTACATTATTTCTACAACTGATCATCACCAAATGAAGTCAGGAATTCAAACTGGGAAGAAACCTGGAGGCAGGGGCTGGTGTAAAGGCCAAGGAGGGATGCTGCTTGCTGGCTTTCTCCCACAGCTTGCTCAGCCAGCTTTATTATGGAACCCATGACCAGCTGCCCAGGCATGGCACCACCCAAAATGGTCTTGTTCCTCCTCCATCAATCACTGTTTAAAAAATGAAAAAATGCCTCAGTCTTGATTACAGTCTGGTCTCATTGAGGAATTTTCTCAGTTGAGGCTCCCTCCTCTCAGATAACTATAGTTAGTGTCAACAGAACATGAAACTAACCAGCACATCTATAATGTGTTCTTTGTAATAGCTATTTAGCATCTTTAAAATCATTTTCAATGCAAGTCACCCATTGAATAATGCTATTAGCTTTTTTGGCACAACTAAAATAAAACAAATACATTTGAACACCACTTTGGGATTTCCTTCCTGGCTAGTTCTCTAAGTTACTTGTTCAGAATGGTTTTTCATTCATCAAAATTCCTATGTTGAAACTTTAACCCCATTTTTGATGCTTTTAGTAAGTGAGACATATAGAATGAATCTTTATGAATGGAATCAATATTCTGGAAAAGTAGAAAAATGAGCTTAACTTCCTGATTCTTTCTACCTTGTGAATTGGGGAGGTATAATCTGTGGTCCAAAGAATATGGCTTGAGGACATGCTTTTATTTTCCACATGGTCTTGGTCTTTCTTTTGCTCACAATCTACCTTGCTTACAATATTTTGCTATAGCAACCCAACACCAAGGAAATAAGACTAATGAAGAAAGAATAAACTCTGTACAACTCCACCCAAATGTGCTATACTTTCTTTAAGAGACAAATACCTAGGACTTGCAGTCTTGAGTAATGTTAAAAATAAATAATCCAAAAACTCACTGTACTGTTGCCTTGGTGACTCCTCCCACAAGATCCAACATGGATGGTAAACAAAAGAGTTTGTCCTTAAGCAGGACACAGAATTAATATGATTGAGTCAACTGGCATCAGTATTGAGGACTAGAAGAGAAGGAAGGGAAAACTAGAATGAGACTGAGTATTTCTGGTTCTCTGGTAAGCACAGAACATATTTGACAGATCTGACAACCACTTGCCTTTAAATGGTAAATTTCAAAGCTAAGGCTTATGACCACAGAATTGCTGAATAGTCTGACTACATGACATATCATATTTTTCCACACAGGCATCTAGAATAAACCCGTGTTAGAAATAAAAACAGTAAATTTTTTTCATGCAAAGACAGTTTTAAGACAATTCTCATTTCTGCTTTCTATCAAGTTGTCACCTGTAAGTACTGCTTATGTAGGAATTCCGGAGTTAGTCCGCCATGACAAGAGAGATAATAACTACAGTGGATGACAGAAAGTAGAACGGTTGAAATATGGGCTCAGGTTTTTTCTCCAAACATTATCCTGTTAAATTTCTGGTAAATTCTGGCCTCTACCTTCTCACAGACCTACTTTACCAAAGTGTAACCTTTTATGTTTTTGCTCAACAAGACATTTTTATAAGCCTGAATTATTTGTATAAACAAATGAGGATGAGACACCGGGCTCAAAAATTAGCATTATTATGACAGCATTTTAAACTATATAACATTATTGCTTATAGGAACTACAGCCCTTTTTATAGACTTATGATGCCTGCTGTGTCATGCAATTAAAAAGTTCCAGAAAAGCATTCTCAGCATGTCAAGTTCCTGAGGCTGATTTAGAGGATTACAGCTTTCTCCCTTTGTGATTCAATTAAAGCATTTTACGCTGGGCTATTATAAAGCTTAGACTCTGATCATAGTTTGGATGCTGAAATATTAGATTAGCATGTGATCTGATTATAAATAAATTGAATTTCTTGTTTTCAAGGGACTGTAATTAAAGCTGCAGTCATAAGAGGAGCCATCTAAAGATCTGTGTGATAGACATCAAAGACAAAGTGGGTAAGAGCAATACACAATTGATTATTGCCACCCATGGAGAGTTAAGTATTTTATTGGAGACATAGTCAGAAATGTTCTGGATTTTAATCCAAGTGTTGAATTCTTCCCATGATAAAAAAGAATTGTAATGATTTACTGAAGATGATCAAGTAAGTTCTGCCTCCATGTTCTCTGGGATTTGAAAACAACCTGGCATTGTCTAGAAAGTACTTCATTATTTTCCTCTCTAAAAACACTCTTAGAACATTTATCTTAAAAGATAATGAATGCTTTTGTTCAGAAATAGCTTAAAACTAGTTTGAGGCATCTCAAAATGACAGAATAAAAACTTTATCAGAATTAACACCTGGTTTATTTTAAAAGGAAACATATTTTCTTTTGTTTTGACACTTAGCTTTATTTTGATATCTGATGGTGAGAAAAGTTGCACCAAAACTGAATGATGTGGACTGAGAATTTAAAAAGAACAATACTTTATCTTTATGAGATGAAGAGGGCAAAGGCAATCAAGCACAAAGACCAAATAAATCTTCAAATGGTGCAGTAAAAGAAGGATAACTTAGGGGTAATGTGTTTGCCATGGCCCATAGAGATGTCAAGTTTCCACCTGTGGAGTTGGATATAATTCTTCTAAACAGACAAGTGTAATTTTGAAGGAATGTGACCTGCACTCCTTACAAAAGTGACAAATGAGTAATCTACTGATAACATAAATTCAGCACTCTTCAGTCACTGAGAATAGCATCAGCTAAGTGCATTTAGATTAGAAGGAAATATTGCCTCATTTGAGGGCCTCATTTTCTCTGTCTGGGTATATGAATATTCTCCAAACAGGTATTCTGACTATGAGACTGACCATCCTTCCAATCTATTCTATCTTTAAGCAATATAATTTTCCTGAAACCCAGATTTTCAGCTATTTTCTTGCTTGAAAATACTTTGGAACTTCAATTCATCAGAAGGATAAAACTCAGATGGATTCCTACCGAATAAAATGTTCCCATTAGCCTGGTCATTGATCACTCTCCAGCCTCACTGGCTAATATTCTGCCTCTCTAACATACTCTAGCCATCCTGATTTACTTAAAACACATTTGTGGCCATACTGTTTACTATTTCCAGCCGCAGTCAATCTTAGTAATACTTTTGTGCCAAAGAGTCACTTAGATGGTTCTTAAATATTCTTTACCAATGAATATTTTGATCACCAATCTTACTTTTAGTTATGTCTACATATTGTCAGTAGATAATACCTTCAAAATAGAGAAGGCATACCATTTAACTCATTGGTTTTATTTATGCCGGGTTTTTCACCCCACATTAAGCTGGAAATATCATGAAGACAGAATGACATTTGCCTTTTACACATAATTGTTATCAATGTTGTGCATGTGGTCTATACAACTTCAAATGCTTTAATTATTAATAGCCATGGACAATATGAATGAACACATTTTAGTAAACTTTACTTAATAGTGAAAAATTTTAAGTTTGTGCTTGCTTGAATTTTCCCCTTTAGTTTTGTTTGGGTAGAAAGCTATATATATAAATATAAAGTATTTTTTAAATGGAAACAGTTTTCTTATATCTAGTGAAATGATATAGACACAGAAGATGGATGAATGAGAGGAATTTGTGTACAACAGAAATGCTGATTCTATCACATGAAGAAAGTTAAACTGATTGTGTAAAGGATGCTGTACTAACACCATTAAAAAAGAAAAAAGCTAGAACCATACACATAAATGTGCATAAATATGAAAGGCAAAACAATGAGTTAAAATTATAGTAATTAAAATAGCATCACATAGATAAATGATATATATGTATCTATATATTAGATATATATGCCTATACATATGCATGTTAACACTAATTAGAGATGTTTCAAAAATATGAGATCAAGGCTATTTATCTGCAGAAGTGGAAACCCACTTAATTTATAAATAAAATGAGGAGTGCCTCATGTTCCAAATATTAAAATAGCCAAATTTGAACTGTAGCACATATGTTCCCAAGCCTAGACTGAGGTGTACAGTCTTAGCAGAGATATGTGAACATGAATAAAGAATATAGTGTCTACTTGATTCTTTTCAGAGGTGGATATCCTTGAAGATACACCTTTCCAGCATTTATATTCACCACATCCTTTCATCCATTCACACGCAACTAAAAACCATTTATTATCCTCATTCATCTTTAAGGCTGAATTATAACTCACACAATTTTGAATATTAAATTCCAAGAATCTATTTTAATCAAGCTAGCAAACCCTGTGGAATTTTACTGTGGATGCAATCTCTAATGAAATTCAATGCAGAATCATAAGAAGGATAGTCTCCCATGCTTTGCTGTTTTCTACATTCATGTCTCAGGTAGGTAATGAAGAAGTGACTGTATTTCACAACTTCATGTCTTTTTCCCACAAGTTAATGTCAAAATATGAATTTTTCTCAAGAAGGGGAGCTGTCTATCCACTCTACCTCCTAAACATGGTGTTTTCCTTCTTCCTTGGCCTACCTCTTCCCTCCATTTTGTCTTCTTTACATCTTCGATTTATCCTTTCTTTTTCTCTTCTTCTGCACTCTCAGTCTCTCACAATCTGTCTCTCTCTCCCTTCCTCTTCTTCCCTCCTCTTCTCCTTCACCTCCCCCTTCTCTCTCATATTCAAAATTCTTCAAGGGCATGTTGTTGTGTAATAACAGATTCTTATTGGATGCTCTCCTAGCCTGCATTGCTTTTGAAGCAAAGAGGCTGTGTGGCTTGGTAATTGGCACCGCATTGGCACCAAGGATAACTTAACACATCTGAGTAAGACCAGCCTGTGGGTGGACCTGTGATAACATTTATTCAGATAAGTGTAGGTGACAAAAAGAGTTCCAAAGTGTTCATAAAGATTTTTTAATGGTTTTACTAATAGATATAGTTTAATAAAATGAATTATTGAAAAATTGGAAATAAACAACCTGACAACTGTTCTAGTTCTTTCTCTGTCAGCTCTAAACAAGGTGGGCATAGTTCAAGGAAGCTAAGGTAACTGATAGTCATTTTAAATGCTTTTATTTAAAGTCTTCTTTGCATTTCTCTTTTTTTTTTTTGATCTCTGCTCCCTAATTTTCTTTATGTTGTTATATAGAACTTCTGGTATAGTGAGGAAAAAGAGTGATAAGGGATGATGGTATATTTCAAATCTGTCCCTAGTGTCATGATTGTGACAAAAAGGAAGATAATTGATGCATTTCCAATGTTGGAATTTTAACCATACATGCCACAAGTGAAGGCAACTGAACTTTAAAATACGGAGAAATTTGTATTTGCCAAATGAATGATTACATATTAAATGCTATATGTTTCATCAATTTTCTCTACTAGAATGCCCGTATATAGAGTGTTGATTTCTATGAAAGTCATTAACCAGTCAAGTCCTCCATCTCCTTCTGGAGAACTGTCAATTATTTCCAAAGGAAAAAGTCAGAAAAATCAATGGAAATTCATTTGGAATGGCTTTCTCTATATCATTTAGATTTTACAAGGTATCTTCACAATTTCCTTAAAGTTGAAATTGTCCTTTTGATGTACTGCTTTAGCAGGAAGGTCAAACCCAATAACTTTGATTTGTCATTATTACCTTATTAACCCCCAGTTGGTTCATAAATATAGATTTCTACCAGTTGCAGAGGTTTTCTTTTTCCCCTGTCACCATATACAATGAATCTAAGTGCCTAGCTAAGTTGCTTAGGATCCCTCTAGGCCAATCATGAGTACAAGTGAGAACTTCATTTACCACTATCTCCCTCTAAACTCCTATTCTGCCTATTCTGATATTTCCATTTCATGCATTATAGTATTGAAGACATTTAGAGGTATTCTGTTTTCTACCAACAAACTATTTAGGTCAATAGAAGTCTAAAAGGCTTTGAGATATGCATTGACAGGAATCCTGGATTTGGAGGAAGGATCTGATTCTAGAATCTGGTTAGCAGTCAGTCACATGTTCTTTGAAATACATAACACACCAAATATTAAGAGTGTTCTCTCTGAAACAAGCATGCTTTTGCAGTTTTCTTGTGTACAACTATAATACTCTTTTAATAAATTGCATTACTTTTATCTCTTATAAACGCCTTTATGAGCTGTCTCCTGGCATGATGAAGAAGTTTGGTCATAAGTGTCTCAGTGTGGTTTTAATATTGTCCCCTCTGGATTTGCTGCAGTATGGCACATACCCTAGCCTCATGGAAAGCTATGAGGGCACACCTACAGTCTCATACTACCTCTATTCTGGGCATGTACTGCAGTCAGGTGATTTGATGGTAGGTTTTAGTTACATGACATTGTGATGAAGTTGTATTTATGTATTCAGGAATATTTATTCATATACACATACATAAATATCTATGTATGTCAATTAATGTAAAATATTTGAATGAAAACGAGTAATAAAAGATATATGTGAAAGGATTTAGAGGGAGAAAAGGGAAGAAAGACAATGATGTCGTTATAATCTCCAAAATAATAGAGGAAACATATTTTTATTGTGATGAGATTTTCTTATCAGATATCACTGAAAGCTCACAAAAGTCTTATTGCCAATATTAAATCCTTTTTAGCTACCTTAACAAAATTGTTGTTTAAGTGAAAGGTTTGGTGATTATTTTTCTTGTTTTTCACATCTTCAAAAAAAGAAAAAAGATAAACTATGAGTCATATATATAATGCTTGATTTAAATCCTAACAATTGGACAGAAATTAAAAAGATCATATTAATATACAATTAATATGGCTAGGAGTTAAGCAATATAATTTTGCTCCTTTTTAAAAAAGCAATACTGCATTGAAAGTGATAAAGAAATACACAAGTAAGTTGATAATTGTACTTCGATATCAGATTGGAACCCATCAACAAATGGAATACAATAAGAGCTTCTTGAAGATGAGATTAAAAATGAGAGCAAATACCATGCCTGAACAGCTTGAACTTTGGGTTAAAGAAAAAGATCATGAGAAAGTAACTAATATTCATCAGAAGATTCTTAGAATAATCAGAGATGCCTAGAAACTGAAGGAAGGGAAGCCCAATCCTAGTGTAGATAGGAAAAGATTTGCCTGAGTCTCTTTGTTTCAGAATGAACCTTCTATTCCTCCTATGTTTGACCTGAAGGAATTTCATAAGTATAGCCAACCAACCAAACTACTAAAACAGTAGCATAAAATGTCTAAGAGTGCTTATAAAGATCCAAGTCCACACGCAGAGACGACAGCCTGCCTGCACTTCATAGACTCACCTGGGTGACTGTGTACTGATTTCACTTCAAGCCTTGGCAGTTTAGTTCTTTTGTGGGTGATGTGAGGTGCCTTTTATTGTGCTGTTGCGCAGCTGGTGGGTCTTGCTTGAAGTTTGGAGATCAGATGCCGAGGGCTGTGTGTTCGTATAGAATTTGTTGTCCAGTTGACGCAAAGTAGAGGTGGTGAAACAAATCCTTTTGCCAATTCAGAGTCCCAGATGAACATTTAGCCGTGAGGACAATAGGAAAACAATGCACTTCCTCATGTAATTTAGGAAGGGATTCCTTGAAATCTTGAACTTTGATTTTATTTTAAATCATGATTCCATGCTTTCTCTTATGTAAATAATTTAAGGATGCATTAAACCGTAGAAATGTAACATTGGATGTGATTATGGCCCTTTTAAAGGTAACAATATGGGCATGGCAAACAGGCATCCAAAAGTTTTCTGGCACCAGAATATCTCTTTTGCTAATCAGTTAGTGATTCTTTAAATGCAAAATCAGTAATTCACAAGAGAACATCCCAGGGCTGACTGGGGTGAAGGTATTATGGGTGAGAACATGGTATGAGGTCATGAAAATCTACTGACTGAATGTAGGTTTATTTAAGAAATTGCAGTGTGTCTGGAGAAGAATTGGGAGTATGACTGGAAAAAAACATGTGTGAGTCTTGAATTTTCCTTAATTTAGAAATATTTTCAGACAAGGTCTCTGCTTCTGTATTGTACACTGAATTTTATTCTTCTGATCACATTTCTAGGTGTTATAGCTTGACCGCTCTTTATATTTCTATTTTTAGGGACTTTTTCAAGAGTCTCCATAATTTCTGTAGGAACTACACAAATTTACTTTATCATCAACAGTGTTTCTTTGTCTTGCTGTATCCTCTCCAGTATTTGTTGCTTTGGCTTTCTTTTTTATTGTAAATACATTTGTTTTCATACAACATGTTCTGGTTATAATTCCCTCTCCTTCCATTGCCCCCAAGATCCTCCTCTCTTAACCTCTCAATGAATCCACATCTTTTCTTCTCTCTTTAATTAGAATACAAATCAGCATACAATATTATTATTATTATAAATAAAAATTATAAAAATTAATAAAATAAAAAATAAAACAAAAACCAACCAGAATAGAACATAACAAGCAGAAACAATGTAGCCATAGAAAAATTTCAAGAAATGCATATAAATGCAGTGACACACATGTTTGGATACATAAAAACACAAAACAGGAAATCATAATATATAAGTAAAGGACCTGTAAGGTTAAAACAAGTCTGTTTCTCCAACAAAGACAATAATTACCTGAAGGCTACACAATCCTTAGTCTGACTTGATGATTGGTAATAGTAAACTAGATATTCTTAGTAAAGGAAACAATCATTTCCACTGACTGGCATAAATTTCTCTCAAACAGGACAAAATTGACATGACAAATATATATAGATATATATGTATATATATTTATATGTAATGTAATTACATTACATAATATATTAAAAGTTTAATATAGGGCTAAGAACTTCCTCTTGCACTGGGGGCTATATGGCAATTCCACTAGAGTGAAATGTCCCATTAGTAGGTAATAAAGTCCATGTTCCTATTCCTTTGGGTCTGTTGATTGTAGGATGTTAACCTGTACTATATGGCTAAAATCCAGTTATAAGTGAATACATGCCATGTGCATCTTTCTGGGTCTGAGTTATCCCACTCAGGATGAGCTTTTCTAGTTCCATTCATTTGGTTGCAAATTTCATAATTTCCTTGTTTCTGATAGCTGGGTAGTATTCCATTGTGTAACTGTATCAGTTTTTTTTTTTTTTTTTAATCCATTCTTTGGTTGAGGGACATCTGGGTTGCTTCCTGTTTCTAGCTATTACAAATAAAGCTGCTTTTTTTCTTTTTAACTTCCCAACCAGTTTCTCCTCCCTGCACTCCTCTTAGCTCCTCCACACATCTTCTCTCCCCCAGATCCACTCCTCCTCTATTTCCTCTTCAGAATTGAGGTGGGAAAGTACGGTGGGGGTCCAGAATTGTGTAAACTGTAGAAGTGGGGTTGAGTTGTGAGCTGTAGTATTTCTCTCTCTCTGCTCTTTCAGTGCTGATGCAATGTGATCAGCTCCCTTGAACTACTTCTGCTGTTAATTTCCCATCATAATGGACCTGTACCCAGGAAGTGTGAGTCAGATTAAACCCATTCTCTTTTAAGTTGTTTTGGTCAAAGTATTTTGCTCAGCAGCAGAGAAAGAGAGTAAGGCATATTCCCTTCTTGTCTTTTTCAAATGCCTGCCTAATCTGTGTTGTAGTACTTCAAAGTCACTGGAATACAAAGGGTTAAGAGGAAAAATATTGAATGCAGATTGAGTTGAGGCTCCAAGCTAGCTGCTGTGTTCCCACTGAGGCATATACTTTTCACTGATAGGACTTTGCATCAGAGAGCAGGTTAGGAGAGATTAGGACTATAAAGATTTGTCCTCCACATTTTCCTCTGTATTTAAGATTTGAGGAAGTGGCATATTCTTCACAAAATTGTCTTAGCACTGTTCTTAAGTGAAGTAGTTACAGTCCTTATCTAATTAGTCAGTGTCAGAACACAGGTTCATCTAAGAACGTGTGCTGCCTACACATTTACCCAGAGTCTGCACCTCTTCATAGCAAAAGAAAAGATTAAGTCCTGGCTCAACACCTCCAGTTAAGGGAAAACAATATGCAATTGGACTGCTATGTTGAGTCTTAACTCCTCACTGGTTTAATATGATTCTATCCCTTTAAAAAAATCACATCTAAATTTCCATACTTTAAGGCTTTGAATCATGTCATTGGATATTTTATTTCCACTCAATTTTGTTTTACTTTATTTTCTTTCTATTTTTTTTTAATTTTGTGAATTTCACATCATGCACCCTATTCCCTCTCATCTCTCACCTCCCCTCAGACCCACCCTCCACCCTTGGAACCTCTCCCATCAGAAAAAAAAAAATCTCATTGTGGAAGTTGTAATGTATCTAGTGTGTCCTACAATATTCCCTTTTGTCCACTTTTTTTTTTTTTTTTTTGTTGCTTGCAAATGTTCATTATAATGACTCCTTGGTCTGGTATGTGACCTCTGGCTTCTGTTACTTTGTCAATACTGGAACCTCACTGGAACTCCTCTCAGATATGCTGTTATTGTCCTATGTCATGGAGATCTGTAGTTTTGGGTCTGTGGAATTATCCTCTTCATGTACTCCAGAAGTTCATCGATGGGGTGTATGTTAGGGTGGGCCAACTCAAAGCCCAGGTTCTGGGCCTACAACCCCCACATCCAGGGCAGGTTTACTGTGCTTCCAAGTTAGGGGACAGGGCCTGTGCTTCAGACTGAAGCAGATAAGGGATTGGTCAGCACTTCTGCTTTCATGACCCCTTCAGGGCCATGACTCCCACCTGCTACATCCTTGGGGTTAGTTCACTCCCATCCCCCACATCCAGGAACAACTTTAATGTGTTATCTAGGAGGGATGTAGGGTCTGCTCTCCCAAGTGCTCCAGCATGTGAGGGGCAGGGACAGTTCTGCTCTTGTGACCCAATTCAAACCAGATCTTCTGTCAGACAATGGTGGTGAGGAGATCTCTTCCTTGCCAACAGCACCACAAAACAGACAAAAGGCAGGGCTGACTCTCCCACATTCACACCCTTGGAACTGGCTCATCCACAACCCCTACATCCAGGGCCAGGCAGGGTTCTTCTAGTCTCTGGCTTGTTTCCTGTCCTGGGTGCCCATCTGGTGTTTGCCTGGTGCTGTAATGGTAACTGTCACAGACTACTCCATGGTGCCAAATGGTGTTGGTATCCGGCTTGTGACTTGCTTTTTTTCCCTAGGAATGTTAGGCTTCTATTCATTCTGATATTCATAGGTCAGTACACAGAATGTAGATATACATTCTCTCCTCTCTGTTACCTACTCATGTATATGTGACACAGCAGCCAAATTAGTCAAGTTACTGACTTCTAATTGATATACACACAAAGACATAGGGGCCTGAGAGGAGGTGAAAAGGTTATAGGGATGAGATATACATATTCCTTTTGTTGTTGTTGTTGTTTTGAGATAAGATTTTTGTAATAGCCCTGAGTGTCCTGGATTCACTTTGTAGACCAGGGTAACCTTGAACTCACAGAGCTCTGCCTGCCTCTGCCTCCAGAATGTTGGAATTAAAGGTGTGTGCTATGACACCTGGCTGAGATATCCATATTCTTAAGTAAGAGTTTGTTTACCATGATGGAGAAGCAATGAAACTCCAGCTCTAGACTGTTGTTAACCAATAGAAGATCTTCTCTCCCAGGTACTGACCTCTGGCAAAGACCACAGTCGGGAGTGTAAAATGGAAATCTATGACACCAGCAGTCAGAGCAGCAATATATACATTGTAACAGTCATAAACAGAAGGAAGGAAAAATGCTCAGGTAGACCACATGTTCCATGCTTTGAGAAGTCTGCATGGGAAGCAGTTATATTAGGGACTTTATATTTTCTTAGAGTTGGCAATTAATGTAATGGCTGTAGGTGTATGTTGAATGAATGAGAATGGGTTGTCAAAATAAAAACAAATGTCTAGGAATCTATGCAGAGTTGCTCGACAGCATCATGAAAGTGTACAGCCACAAAGATTTACAAGGGTACTTTTTAAATTGACTAGGATTGATAAGTGATTTCTACAGAAATGGCCGTGTTGTAGTAATAGAAAATATAAGCCATGGAACACTAAATATTGTTGAAAGAGATGGTAATTTAAGATAAGGAACTAGAGTTACTTCAATCAGTGCCAGACTCTGAGTTTGTAGAATTGTATTTATGTTTTCTTCTATAAGTTTCACAGAAAATTTGAGAAGTTAGTAATGATATATTATTCTTTATAAGAAGAATTTTCTGAAGAGAAAAGTACTTAAAGCTTTTAAATATGACTTTCATAGTAAAGAAAACTGGAGCCTAGTTTATACCTTGAAATAGTTAGCTCCATTGTTACACTTCTTCCATTTCTCAAATCTAGGCTGGGAGGGATAATTTGCATATAATTGTAAAATCTCCCCATTTGATGGGTCTCAATCACTGTCAATACCAGTGTGCCCATTCCTGTCTCTTATGGTTGCTTACAAGACAATAAATAGATAAATGTCTGCATTAAAATCATTGCTTGGTAAGAGTAGAAGTAGAGCAAAAAGTGTGCAAATAAAGATGGCTTCCACCTGAGCAGCACCCTGGGCTGCAGTCCTTGCCTACCTGTAGGTATTGTTGAGTTGTTCTTAAAACTCAGAGAGCGCACTCTTTATATAAGCTCTAGTGTTATGGTAATAATAAAAATAAACAATTATTGATCATATACTGTGCCAGATATCATTTTAACTTCCCTGTATGTGTAACTTTCTTGACTCAAAATAGTAACATTAAATCTTGATGCGGGTGAATTATCTATCCAGATTAGTCAAACTTGAATCCTAAGTTGTGTCTCTTCTAATGTGTCTCCCACTCATATGTGGTGAAGCATTTCAGAGCTGACTGCACTATGATGATCCACTGAGGTGGTGTCGTCTATGCTTTTCCTTTAAACATATTAGGTGTGCATTGCCTCTAGTGAGACAAAGCGCATCCTATGTTATATCATTGCCAGGGCTTTATTTATCTAGTTTGGTTATTTTTTCCCCTGACCAAGTATCCAATAGTTTGACTGACCCAAAATGATATAGCACGTTTTACTCACTGTTAATAACAATGAACACTTTGTATTGTGAATTTATAATTTCTCTTTTCATTCAAAGGATCAGTGTTTACATACAGCTGAGTCTCTAAACCTATAATTCATTTCCCAGTCTTCCGTCATACAATTTACCTTTTTGTGCTTTTATATTTGTTCACATATATCTTCATGTTTTTATTCCATATATTTATTTATAGCACTTCTGTACTTTTTTAAGTTTATGTAAGTGATATATTATTCTACCATTTTGCATTTTCTTTTTTACTGGATTTACAGTTGAAAAATATCTCTCATTTTTACAGAGAGCTAACATGTTTTAATTGTTGAAATGTTCTATTATAAATAAATCATAATGTACTTATCCATTCCCCTGCTGAAGGAGTTATAACAGCAACAACATCTTGGTTTTAAATAGCACTGCAATAAATATCTCTGGACATATGCTCAAAAATGTCTCCAGGGAAAGTAAAAAGTAATAGACTTGCTTGATCAAAAAATATGCATGTATTCCTTTATAGAGAATTCTCAATCACAGAGTATGTGTGGTTTCTTTCTTAGAGGTTGCTCAATTATTCTTCAAGGTGCTCATAGCAAATTGTAGCCCCAACAGCAAGGTATTATTATTCCAATTTTCATTTTTTTAATTGCCTACACTTGTTATCATATAGATTGTTAAGTTTCATGAACACATTGGTAGAATTTATTCCAGTTTTTACCTTTATGATTAAGAAATTGATTAAATGTTGAATATCCTTAGCTATTAGAGAAATGCAAACTAAAGCTAATTTTAGATTTTGTCTGAACCAAGTCAGAATGGCTAACTAAGGTAAAAGGAAAGATAAAACCAGGTGCTAGAATGTATGCAGGGGAAGGGAAGTAATTATTCACTGCTGGTGAGAGTAAAAACTGGCACAGCCACTATGGAAATCAGTGTCAAGATTCCTCAAAAAGCTAGACATAAATATACCACATGATCCAATTATACAACCATTGGTAATATATCCAAATGATTCTATGTTCTAATACAGAGATACCTGTTCATTCATATTCTTTGCTGCTTTATTTACAATAGACTTGAAATGGAAACAGCCTACATGCATATAAACTGATGAATGGATAGTAAAAATACATTACATTTACAAAATGGAGTAGTATCCAACAGTTCAAAATGATATTAATAGGTAAATGAATAGATACAGAAAGAATAGTTTATAGCCCAG
The DNA here is from genome assembly GCA_907164525.1 of Lophiomys imhausi. Lineage (NCBI taxonomy): Eukaryota > Metazoa > Chordata > Mammalia > Rodentia > Muridae > Lophiomys > Lophiomys imhausi. The sequence goes on from CAJQZJ010001558.1 coordinate 2,986,411, forward strand.
TCCAAGAAAAACAAATTTGCAATGTTCTATCATTTGCAGATGCATACTTCTATCTTGAGATATGTGCATTTTATCTGGAATGCTCATATAAGTCAGGAAACTAGTTAGGGACTAAGAAGGGAAATGATGAATCAAGGAAGTGGGGATAAAGTAGTGGAATAAAGGTTTAAAGAATAATGAAACGAGATGGTTAAACAGACTGAGGATAGGAAGACAAGTAAGGGTTGGGATGCTTACCCCTAAAGACCTTTAAAAAGTCATATAAAAACCTGCTACTGCAGGAACATCTTAAAATGCATATATTCTCATACATTAAAAAGTTTTAGTGGATTTGTTCTAAGATTGGGTGACAATTTCCTACTAGACACCAGAGGCTAACAAATAAAAACCCATTTCCAGTAATAGTTTACTTCTTTTGAAGTTTTTTCATAGGCCAGCAAGTTCCATATACTGCCAAACATTATACATATTAGCAGTGCTCTCATTTACACTCTACAACTTGGCAATAGTAACCTACTGATGAAGATAACACATTCTTGAGATACAGAACATGGAGAATTCAATTTGGGACTCAATTGGAAGCTTCATTCCTACTTGCTAGTGATGAAATATATGATGTATGCTATCAAAGAAGAAAAATAATCATCAGTCTTAGCTAACTGTGAGCTATAAAAGTGACCAGCCTGGCAAGATATGCTCCCTATCCCTGTTTAAATAGTGACACAAACATTATAAGAGTAACCGTCCATTTTCTGATTAGATGTAAGGTTTTCTCCACAAGATAAAACCCATCCCTGGGGAATATTATCAGGCTCAACAACCTGAGGCTAGATATATCATAGGCCTAGTGCTGTTAGTTCTGGTAAATGGACACAGTATTATACTGAGTCTTAATGATTTGAAGTTAAACTCATAGATTAGTGAATCTCCAACTCTTATTAGAAAAGGGGTTTTTTTTTTTCAGTAGATAGGGATTAATACAGACACTGACAACTAATCAAGGTACAAAGAATAGAAGACTTCAGAATATTCAGCCTTAAATGGGGCGTGTATATCACCACCCTCGTCTCACGTCACAGGACATGAGTGACTAAGGAAATTATGTTTTCTGGACACAACAGTATAGTTGTACATGTGAACTCACAGTGATTGCGACAGAATGCAAAATACCTTCTATGCTCAAGACAGACAAAAATCCCTTTATGGAGAGGAGAGCTGGGTATAAAATACCACCTCTTCCCAAAGATATATTGGCAATCAATATCTTCTGGGATGGAGTCAGTTCTTTTTATGGATATGACCCCTAATGTGTCAAACAAACTTCAGAGGAAAGCCATGTAGTACGAAGCATATAGAAAGCATAAATTAGACTTGATGCTTTTTTAAAAAGACAACATAAATTTGGGTTGATATTGAAGGGAACATGGATCTGGGAGGAGATGGGAATGAGGGTGAAGGTGACCAAAATATATTGTACGAAAATCTCAGAAAACTAATAAAAAACTCCCAAAATATTGTTGGTGCTATTACTAGGTAAGTGCTATCTAAAACATTGTAATTTGATAAAATGGGGTGATACAGAGTACTAATATAAAATAATAAACTGCACTTTTAGTAAAAAATTTGGTTGGGTAATTTTTCATTTCTTCTATGTATAATTCAGCATTCACTGTAGGGAGTTACCTTGTTGTGTATATGATCATTTTATTTTTTACTTGATTTTTTATTTTTACTTTTATTTTTATATTCAGTATACAAATTATTTATTGGCTGTGTATTTGACTACTCTCTGTATTCCGTATGTATGTCCTAGTGAAATGTGGAAATACTTATATCAAGTAAAATTGTTGTGAAGTATTTTTCTGTCTGTGTGCAGTGGTAGAGGTTAAACACAGGCCTTGCATAGCAAGCAGGCATTCTATAACTGAGCCACATCCATCACTATAAAACTTTAGTGAAAGGTGTTTGTTTCACTTGTCAAACCTTATCAATTATAGAGCATGTATTCTCATATCTTTACAGATTTTTGCTAAGCTCATTTGGTCTGTTCATTTTTTTCTTGTTGAGCTCTTTATTTATATACTTGACCCTTTAGTTTTAAGTTGAATTTAGCCTTTTCAAAATGTCAATTTCTAATGATATATAACCCTTCATTTTCTTCAAGAGTCTCCCTGATTTGGGGCTCTCTATGCTGGCTAATTTTACGTCAACATGGCACAAGCTATAGTTATCAGAGAGGAGGGCACCTCAATTGAGAAATGGTGTGCAAAAGATCAAGCTGTAGACAAGCTTTTAGAGCGTTTTCTTAATTAGTGATTGAAGTGGGAAGGCCCAGTTCATTGTGCATGAGGGTATCCCTGGGCTGATAGTCCTGTATTGTACAGAAAAGAAGGCTGAGTAAGCCATGGAGACCAAACAGCACCCTCCATGGTCTCTGCATCAGCTCCTGCCTCCATGTTCCTGCCCTGTTTGAATTCCTACACTGATTTGTTTCAATAATGAAGAATGATATGAAAAGGTAAGCCAAATAAAGGCTTCCCACTCCAGGTTGATATTGGTCATGGTGTTTCATCACAGCAGTAGTAATGCTAAGACACCCTCTTAACAACCTTATGTATTTAAATATTAGCTTGTCAGGTATTGTTGAAAATAGTTATATCATGGTTTTTATCTTAAATTGCTTTATTTTGATAGTAATCAGAGTTAAAAGAAAATTATCTGTAATTCAAATATTCTCAATTTTTCTTTTATTGAAGAAGTTTTTATTAAAACATTTGAAATATACATTTATAGTTAAGTAACAGCGTAGATAAACATAATTAATGATGCCATCCTCAAACTTATCAGATAGACACAAATAAATAAGGAAACATATGGGCTGATTTTTATGACTAGGGAATGATTATAAACTTTATCTGGCTTAAAAGAAAAGACGGTTACCTTGCTGGGACAAAATGAGTTAAAACACACACCCAAAGAATCAAATGCAAGAAAGTTGCTTAAAGGGACATAAAACATTTCAATATATCCCTGGTAATAAAGTCTTGGAATTAGTCATTTCTGACAATTTTATTACTTAAGTAAATTCATCATTCTGAGTAATTGTTTTCTATAATTTCATATCTTTCCTTGTTCATATCTCAAAAAACAATATTTCTGCATATTCATGTCACACAATTGTTTCACGATTTCCAAATTATTCTGTGATTCCATTTCAAATACTTTCTTTTGAACCATCATTAGGCATTAAAACTTATAAATTATGTACCTAAGGGTCAAGTAACATCATGGAAGAATTGGAGGAAAGACTATAAGAGCCAGAGGCTAGAAAAACTTCAGTGACACTGTGTCTTCCTGAAATGACATAATACCTCAACAATAGGTTGTGCTAAAAAGACCAGAACAATGAACAATGCTAATAAACAAGACATGCTAGTGTAGAAAGGGAAAATGCCACAGGATCTATCCCTAGACCAAGAACAAGGGACAAGTAAGAACTGTGGAGAGCTGGAGAAATAGCCTTCCCCAGAGATAAGTCACCTAATTTGTTGTGCAATTCCATGTTCAACTCTAAAATCATAGACATACAAAGAATAAAGAAAAACCCATCCAGCTCAATTCTGTGAATGCTGAAAATATCTGTATTAGTCAAGGTTCTCTAGTGGAAAAGAACTCATAGAATGAATAAATACATAGGTGGGATTTATTAGAGTGGCTTTTGAGGTGTAGTCCAGCAAGTTCAACAATGGCTATCTACCATGAAAAGCCCAAGAATCCTGAATAGCTCTGGCCATGATGCTGGACATCTCCACTAGTCTTTAGTATATGCCAGAATCCCAAAGAAGTAGGCTCTAATGCCAGTTTATAAATGGACTCATGAGTGAGAGGGCAAGCAGGCAAAGAGAGAAAGCATACTTCTTCCATGTACTTTATATAGGCTACTAGTGGATGGTGTGGCTCAGATTAAAGGTGAATCATCCCACCTCAAAAGATTTAGATGAAAGGTGGATCTTCCTACCTAAAAAGACACAGATTAATAGAGGGTATTTCCAGTTCAATGATTTAATTAAGGAAAAAAATCTCTCTCAGGTGTGCCCAGCTACTTGGGTTCAGTTATTTCCAGACATAGTTAGGTTGACAACCAAGAACAGCCATCACTGTAGACATCATTCAAAGCTGTCTATTATCTCATGTTTTGTAGTTGCCTTTTCCCCTACCATTTCCAAGCATTGAAGCATTGTCTGCTGTTTCCATTGTAACTGTTTTCCATTCACTGGTAACACCAGTACATACTTGCTTCCATTCTCTCTCCTGTTCATTTTCTTCTCTAACCAGATAAAGCTTAGAAGTCTACCACTTTACTCTCTTGCTGAGACTCCCATGTTTCAAAGGCAGTGTCCTTCCTTTCTGAGCCACCTTGAAGAATTTTCAGCTCAGCATTAATTATTAACAGTATATTCATCCTAATTTTCTTAATTTTCTTCCCTAGGCTTGGCTACCCTTGAATGGCCAGAAAAGACATAACAAGACATGCGTTGTGGAATCAGCTTACATGGGCATCCATGATCTTCTGCCAAGAATTTTGCTAGAAGCTTAAAAATAGTACACACACACACACACACACACACACACACACACACACACTTCTAAATAGAAACTTTTTCAAACATTTTCATATATCTTTAATAGTCCAACAGGGTCCTGGAGTATGTCACCTGGTAATTATGTTACTGAGTCAGCATAGTCCCCTTGTGAGATTTCTACATTAGCATGTCTTGTCTATTAGCATCTCCATATCTTCTAGGACATTTCATGTTTGTTTACATTTTTATTTTTCCACACTACCTTCTATTACAATTGAAATGGCAGCTACATTTCTATGACTCAATAGTTCTCAAATCTAATTAACACCACAATCAGATGGGTACTAGGAAAGACATATGGGTGAGCTCTGCTTCCATTGAGTCTACATCTACTGATCTTGGGTAGAACTCAACACACATTTCCAAACAACTAAGGGGAGAAACCAGTATTCTACCTCCAGGATCTCAACTCTACCACAGTTCCTCACATGAACCAAAGCCATCTTCAAACCCCAGGGATAATATTTCTTCATTATCACTGCCTCTTTTTTTGTTGTCAACTTTTTTTCTTTGCTTCTCCATTCAAATATCTATCCCCAAGTCCATTATTCAATAAACAAACAAACAGAGAAAACAACAACAGAAAAGATAAAGGAGGTTGGAGTAAGGGCTCAGTGGCTAAGACCACATAATGTTCTTTCAGAGGCCCTGAGTTCAGTTCTCAGAACTCATATCAGCTCAATTCAGGCAGTTCACAAGTGTCTTCAATGCTTATTCTTCAGGAAGATCTGATGCCTCTGGCATCTGCGGTGCCAATTACCTCTCTCTCTGTCTCTCTCTCTCTCTCTCTCTCTCTCTCTGACACACACACAATTAAAATAATAAATATTAAAAATTTGAAATTAAAAAGACTCCCTTTCTATCACAACCCTCCCACCTTTTCCTTTAGTCAACTAACCTGATTTTGATAACCATGCTTACCAGAAATACTGATGTTTATTTATCACCTACAAAAATAACCCCACATAAACTGTTTGAAGACTTTACTAAAGAACTACTAGTAACTAAGATAAATAAGTGTTTCTCAGTTGCCCTATCATTTGTGGTGGCTTATCTGCTTTTTCCCTCCAGAAATAGTTATTTTTGAAATACAGCCTAAAGTTTCCTGGCTGTACTTCAGTCTCTCTCAGCTCTTATAAATGATTTTGGCATTGAATTACATTCTACCTTACAAATATTCATGCTTTAAATATTTATTTATTTTTATTATATGGAGAAATCTCACAAATCAGGCTAGATGTATCACCTTGCTCTTGCCTACCAGTGTTTCTTCTAACTGAGATCAAGAATAAAGCTGTCTTTGCTCAATGGGACAAAGAGAATAACTGGACTCAGAAAAGTCCATATGGGTAGCACTAACTAGAGTTAGTGGACTATTTTGAGAGAGAGAGAGAGAGAGAGAGAGAGAGAGAGAGAGAGAAACAAAGAAGGAAGGGAGGGTTTGGGTTGTAACTTGGTAGCTCAGTCTCTTTGAACCACTGCTTCAGTGGCCTTTTGTGCCTTCATGGCTGAAGCTGGGGAAACACAACATAGTCTGCTATTGTCCAGTAGTGTACGTGGCAGACACATTTTTTTCAGGAACACATATTTCTAATGAAATGAGCTCTGGATTCATGGAATCTTGTCTTTAAGGTAACTTTTCTATTGAGTCAATGCACTATGTTTGTTTTTTTAAACCTAATTAGAGTAATCTCTTCAACAATCATAGCTCACTTATCCTTGACTTTAACAGCATTCTATCAATTAGCAGTCCTTTAGTGTTTCAATTATTCTTTGAATATTTCATACAATATGTTTTGATCATATCCATTCCCTTCTCCTTAATCCTCTCAAATCTTTCCACAGGTTCCTACTCAATGAATTTCATTCTCTCTCTCTAACAAACCAAATCATAAAACAAAAACTTGGAGTCCAGTTTGTGTTTTCTGAGTATTCACGAGCATGGGGCCAGCTCTGGGATGTCATTGATGTAGCCATTGTCATTCTATTGAACAAAACTGATTTTCCACCTCCTAGCATCTAATAATTGCAAACTGTTTCTTGCCTAGGGGTGATACTTCCCTTTCGTGTTTGGTATTTTTGTCCGCCTTGAGTTTGTGTAGGTTTTATGCATGCTGTTTCAATCTCTGTGAGTTCATATATGCATCTATACTATTGTTACCACAAAAGACTATTTCCTTGAACTTATCTACCATATTTGGGCCTTCTATTTTTCTAGCCTCTCTTCTGCCTAGGTCTATGAACCTTGGAGAAAGGGGTGTTATATACACACCCCATTTAGAGAAAAGCATTCCAAAGTCTCTTATTCTTTACATGTTGTCCAGTTGTGAGCTTCTGTGTTATTTATCATCTACTGTAACCAGAAGCTTTTCTACTGAAGGCTGAATAACATCCTGATCTGGAGTTCTGATAGGAGTACTTCACTCTGTGAGAGAATCAGATAGAAACTTGGAGGAACTTGAATTTTCTTTTGGGACCTGAGATTTATAGAGTGTGAATCTACAATTTTATATGGAAGGAAAACCCAAGGTTCAAGTTATTTCCAGGAAAGGATAAGGAAACAAGGGATTCATGATCAATGAGTGTGGATTTCAAAGGTCTCAGAGAAAGAATCTGGGAAGAAATGCATGGTTTCATTAGGAAAGGGAATGAAAGCACAAGTGTGGAAAGGTTTAGTACATAAGAGACACCAAGAGTAATTCTGGTAGACACAGGCATAACGTGTGGGTGGCAGTGTGGCATTTGGCTCCTTGCAATAGAAGCAGCACTAGAACTAAGGTCAATAATTTATTGCATGCAAGATTTGGTGTTTGGCCCCTGGGGGCTGCTAATATCAGGTCAATGTAGCATACGCGTTAAAGGGCCCTTTCCCACCACACTGGTTCCACACTCTATCAAACTGATGGTATTTTTCTCTTTGTTTCCGTGGAAATAAAGGTTAGAAAATATTCTGTCAGTAGAAGTCACAGAGATTCCACATCGTTTTCAATTTCTTATAGCTGATATTCTAAGTTCTTCTTTTAGTAGGAAGTTGTTTTGGTTTATTTTATAAAACACTGCTTTAGTCTAACTCCATTTTACCAAATACATGCTCATGATAATGAATTCCCAAGACAATAGACTATTATCTGCAGACTCAAAAGCCAGTACATTCGTTCAAATATAAAAGTTGAGTGATAATGTTCATGTTAAAAATTCTTCAAATTCAATATGTCATAATACGTAATTTAAGATATAATCCAACCTATAAACCTGTCATGTTTGATAAGCCTGTATTTAATAATTATAGTAAAGCCACAATATTGGAATTATTATTAACTATACAAAGCTACATTAATTTGAAATCTGTACATGATTTAGTATGGCCTGTTAAATGAAGTATGGATCAAATACTACACATAAGACATTAGAGCAAAGATGTTTGAGGTTTCCATTAAAGTCGGCCCAGTCCAGGACTTTGTCCTCTGCAGTAAAATTTGTCTTTCTGTGTCTCTCAATTCTTATCTCCTGCCATTTGCAAATTTCTTTTTCCTTCCTCTTTTTGTAATTCTCTTTCAATATGAGCACACTCCTGCTCCAGAAACATTTCAGTGTAAGGTCTGGTGACAAATTGCAGTTGCAGGTAAGAGTCATCACCAACTAAATTCTTTTCTTGTGGGTTTTTTTTTGAAGGTTTCTTGAATGTGATTCAATATGATAGATGATAAATTATGAATGAGATCTTCTCAGTTTTAGATGTTACCTCTGTCGTTTAGCAATTCTATGATATCAGCAAATTATCTGAACTCCCAGAACCTCAAATATTGAATTTTCTTATTGGTAAATATGGTGATAGCTTTTGCAACCTGCTGTTGAAAGGCTTAAAATGGAACATTGCATATAAAGCACCTTACTCAGTGTCACCATGTGGTCAAAAAGATGTCCACTGCCTGGCCACTCACCCATATCATTTGCATTGCATGGGAAACACTGGTAAGCCATCTAAACAAGAGTTATACTGTCTGCCTTTCTTCCATTCAAAATATTATGGCTAGGAAAGTTTAAAGAACAAGGAGTTCCTTTAAATATAGACTTGTCTATATTTCTATTGTGAAAACATCCAGTTATGAAAGTCTGTAGAAATGGGAAAAAACAATAAACATGAGGTTATAAAATGTTCTTCCCTATCAGACTCACTCAGGATGAAGAAGTGTTCATTACAGAAGATGACAAAGAAAAAAAAAGACAAAGAGAAATCAATGCTTGTGAAAACATAACCAAGGTGAATTTTGATGGTCTTTTGGGATGGAGCCCATCCAAAGTCCACAGAAGATATATATGTCATGGAATTAGAAATAGGTCTGAAATTCACACCATTCTGTTTTCTACCTTGAAATGCTTAGTTACCTACTAATGTAGCAAAGTAACAAAGAAAGATTTCAAAAATTAAAAACTACTGTTTCAAGCAGATTTTCTTTGTAGAGATAGTAAAAAAAAAATCAATGATCTACTTATAATGAATACTCTGCAACATATGTATTGCTCCATGACTGAAAAGAGGCTTCTGTATTCTAAAACACATTCATAAAACCTACTCTTGCCAAATTCCTTCAGATGGCCACCATACGAAAATAAAAGTATCCAAAATCACATAGACTTGGAACTCATTGTTTATCATCTCATTTATAGATTCTCAGTGCAACAGAGAAATATTTACAATCAAGATTTTTTTTTTTATTAGTGAAACATGTCTGGTCACAGAATACCTCACAGACTATCTCTTTTAGCAACAAAGATAATTTCATAGCAGCTAATATTTCACAGAAAAGAACTTCAGACATGCTAAGTTAGCAAACTAATCAAACAGGACGCATTATTTAGATTCATTCCTAACTACCATTAACCAAAAACAGACAAAAGGCAGGTGTGAGCATTTTGTCATGAAAAGTGACAGATTTTATATTTCTATGCAATTGGAAAGCTGAAGTTTGGTACTTACCAAAAATGGAGAATCTAGTAACTACCAAAAAAATCCAATGAATAAGGCTGGAGAGAGAATGGCTCCATGTTTAAGACCATTTATTGCTCAACCAGAGGACCTGAGTTCTAGTCCAAGCACCTACACCAGGCAGCTCACAACTGCTTATAACTCTAGCTCCAGGGGATCCAAAGACTCTGGCCTCATCTGGCACACACACACACACACACACACACACACACACACACACACATACACACACACACACAGACACCTGATTAGAAAAGAAATGAACCTTTGCATTGTACTGAAGTTCTGGGGAGAAATAATGAACACTGCATTTGAAAACTCAGTTGTCATCATAAAGTCCACCATCTTTAGCCCAGGAGACCCAAGCTTCTATATTCACTTACTCGGATGCTTTCCTAAAGCTTCCATTATCTGTGCTGCATTATACCAACCTCTGCTGAAACCAGTACAATAGCACTAACTCACTGCTCACTCTTGCAAAATCAGAGTCTAGTGGTGGAGCACCAATGCCAAATATTTTAGAATAAACTGATAGAATCCTGTACTACCAGCACCTACAGACCACAAAGGCTTACTGATGAAGGGGATCTAATTCATCCTGGTTGAGCCAGAATGAGTTTTCTAGGGGTGCTTGTCAAGTGGAAAATGGCACGCAATGTTCACCAAACAGATGAGAGGGAACAAGAGATTTCAACCACATGACAGTCTATGAAACACAGCTTGGAGACAGAAGAAAAGACAACCCATTCAGCAACCAAACCAAACCAAACCAAACAATAAAAAAGAAAACAAAAACTTGGAGGTGACGAGATGGACTAAGTATGACTGTGCACATGTGGGCTGTGTGACTAGTGGAATTGGAGGCTAGGACTGTGAGGCTACTGTGTTGTGCATGGGTCAGATTATACAAGCTCCTGTGAGTTATATGAAAAAAAATAGGGACTTCTGTTAAAGACTTCAGGAAAACATAAAAGCATGTAAGCGACAGAATTCATTCATTCAGCAGTGTCAGGAGAGGGCTAGGAAGAGTAATACTAGCAGCATGGAGAGCAGAAAGAGCATCTGCAAGAAAATGGAGAGAAGGGAGAGCTCCATCAACATAGAGACAATAGGTTTATCCAGACAGGAGGGACATGAGGGCAAACTGCCTGTCATTCCACCTTTCTCTAATGAGCCATTTGCTAGAAACACATCACGCCTCCTACCTAACATATTGGATTTCATTGGAGAATATTAGATATAATTTTTTTATAAAACATAGAGTTGATATATTAAACTTACAGCTATTCATAGTGACACATGCACACACACAGAGCTTTAGTTTTTCTCAATCCTTCTCACAGACAATTTATTTTATTTTTCTGAGAGCTGACCAACATTATACACATATGTTTTAGCGCTAGGTAATGAATTAAAGTTTTTAAAATATATATCTAAATGGATAAGTCCTGTTTTATGTTTAGATGAAAATAGACTTACTGATAAAAGTCATATACACATATATAATTAATATATCACTGATTCCAATTCATAAATGAAGGTCATAATTTTTAAAACAATGACGCCAGTCCTAATAAATTTCCTTCCTTCTTCCCAGTGTCTTTCTAAAATGTAGACTCTATGAGGAAAAAAAACCCCATAAAATTTTTGTCTTACTGAGTTTGCCTTATTTTATTTAACATGAGGATTTCCAGTCCCATATTTTTTTTTAAAAATCTGATTCTACCTTTACTTATGATTGAATAAGTTCCATTGTGCATATACATAATTTTCCTTTATCTGCTGTGTGTGCACTGTCGTGCACACATACATCCCATGCTATAGCTGTTGTAGATACCCTCCAATAAACAAAGACGATCAGGAACTCTGTGGTATTCTGAGTTAGATTCCTTGAGGTATACTCAAGAGTATATGCTCAAATGTGGTATAGCTGAATCACATGGTACTTCTAGTCAACTTGTTCTTATAGAGATATTAGGGGCATCTAAACCTCCCAGAGAATTTCAGAAAGTTCATAGATTAATATTCTATAACACAGGGGGCAGACACAGTTAGTGATAATTTGTATGTGTGTACACACATACAAATCCACCACCTATTTTTTTCCTTTCTAATTCCTCATCTACACACCCTTTAATTTTCCTACCAATTCAAGTGCCTTCTCCCATTTGCTTTTGGATCCATTGAGACCATTTTGTGCTGCCTGCCTATGAATGGGTGTGGGACCATATACTGGAGCATGAATAGATTTTAAGGAGCTGTATCACTGAAAAAGAATTGATTCTCCTTTCTCCAGAAGCCATCAGTGGCCAATAGTTTCTCAACAAGGGGTGGGACTTCATGAGCTCCTCCTCCAGTTATGCCTGGATTTTGATTGGCTTGATCTTGTGTAGGTCTTATACATGCAAGGGATAGGACTATTAAGAAAGTGACACTCAAGACGATTCTGAGATTCCATCTCACACCTGTCAGAATGGCTAAGATAAAAAGCCCAAATGACAGCACATGCTGGCAAGGTTGTGGAGAAAGGGGAACACTCCTCCATTGCTGGTGGGAGTGCAAACTTGTACAACCACTATGGAAATCAGTCTGGCGATATCTTAGAAAACTTGGAATAGCCCTACCTCAAGACCCAGCCATACCAATTCTGGGTATCCACCCAAATGATCCCTCACCAAACCGCAAGGACATAGCCTCATCTTTGTTCATAGCAGCCTTACTTGTAATAGCTAGAAACTGGAAACAACCCAGGTGTTCCTCAACTGACGAATGGATAAAAAAAATTGTGGTACATTTACACAATGGAATACTACTCAGCTATCAGAAACAAGGAAATTATGCAATTCACAGCCAAATGGATGGAACTAGAAAAACTCATCCTGAGTGAACTAACCCAGACTCAGAAAGATGCACACGGCATCTACTCACTTAGAAGTGGATTTTAGCCATATAGTACAGAATAACTATCCTACAACCAATACACCAAAAGGATCAGGAACATAGACTTTGTTACCTATTAAGGGGACAATTTGCCCTGGAAGTGCCACCATGTTGGCCCCCAGTGCAAGAGGAAGCTCTTAGCCCCCATATGACTGTTGAGCTGAGAGGGGCTGATATGTAGGGACACTCCACATCAGAGGAGTTGAAAGGGTGGGAGAGGGAGGAGAGGGTGAGAGGGTGGAACTGGGAGGGGTGGAATGAGGGCACTATGATGGAGATGTAATTTGAATTAGTAAATAAACAAAACAAAACAAAAAGAAAGTGACACTCACATGAAAACTCCAAGAACAAATGTCTTCACAGTGTGAGCCTATATTTAAGTGGCAACTCATTGTCCTGTGTCTTATAGTGTCACTGCTCCTATGAGATAAGATTTTATAGTAATATAGCAGAAATTCATCTTTGGAGAAAAATGAAACACTGAAAAATTCATAACATTAAACCCTTGTTCATAAGTTGATCTGAAAACGACTTATTATTCTTAATCTAAAGTCTGTCTGCTTATAATCTAATTCTGTCCAAACTAGTTCCCTTAATTAATAACTGAGGCATGAGTATCCATCACGAAGTCAAATAGAAACTTGTGATTATCACTCTTCATCCTTGTCTGTGTGCTGACATGTGACTGGTCATTTCAGGAGAAAGTTCTGGCAATACCAAACTGCAGAAGGATTATGTAAGGAGGCTGCTCATCATGATTAATGTTTAATGAAGATTCAGGACATTTCTTCACACTGGGAAGTTTTATAGATAGAAAGAAACATTGTATGTTTATAATCTATTATTTAGATCATCTGAGATATTTGTAATGATACAGCTCTCACAGGGAGGAGAGCTATACCAAAACCTCATGCATATACTACAAGATATGCATTGCTGTCTGTTTCTCTAATTGTATTCACCTGATGTTTTGCATTGATAATATTTCTAATCCATGAAAGAGTAAATGGATCACATCATTATGTTAACTTTGACTATAAAAGATACATTAATATAATTTAACAAAAGGAATATAATGACTTTATATGAATGATGATAATTTAATCAAATACTTTGATTTGCTTATATCATTTAGGCTGCTAATGAATTTTAAAGATAAGAAAAACTTTGATTAGAACAAAGCTTCTCAAATAGTTTGGTAAGAGTAGTATGAAGTATGAAGGATTTAGACATTAGCTGAAGGCATACAAGTACTACAGATGTCCGGCTTCATCCTCTGACATGCTTCACTAGACACAAGCTTAATCATAAATTTAAATTTTAAAGTTTATTTTAATTAATACATCTTTAAGAACTTTTATTAATTTTTTTCATATGATAGTTTTTGATTATATTATTTCCCCTCCCCTAACTCCAACTCCTACTTCTCCATCCCTCAAATTCATGTTCTCTTTCTCTCTCTCACACACACAAAACAAGAAAACAACAAACAAAAATTATAACTAAGAAAATATAAGTGAATAAAATCAATAACAAACAAAACAAAAACACACAACAAAACATGCTTTTGCTGGCCAACTACTTCTGAGTATGTGACCTACCCTGGAGTGTGGTTGATATATAAAGTGACATTCCACTGGAAAAAAAAAAACAAACTGATTTTCTGCAATTGTAGTACATTTTAAAACAACTGCACAATGTAATGGGTACATTATATATACATAAACAGTGTGAAATTATCTAATTGGGAAAATTGACATAGTCATCATATCAGACATTTACTATTTCTTGTTGAAAACTTTGAAATTCTTACTAAAACCAATTGTAAAATGTAAAATTGGAACATTCAGTGTGTGTGTGTTGTTATTGTTGTTGTTGTTGTTCCTGTGGTATATGCAGGTGTGTAGGGGACTGCATATGTTTGTGCCTTTTTGTGGAGATCAGAGGTCAATGTTGGGTGTCTTCCTAAATAACTCTATGTTATTTACAGACATAAGGCTTCTCAGTGAACCTGTACTCAAAAAAATTGGTCCAGTTGGCTGGAATGTGAACTTCAAGAATATGCCTGTCTTTACCTTTCCATGGTCTGGATTATAGATTCTTATCACTGTACTCTGCTTTTCATGGTGATGGTAAGTTCTGAACTCACATCCCTGTGCGAAAGCAGCAGGCACCTTATAGACTAGCCCAGAAGCATATGTTACTGTAAGTTCCTATGATTCTAACAATGGTCTTCTTTGATAAACACCTTGGAAAACATGGATAAAAGAAAATATGCATGCTCTGTGAATCCTCTTTTTCATCACAAGCAGACAAATGTTAATAGGATTGCTTTAGGTTGGATTGCACAATAATTACTTTTGCATGATTGTGACCACTGTTACTGCTGGAAACAACTTTAGAGGGAAGTATTTATTTGGACTTTCCATTTCAGAGATTTTTTTCCATCTTGGTAGAAAGGCATGGCTGAACAGCTCAATTCACGGTGGTGAGAACAATAAAGAGACTGCTCACATTATGGTTGACCAGAAAGCAGACAGACTAAGATAGGGTCAGATGTGACCAGGAAAGGCCAGTACCATCTGTGCCCTACAGTCCAAAGTTTCCACGGCCTTCCAAAGCTTTATTGCCAATTTGAGAGGTGGGGTGTGGCAAATGACATTTAAACTATATAGCCACTGGGAGTCTGTGGCTGAAAGACTGAAAGTTTCTGTGGATCTAACAATCTGAGTTCCAAACAACAAACCAAAACGTCAAGATCACTGCAACGGTACCAGACTTCTGTTGAAAAGGAGACATCAAGACAAAAATAATACAGACAATGGAAGCCTGTGATGAATTGATTTTATGAAAAATCAGTTCACCCTCCTCCACAACTGAACTGTTTCCAGACCTCACAACAAAATTAATAACACCCTTGCAGGTTATTTAGGAATATATATGTAACCTGCAATCCTACTCTGAACTTAGCCTGTTGAAGTTCAACCTGCCTTCCTGGGAACAATGCAAGTTGTCCTTGGATAACCCATAAAACCAGGTTTTTGTGTCCTAAACTAATCCATAGCTTTCATCTTAAGCTGACCCAGAATAAAGTATATGTGTATTTATGTTTTGTCTTAATTACTTGCTGAAAGCATTGGACAAGTTGGATAAAACTTTATCCAGTAAATAAATCCTCAGCAGGAATGCTGGAAGTAACCTGTGGTTACAGCTTGACAGCAACAGTTTGAAGTACTGGTTGCTTTTCTGAGCACTTCAGGGTCAGTTGGGGGTCAGTAAAGTATTTTCCCTTATAAAACTCTGTTAAAGATTTCTCTTAGGAAAATTCTCTTGTCTTTTCCTATCTCACATTTATTAGTGCTGTTCATGAATAGAGCACAAAACAAAGTAGAGTCTGGGTTTTCATCCCTGAATTCAACCTAGACCTGCTTTGGTGCCTCTGGGGTTATCTTTATCATGTTAACCAATACAGAAAGCAAGTTCCAGTATGTGGCATATTCCAAGACTTGTAGAGAAGCCCTGTGTATGTAGAAATTTTAAGAAATCAAGACATGAGTTTTGGAGAGATGACCTAGTAGTTAAGAGCACCTTCTGTTCTTGCAGAGGAGGTCAGTTTCATTCACAGAACCCACAAGGCTGTTCACAAAGGACTCCATTTTAAAGGGGCTTCTGTGTTCACCACACATTCACTTTTTTCATATACATATATATTCAGGCAAAACACACATACCCATAAAATAAAATTTAAAAAAAGAAAACAACTGAAGTCAAGACACAAATACAGAGGGAAATTAATTTTTTTGCAACATAAAGTGAAAGAGTTTCTTAAATACCTTCTAAAGAAAACATCATTGTCACACAAGATAACTCTTGTGTAGCTTGTTTTATATCAGTGATATGGCCTGGTGGGTCTTAAATACCGCATGGCTTCATATTGCCTCAGAATGGTCACAGGAAAGTGATGAGTTTGTTTGAAAGGAAATGCTGAAAGATGTTAGTATAGATAGTAAAATTAAGTGTTTAATACTTTATTTTAAAAAGCCTTATTACATTTAATTTTTTGTAGGTGTGTGTGTGTGTAAGTCCACATATGCACGATTGCCGCCATATACATGTGAACATCAGCAGACACACGGCTTCAGTTGGTTCTCACCTTCCACACTATGAGATCCAGGGACTGAAATCTGGTGTTCAGGCTTGACAGCATATTCCTCTTAATATAGAGGCATCTCACCAGGATGTTCAATACTTCTATGATATTTTAAGTAGGCCAATATGTAAAATTTTCCTGGATGCATTTTGAATGAAATAATCCAGTACAGTTTTAATAGCAAGCAAAAGAAGTGTTTTCATTTATATCTGACATTAAATGCTTTCAATAGGGCTCTGGTGAACAGCCAGGAAATATATTCCTTTCTCATTCTATCTAGGTTGAACATTTAAATATACTTTCAAATGTCTTACAGGATTCACTGATTTATTCTCCTGAACATAAGAAACACTTTCAAGTCATATTAGAAAATGTCCCTTTAAACATTTTACTAATACAATATATTTCTAATTATAGCCCTAGAACTGTTATGTGTGAGAATCAAGAACTTCCTACTAATAAACACCTCTTTCTCTTCTTTTTCTATCTCATCAATCCTTTTTATAGAAAACATTTCAATTAAACTATTGTGTATGTTTTGCTATTTTGTAAATATTAACTGTGGAATTATTAGGTTTAAGGCACTTTTCTAAGGCTTTTACTCATTACAATAGACTTATCTCTTGCAATGTCCCTTCAAGGTAGCCACTTTGTTAGCTGGTGTTCAGCAGATGAGAAGGCTGAGATATGGTGAGGTTATTTACTCACCTAGGATCATGGGTGTCTATCTGGGGATTAATCTCTAGTACATTGGCTCCACAATCCATGACCTGAAACGTGATACTATCTCAACTTCTGCCCCTTGACGTTGCTGTAGTTCTAAATAGCAGTCGAAGATGGCTGACGACACACAAAATGATCACATGATATGCGTGCTAGATGCACTGTCATGCTGTGCTGTCTGCTCTGTTGATAGTTACCTTAGTTTCCATGGCCTTCAGGTAGGAATGGCCACATGAATATCTCTGCTGAGTGAAATGGAGACAGAAATGGAGTATGTCATCTGTGGCATAAATATTTAAGAGTTTTGCTCAACTCCACAGTCTTTGACTTTCGATTGCAAAAGATGAAGAGTGTACTGATTGGAAATGTCATAAAATCAAAGTAGCTCAGAATACCGAGTTGCTACGTAGCTGGCAATTTCCTTGGAAAGCTTCCTAGTACCATTCATATGAACCAGAAATAAATATTTGGAATGTTAAGCCACTGAAATTGTAGAGTTATTTCTTCCATAATACAAACCAATGATTCTCTACTAGAGGTAATTCTGTCTTCCAAAAGATATTTGGCAATGCCTGAAGATAGTTTTGATTGTCACAGCTGGAGAGACTGCCTTTGCTAACATCTAGTGGATGAGGCCAGGGATGTTGGGAGGCATTTTAGAATGCATAGTAAAGTTTCCACAAGAAAGAATTACTTGACAGAAAATGTCAGCAGTGCTGAGACTGAGGAACCCCTATGACCTGGCCCATCTTAAAACACATTTTGATATTTTGGCACCTAGTGAGCATGAGACCTGCAAGGTAGTTAGACAGGGCTCACCAGTGCTGATCAGGGTTCAGAAGTTACCAGAGGGAAATTGTATACTCTGTTCTTGCTTTACAAGTAGGAAATGAACGTGCCTTACCTGAGTAATTTCTAGAGCTTTACTTCATAAACAAACCATTTATCATCACTGCACAAAAGTAAAAAACTATTCTACCTCTGTGCTTCCCATTTTCAGTCCTCTGCATTTGCTTTTAAAAGCAGTGGGTCCTCTAAGACTTTACAAGACCTCGCAGAAATGAAAAGTATCACTCATCAGCATAAACACACTGTGTTAAGTAATGTTGCCAGTCATGGGGGGGGGTGTGCAGTTTTCTCCTGTGACTGGCTCTTGTCAATTATAATTAGACATATAAATTACTGGGATTATGAAAAAAAAGGTTTTTAGGAGAAACCTATTGAATGTGAATGGTTCCACCTGGGGTTTATTCTTACTTTTATTATTTCTGAAGAGGTGGCATAATTTCTAAGTTGTGGAAGCGACTGGTTCATTTCAAGTGAAAAAAAAATAGGTACTATCTTTGGGAACTACCCAAAGGACATGTTCTTGACTTAGCAGTTACTGAATCACATTCAGAGTTCTGCTGTGAAAATGTGTTATCATGGAAGTGTTAAAGGTCTACGATTTTGATGTTTCTAGAACAGGGCTTGACACATTCTCTACTCAGGACAGCCAGTGAATAATTCACAATTTTGGAGATGAGTTAACTCTGCAGGGATGACTTTACCATCCAGAAGCCATCATAGAAAACTGGTAATGACTGTAGATATATTCCAAAAAAATATTATTTAAATTTTAGACAGTAGGCTAGATGTGGCCTGAGAGTGTTTTGCTTCCTTTTATTCAATACTACTGACTGTATCATTCTAAAATGACCATCAGATTAAACGTTTTGCCTACTGCCAAATCAAAACAGAAAATGAAGTTAAAAGAAAAAAAGTTAAAAAGAAAATATAGATGAGGACGTTTCCTCATCTATGTTCATAGCAGCCTTATTTGTAATAGCTAGAAACTGGAAACAACACAGATGTTCCTCAATGAAGGAATGGATAAAAGAACTGCTGTACATCTACAAAATGGAATACTACTCAGCCACCAGAAACAATGAAATCATGCAATTTGCTGCCAAATGGTTGGAACTAGAGAAGCTCATCCTGAGTGAGCTAACCCAGGCTCAGAAGGGGCACTGTTATGTAGGGACACTCCACTCCAGAGGGGTGGGATGGAAGGAATAGGGGGTAGAAGGTGGGAGGGCAGCACTGGGAGGGGTGGAAAGAGGACACCATGATGGAGATGTAACCTGAAGTAATAAATAAATATTAAAAAAAGTATGTGTGCCTGTTGTTTGAAGGATTTTTCAAGGGAAGCTAGTAAAGATCTCATTGTGCACACAAAAATCCTAAAAGCAAATAGTATATGGCCTAAAATGTCAATAGTAACAAAATTAAGAAACCCTAGTACCTGCTACAAAGTGTGACAAAGATCTAGAAGTATCAGCTCAAAGTAAGATAAAAATAGAGACTCTTAAGATGTCTCAATGACCTTCTGACTCATTGTCTTAGCCTTAATTACATCTGTGGACAATGTGCAGAGGGTGAGGGAGAGACTCTGGGGCAATCAGGCCCAAATGAAATGTTTTTATCAAACCCTACCCAAGGTATAGGGACCTATGTAGAACAGGAGGCCGGGGAGATGGGGAAAGATTGCAAGAGCCAGAGATAGTATATGATTCCCAGGAAAAAGTATCTTCCAGACACATCATGACAGATACACATATGAACACACAGAGACTGTTGCAGCAGGCACAAGGCCTACACAGGTTCAAACCAGACAAAATTCTAGCACAGAGAAGGAAAAGCGAACACAAGATCACACCTCTAATGAAGAATCTAATTGCAACTGATTTGCAATTGATACCTGTTGGAAAGGGAAAGTCAGTTTTCTCAAATACAGTGTCATTAGGTATATCAGCTATGCCCAGGAGTAGATGGCCAACATGAAATACTTCCAATATGCTGTGTCTGCTTTTTTTAAATTATGCTTTTGAGATATAATGACAAAGAGAAACAGAGACAGAGACAGAGAGACATGGTCTGAGAGAGAAGGAAGAAGGGAGAGAGAGAGGCAGAGACAAAAAATATGAAATTTGATAAGTAGGGACAAGATGTAGCGCAGTTGAGTGGGGGAAAAGAATATTATTAAAATATTTTGTATGAAAATATTTTTGATACTGTCCCTGAATATATAACTATTATAAGCTTCTAAAAACTGTAACATTATTTGGAAAATGTACATTTTGACAATTAAAAACTTGCTTGATATAACCCAAATAATAAAGTTTGAGTTAAAACTTGAACCCAACTTTCTGCCTGCAGAAAGTACACTCCCTCTGCTATGCCTCACTATCTCCTTGATCAAAATGTGAAAAAGGCTTTAGAACACTTCAATTTACACATAGTTTCACACATTTATTTATTTAACAAATACTAATAAGCAACTCCTACAATTTTGCTTTGCCTACTCTAATAAAGAAATAAGACAAACCTTACTGTCAAGGGATAATACCCACTGAATCCTTGAGGAACCATTTATCATTGTGTAGTGAAGATCTGTGTATGTACCATCTATTAACAAGAAGTTAGAGTCAGAAAGACATAGATTCAAATCTCAATTCCATGGCCAACATGTTTAATTCCTGTCTTTAAATGGTGTAATTAAATGACAGTAATTAGATATCACTAAGCAAATGTCACTATGTGGGCTTACCATTCTGTTCAGCAAGGTGGCTGGATACAAAATTAATTCAAAAAAAATCAGAAGCCCTTTTTTATACAACAAAAAAAATGGGCTGAGAAAGAAATCAGGGAAACAACTCCCTTCACAATAGCCACAAACAACATAAAATACCTGGGGGTAACTCTAAGCAAGCAAGTAAAGGACCTGTACAATAAGAACTTCAAGTCCTTGAAGAAAGAAATTGAAGAGGGCATCAGAGGATGGAAAGATTTCCCATTCTCATAAGTAGGTAGGATCAACATAATAAAAATGGCTATCCTACCAAAAGCAATATACAGATTCAATGCAATTCCTATCAAAATACCAACACCATCCTTTATAGACCTGGAAAAAGAAATTCTCAATTTCATGTGGAACAACAAAAAACCAGAATAGCTAAATCAATCCTGTTCAATAAAAAAAAACATCTGGAGGTATCAGTATCCCAGATTTCAAGCTGTACTACAGAGCAATAGTAGTAAAAACAGCATGATACTGGTATAGAAACATACTAGTGGATCAATGGAATTGAATTGGAGACCTGGAAATGAACCCACACACCTATGGTCATCTAATTTTTGACAAAGAAGCCAAAACCGCACAATGGAAAAAGGACAGCATCTTCAACAAATGGTGCTGGTCCAACTGGATGTCCACTTGTAAAAGAATGAAATTAGGCCTATACTTATCACCTTGTACAAAACTTAAGTCCAAGTGGATCAAAGACCTTAATATAAGGCCGGACACATTAAATCTACTAGAAGAGAAAGTGATAAAAACCCTTGAACTCTTTGCCACAGGCGACAACTTCCTGAACAGAACACCAACAGCTCAGGACCTAAGACCAACAATCAATAAATGGGACCTCATGAAACTGAAAAGCTTCTGTAAGGCAAAAGACACTGTCATTTGAACAAAACAGCAGCCTATAGATTGGGAAAAAATCTTCACCAACCCCACATCTGACAAAGGGCTAAAATCCAAAATTTACAAAGAACTCAAGAAATTAAATGCCAAGAAACCAACTAATCCAATTAAAAAATGGGGAAAAGAGTTAAACAGAGAAATCACAAAGGAGTTATTCCTAAATGCCAAGAGACACTTGAAGAAATGCTCAGCATCCTTAATCATCAGAGAAATACAACTCAAGACGACTCTAAGATTCCATCTCACACCTGTCAGAATGGCTAAGATCAAAAGCTCATATGAGGGAACATGCTGGTGAGGGTGTAGAGAAATGGGAACCCTCCTCCATTGCTGGTGGGAGTGCAGGCTTGTGCAACCACTATGGGGGTCAGTCTGGCTATATCTTAGAAAACGTGGAATAGCTCTGCCTCGTGACCCAGCCATACCACTTTTGGGTATATATCCAAATGACTCCTCACCGAGTCACAAGGAAGTTGCCTCATCTATGTTACTAGAAGCCTTATTTGTAATAGCTAGAAACTGGAAACAACCCAGATGTCCCTCAACTGAAGAATGGATTTTAAAAAACTATGGTACATCTACACAATGGAATACTACTCGGCTATCAGAAACAAGAAATTATGCAATTTGCAGCCAAATAGATGGAACTAGAAAAGCTTATGCTGAGTGAGCTAACCCAGACTCAGAAGGATGCACACGGCATCTATTCACTTATAGTTGGATTTTAGCCATAGAGTAGAGGATATCTTTATTGCAACCAATGCACCAAAGGGAACATGAACATAGACTTTTTATTTGTTTGTTTGTTTGTTTTCTCTCCCTGTCATTGAGACACTTTTCCCTGGTGGTACTGACTTGTAGGCCTCCCGTGTATGAGGAGGCTCTTGGCCCTCATATGACTGCTGAACTGGGGCGGGGGAATGTTATGTAGGGACAATCCACTCCAGAGGAGTGGGATGGAAGAGTTAGGGGGTAGAGGGTGGGAGGTCAGGACTAGGAAGGGTGGAAAGAGGACACTATGATGGAGATGTAACCTGAAGCAATAAATAAATAAATTAAAAAAAAAGAGAGACGTACAACAACCATACTTATCCTTAAGGGATAGGTTTGTTATGTGAGGTGGGTCTGTTTGAAGTGACCTTCTATTTCTCAATAGAACTCAGGACATTGGGGTATAGTCTACAATATGCTAAGCTATAGTATTGGGAATGGGACAGACTGGGGAATTTTGTAAAGCCAGCAATGATGAGAAGGGAATCAATTCCTGAATTTGCCCATAGATCTGTAGAAAGTATTCTGGGGCTAAAGTACTCGTGGGTCTTAGTGTGGGTAAATTTTCAATGGAAGGGGAAAACTTTTACCTGTTTGCATGTTTTTTGGGGGGGGTGGGCAGGCATGAAAGTAATTTTGTCAAGGTAGATAGATACCCTGTGTTCATACATCAGTCCTTTATGACTAAATATTACAGGCTTACAAACTGGTACAGTAAAGCCGGTTTTCAAGAAGTCCTTGGACTCGTAGTATGTTGTTGCTTTTCTTTCAGAGAAATTCATTGGTTTTACAAGATGCTGAACTGGGAAATGTTTCCTATAGCCAGTAGGTAAGAATCATCAGGTTCCTTATACCTCATTGTTCAGGAGGTCTCATGAGTTACCAAAGGCAATTGTGCTACATAATGGTTTTCTAACTTCATGCCTCATGAGTGTAACATCGAAGTTTACATTTTTGGACAGCATAATTTCTAAAATTTCAGCAATAGCAAATACATTCACATGTTTACTTGCTGATTTGTACGTGCATATCTGCCTATATGTATGAGTATATAGGTGGTCCTCATAGGTCACAGGGGGACATCAAATTCCTGGGAGCTGGAGTTACAGGTAATTGTGATTCACTTGACATTGGTCCTGGGAACCAGTTTGTGGTCCCTTGAAGGAACCGCAAGAATTATTAATCATTAACTCATCTTCCTAGGACCTAGGACGTGTTTCATTCACTGTTACACATCACCTCAGGAAGCTTACTACTGATGGTTCAGAGATCAGTGTAGAAGAAGGCAGAAAGAGTGTAAAAGCCAGAGGCAGTGGATAGCCACAAGGGAATGGTGTCTTCTGAACGTAGTAGCTGCACATATGAACCCACAGCAACATGTACAAGACCTATGCAAGCCAAACCCAGATGAAATACCAGTATGGAGAGGAGAGATGGGCACCAAGTTCTAACCCTAGTGGAGGAGCTATTGGAAGCTGCTAGCAGCTGGAAGAAGAAGAGCGTGTTTTTTAAAGTGTACTCCTCAATAAGTTCAATTTGCTCCAGTGGAAGGCCACACACCCAGAAACATTTGTGCAGCACATATTGACCCTGTTATGAAAAATTCTCACAGTCAGGTGGGAAGGGGAGCAGGGTTAGGTATTGGAACAATCATGGGTCAGTGTATATTAACAAAAAATGTATGTAATTGTCAAAGAACTAACAGGGAGACAATAATAGAGGCTCTGAGACATAGTTAAAAGGAGTTTCAGGTACAGAAGGGACAAAGCAGAGTACACAGGAAATCACAGACAATATAGGGACTGAAGACCTAGTGCATGACAGTACTGTGTAAAAAAAAAAACATTTATTTAAGAACCACAAAACAGTCTCATTTGACAAAGTATTTTCAACCAGCGTTATGCAAAAATATGATAGCATCTACAAATAACAAACACAGTTGAATCACTAAAGCATTCCACGACAACATGTAACCAGTTCATTACAAGTTAATTTGGATTTCTCACTTAAAATTAAAGTTTCTTCTCTGATTTTTACTGTGAAATTGTGTCTTCTACAAATGTTTGACTAAATAAGACCTGAACAAAGACAATATCAATAGACATTCTAACATAGAAGGTGGGGGGGGGGGGAATTTTATGGAGTCACATCTCCAGACATAGAACTACAGGTAACTAATGACTATTGAGAAAGGAAGAATTTGCCTCTCCCAGTGAAGAGCCTCATAATTAGTTATACAATACAAAGTCATTAGCTCTAAATCATATACATATGAATAACAAAAATGTATTCAGTTCATTGGCATGTTCACACACACACACACACACGTGCATATATACATAATAATAATACCAAGAAAAGAGATGTCATCAGTTTGTGATGGAGGAAGTGGAATAACTTAGTAGGGGTTGTAGACAGGAAAGGGAAGGTGGGGAATGATATAATTATATTTTAGTTTAGAATTCACTAACTTAAAATGAATTGAGCATCGTTTTAAACACGTTCTCCTGTGTTTTTGTTTCTTTGTGGCACAGAAGAGACAACCCCTATGTCTCTTCAAACATCCAGTACTTCCGTACAGGTTTGAACCTACGAACATACTCACTGAGTACAATAAGTAGAGTATAATCTACAGAAAAACTAGAGACGTGAGAGTGGTATATAAAGGAGACTGCCTTCTCATTAAAGCTACTAACCTTTGTCAGGGCTGCAAAGTTGACAGAGGAAGAGCCCAGTTTGGAGACAGAGATCAGCTTGAACAGAAATGGGCATGTTGATGAATACACTATGTAGAGGCAGCACCACCTTGAATGATGCTCTCTGGATGGAATACACTGAAGGGCAGGAACTGGGCAGAGAAAGGGATGTGTGTTTCTTGGATGAATCTTTGTGTTAAATGGCAAGTTCTGCTTCACTTCCCCCTCATCGTTTGGCTGTGAGTTCTCAACATTAAGTGAAGCATTAGTGAAGGCACCTATATATCAGCTTTTGAAATCCAGGCTTAAGTTGAATCCCATTAAAACCAGAGAAGCCCAGGTAAATCACAAAGGCTTGTGCTAAATAGCAGTAGGTTTGAAGCAGGGATTGAATTGGAATATGACAAATGGCTGGGAAATGAGAGGATAGAAATAGCTTGGGTTTTTGCTGAAGGAGGTGGTCATGAAAGTAATAGATAAATTTAAATGCAAGGAAAATGTTCTTAAGAGAAAAAATATCATTTCAAGTGTATATTTTTGCTTTGAATGAATTTTTTCTTATTCAGTTTTGACAATTAAATAGGATTGCTCTCATATTGAGAAAGGTTTATTTAATATTTTAGCCTTTAGCCTATATAATTTAAGACTTAAAATATAATGAACTTTAGAGCCTATGCATTCTATTTCAAAGTTTTTATGATAAGTTTTTTCTATATACATTATATCAAGATGATAAAATATTCAATAAATGAGAGACTTAGTATAGTTTTCGGAGACTCTAACATACCTAAAATTAAATATTTGAAGGAAAGCAATACACAGCTGATGCCTTCCACTTGGCTTTCCTGATTCTGATGGATTCAGAGGCTTGGAATACAGGCAATAATGCAACTCATCTCTTTTCAGTCAGTTCACATTATCCCACTCAGGGTCCTTGGCAAAATAAAGTGCCTCTTTTATGTGGATTTAAATGTGCACTCAGAGTAGGAAAGTGCATGTGTATTTTGTGGGAACAAACAGCATCCTGCAGTTAAATACATTTCTTTGTTACACCAGTCTCCACATAAGTACAAACATTCATTGTGTTTTAAAAATGTCCCTCTCTAAGTGGCTTCATTTTTTCCTGTAGTGTAGACACAGCCATGAACTACAGTAAACAGATTTCTTCACAAAATGTTCCTAATCAAAAATAGTAAGGTATAGGTGTCCTTATTTTGCCAAACTGTTTTACATGACTTGTGTTTTTATTCCAACTCTGAGAACTTCACAGAAATCTGTGGTTCTGTGAAGGAAAAATTCTGATTTCACACCTGGGAGATTTTTTATCAAATGTTTATAAACACAAAATATGTCTTGTCCTATATGCATGTTATTAATACACATGCAGAGCTATTTCCATTCTAATGCACATGTCATTAACATACACAGTTACTCCTGCTCTACATGCATAAGTCATTCATGCACATACACTTGCACAAGGAGTTACTTCTGTTCTGCATTGTACATGCGCAAGTCAGTAATACACATACAGTTAATCCTTCTCTTCATAAACATGTCATTTACAAACACACACATACACACACTCCTAATCTACAGGTACATATCATGAATACACACACCCATGTCAATAATACAGTTACTACTTCTCTACCTATACCTACCTATACCTGTCATTCACAAACACACACACACACACACACACACACACACACACACACACAGACACACACACCTGTTTTACATGCATGTGTCATTGACAGACACATAATAACTCCTGCTCTACATGCAGGTATCATTAATACATAAGCACACACATTTAAGCTCCCCACATGTCCTGCACTAGATAAGCAATTTCATGTTACAGCAATTTCACAGGAAGCTTTCCAAATGATACGCTTATTACAGTAAGTGCATCATTTGGAAAGCTTCCTGTGAAATTGCTGTAACATGAAATTGCTTATCTAGTGCAGGACATGTGGGGAGCTTAAATGTGTGTGCTTATGTATTAATGATACCTGCATGTAGAGCAGGAGTTATTATGTGTCTGTCAAGTATTTTCCAATTATCTGCTTAGATTCAGTTACCTAGTTAAGAACTAATTAATGAGGAGACAAGACCTTCCAGGTTCCTGCTTGTCTGAAATCATGTAATCTCAATAGATGATAAAAATAAACGGCTGAAAACATGAGAAAGCTGAAATATTTGGTGAAAATAATGACTTCAAAAATACTTTCAGGGCTGGAGAGGTGGCTCATTTTCATTAGCTCTTTTGTATTCATAATTGAACATGGAGTGCTGGAAATTTAAATATTTGAAGCATGTATAATGTTATACTTCACACAGGAGCTGATGATTTCCATATTAGACTCATTTATTATTTTGAAAAGAAGATATAAATGAAAATATTACCAAACTTCCAAAGTAGGTGAAGGCATTATTATATCAAATAAAGAAATAATAATTTTTAATTATTTTTATTTCTAATAGGAATGCCTCTAATTGAAGAAGCTATTAATTTCTTCATTTCAGTCTATGGTGCGAACCCCCATTTGGTACCTTATTAGCTTTTTATTTTTATAACATTTAAAGGATATTGTAATTTATAGCTAGCACCCAGAATCTCTTAGAGGAAGAGGTCCTTCAAAGAAATTTATTATTATCTATGTTTCTTCTCTTACATTACTTTCCCTTTGGTTATCTTAAGCATTAAAAGGAACTATATAGGCAGTATAATTACCACAATTAAGGTTTTCTAGAAATACTAATTATTAAAGTGTGAAATGGTCTAGGAAACTTATTAAGTTTTCTAAGGTAAAATGTAGAGCTCAATCAGATCCATTTTTTTTAAAAAACATAAAATAACTTAAAAGTGAATGTTTCTTATGAATGCTTAGTATGCAGACATTACATAAATAGATCATTAGTCTCTGATCTAGGGTTGTTTCATGGACAATAATCCAGTGGTCATCAGGAGGTCAACAGATTATTTGTTTGTGTTAGAGCAAGTTGAAATTCCTCTCTCTCTCCTGCACCCATCCTCCTGGTACCAATATTAGAATGCATATGACTTTCTTCTGCCCTGTATATCTTTGCCATGGTCTCAAATGTCAAGAGTTTCTCATCTTATCCTAAATATTATAAATTCAAGATCTGCCTGAAGCCTATAAATGACCTTGACATTTTCTTCCTTCCCCTCCAAACCAAACCAAACTAAACCAACCAACCAACCAACCAACCAACCAACCAACCAAACAAACAAAAACCCTCCATTTCAGAGCTGAGTTTTTGTATACTCAATTTTCTTACCAGAATACTTTGTAACCAAGTTTATGGTCTCCTGTTTGCATCTATTTTCATGCTTATATAAGCTCCCTTATATAATATACCATGTTAGTCATACTTTATTAATATTTAAATAAAAAGAAAAATTATTTGAGCTACAGAGTCAGAGAGCTAACAGGATATACACCAGTTTTTCAGTTCAATAGAAGAATTCTGTAGCAGAGGAGATGTAAAGCAGATAGCAACTTTCTTAGCTTCTTTCTTTCTGGCCCAGTTTCTTTTCGCTGGGGACCACCTGGAGCTCTTTGGTTTGATGACTGGAGAATTGAGTTTTACAAATTTAGTACTAGCTGCAAAGGACTGTAATTTGAGCCAAAAACTTAACTGTGAATTTTGAGTTGAGGCATGCTTTTGCCATTATTTTTCCTCCCCAAAGTAGAAACATGGAGGATTCCAGTTAAACAAAACAAAACTTGCCCTCCCTTGGAAAATAAATGATGCAAGAAAAGGGCAAATAGCCAAGAAAAATCTTAGTGTGAACTTGGGGATGCTTTGTTGCAGAGAGGGACAGGGAGGTGGGACCTGGTAGATGAACATAGAACAAACAGGAAAAGGTAGAGAATGGAAGACTTAGACCAGCTGGAAACTGGAAATTTGATAGGAAAACATGAAGAGAGCAGAAAGTTAATTCAGTGACCTGGTAGATGAGCTCTGTGGAATAACAGAAGATGAACTAGTGACTATTACCTTAGTCATCTCCGTAATGAACCTTCTGATTATGGGCTAGAAGAAGTCACATGACACACACTTCAGACCCAGAAGCGATGGTTCCAGCAGCACCGCCATGAGCTCGTCACCTGAAGAAAACCCAAGGACAACACATCTGAAATAGATTTGGATTCTATGAAATGATTTTACAAGTTCTTGTCCCTATTATCACACAATCATTGATGTTGCCTTTCTTTCTTTCTTTCTTTCTTTCTTTCTTTCTCTTTCTTTCTTTCTTTCTTTCTTTCTTTCTTTCTTTCTTTCTTTCTTTCTTTC
>CAJQZJ010001558.1:3016181-3030999 GCA_907164525.1 Lophiomys imhausi
TTCTTTCTTTCTTTCTTTCTTTCTTTCTTTCTTTCTTTCTTTCTTTCATTTTCTTTTTTCATTAAAGCTAGTTATATAAACTACTTTGTGTTTTTTAGGGTTCCCCCCCACCAATGTTCCTTTGGTTATAACATAGATAGAAATGAAAAGTATAACCATTTTGTTCTAAGGATGAGAACTTCTTATTTAATAGTTATTCAGTGATTTAGTGCAATATATTTTGATCTTATTCACACCTCTTCCTGAAGTCACCATAGATCCAATTCCCTGTTTTCCCTAACCACCAGTCAAGGGTAGATTTTTCACTTATATACTCTTGGGGGTATTGGCTTCTACAAGAATGTGATCAACCCACCAGAGACTATTCCTTTAAAGAAAATTAACTCTTTCTCTTCCTGTAGTTATCAATTGCCAGTAGCACCTTAGCTAGGTAGGGGTGGAACTTCATGGCTACCTCTCTTCTTCTTGCTGCAATTTTGTGTGTCTGGACTTTACAAATGCTGTCACATCTGCTGTGAGTTAATGTGTGCAATTGCTCTACAGTGTCCAGAAAACGTTGCTTTCCTATCTTCCAAAATTATCCTTAATCCCAGAAAGAAGGATTTAAAAAAAATTCTTAGGTTATTTTTTAAATTTACTTTTATTAATTTTTTTCATGTAATATATTTTGATCATATTCTTTTCCTTCATGTGGTGGCTATTCTTGGAGGTCAACTTGACTATAGTTAGAATTAATTAAAACAGCTTTGGGAGATTTTTCTTAATTAAATCATTTGAAGTAGGAAGACTCACTTTTAATCTGGATCTTCTGAGGTGGGTAGATCCACCTTTAATCTGGGCCATGCTTTCTGATGGCAGCCCATATAAAGGACTTGGGAAAAAGAAACTTGCTTTCTCATTGCCTGCATACTCTTACTGGCAAGTCTACTCTTTCAATGGCATTATAGCCTACTTCTTGAAGATTCTGGTGTATACTGAAGACCAGCTGAGACATCCAGCCTCTGAATGTCTAAATTGAACAACTACTAGATTATTAGACCTTTTGGTAGACATTATTAGACTAGCTGGAACACAGCCTGTAAGCCAATCTAATAAATCCCCTTCATATGTATATATATATAATATATATGTATGTATATGTATATATATATTTATATACAGATATATATATATTCATTCTATAAGTGCTGTTCCTCTTGAGAACCCAAGCTTATATAATTCTCTAACCCCTTCCCACCTCCGTACATACCCACTTTCATGTTCTTCCTTTCGCCTCCTCTCTCTCAAGAAATGAAAAAAAATCAATCAAAACACATTAAAAACAAAACTAGGAAGCTATCTGGAATTAGTGTCTACTGGGAAAGAGAAAATTAATTTTCTCCAATCAAGTCTTAGTAGGTACACACACATATATCAACCATAATCCAGGGCAGGTCCTATTACCAAGAATAGTTGGCCAACACAAAAGGACCCACCCGTGTGTGTGTGTGTGTGTGTGTGTGTGTGTGTGTGTGTGGTCACTTTCAATTTTATTTTGTTGTGATGTGATCGTTTTTGTCTTCCTGGGGCTTTTGTTTTGTTTTAGTTTGTTTGTTTTGATTTTTGAAGATGAGAATTTTTGATGAGTGTGCCTAGTCAGCTGCTGGAGGAAACAGAAGGCACAATAACTTAGAACTTTACTCAGGTTATATCTTAATGAAAAAACTATGGAGATATTTCCTCCAATTTGTCAAGAAGTGACCGCTTGGAAGCTTTTGTTACTCTGTTTTCTAAGCTTTATACTTCAAAGTCCGGTAAGGCACAGCCTGTACCCAGTGAACTATTAGGTGCCTTACTGGAGTCAAGCAAAACAGGTCACATATTTTAAAAGTAAAAGCCTACTTATTATATAATAACAGAACAATTGTCTTAACATTTACTTAATCAAAATATTCACTGTTTAATCATCTTTTATCAAATCTTTCTTAATGTAAATAGTGCAAGTAAAGTCTGCATAGAATAAAAGAAAGCCAAAAGGTTTGCAAGTGGCTGGAAGGATTTGAGCTACAAAAATAGAAGAAGATTAAAGAATATTAGAAATAGTTTTGTTTATAAGCACTCTGTTTTTTTTTTTTTTTCCAATCATGAATGTCTCCATGGTTTAGAAAAACCTGAGCTAACAATCTGCACCATTTGGAAAGTCCTTAACTTCTCTGTCTCTTTATAAATAGAAGGCATATTTGTTGAAAAAAATTAATGGCTAATTGAATTTTTAACCAGTATTTATATTATATTTAATTGGTTGGCAGTGTAAATCCTTAACCCACCATTATAAATGAATACACACAGACACCGGGTGGATTTTAACAAGCCTTGGCCTGAACTGTGCAATCCTAGCCCATCTAAGCTAGCTCATAATTCTAATACCCAAATATAACGCCTTATATACATACATCCCTTTGGACTATTATTCTCCACGCTAAGCCTGTTCCAGGCCATATGGAAGGATCTTCTTTAATCTACCCCATGGCGTGTCCTTCTTGTTTGCTCCTGGGTTTTTCTCCGGCAACCTTCTTCTTCCCCAGATGTTCTGTCTCAAAAAGCCCGTGAACCTTAGTCCTGCCTACCTCTGTCTTTGCCCAATCTCCAGGCCTCAGCATTTATTTAAGCAATCAGAGACAGTAAGTAACTAACAGCAAACAGGACCAATCAACATTTAGAATGCTTAACACCACCCCATCCCATATTACTCAGAAATCTGAAGTAGCCACTTTCCCCACAGTGGATATATATAATTCTACTCCAAAGCAAAGAAAGCTGATGTCTTAATTAGTTTGTACAATCTGATCTTGAATAAAAGCTCAGGTTTCATTAATGTTTTGTACATTTCCAAATTATTTGCTAAAAA
Organism: Lophiomys imhausi; assembly: GCA_907164525.1. Lineage (NCBI taxonomy): Eukaryota > Metazoa > Chordata > Mammalia > Rodentia > Muridae > Lophiomys > Lophiomys imhausi. The sequence goes on from CAJQZJ010001558.1 coordinate 3,019,069, forward strand.
CTCTACCCAATTACTGCTCTAGGAAATTTAGGATCCCAGATACCCCAAGCTGTAAAAAGATTTCTGGACCCTAGAGAACAATTAATAAGTAACAATAGCTGCAACGATGATGAAGTCCAGCCAAAATCAACCACAATTAGGTTTTTATTGAGCTCCAGAATACAATTTATTTTTCTAATAAACAGAGTGAATTTTAATATGTTTGGCATTTTATTGTTCTACTTACTTTCCATTTGCATAAGATTATCTAATCAAGCTATGTTATTTTTAGCCTCTAGGACAGTCACCTTCCTACCTCAGGCACACCTCCAGAAGCAATTACTTCTTTAATTAGCTTTGGCTCATTAATCTTTACCTTCTCTTCTTTGCTTTTAAATAGAGGCAGCCTCCTCACCCAACTGAGCATCATAATATAGACAATTCAAGCACTGTCTCTTGATCTCCTACCCTTAATTTAAGGAAAATATTCTTTAGGACAGTTTTTTTTCAAATATTCAAATCTAGAGACATCTGAGAATGATACATAGGGTATTCTTAGAGTAAGGAGAGAAATTAAGTGCATTTGTGCCTCTGTGTGCCTGCAATTTGCTGGTGAGTGAGCCAAGTGTGTTGTAAGAACTAGTTGACAAACAGATAAGACAGGCAAGGTCATCAACCAAAGCTAGCCAAGTTAGTATCACACAAACCCCCACACCACCATATGCTTCTATGTCCCCACTCTTCTTTCTTCTTACTGCCTTCTAAAGCTCTTCTCAGCATTCTGATACCTCCTTATGACCTCTCGCTCTACATTTTAGGGGAGCCATTGTGTTGGGTGTCCAGGTGAGGATACTCTCTTCCTTTGACAAGTCATGACATGTTTTCTAAACCTATCACATATGTTCTCATTCATTTGTTCTGTTCATTTTCTGACTTGAAAATGAGTCATACCCTTACTTCCATCGGTGTATTGATTTTGTTTTTAAAAAGGTTTCTCTATTCCATTATCCCTCCTAGTCAATCAGGGCCATTTTGCATGAGATGTTTTCTAACACACAAAATGTCTCTGTTTTCATTTCACTTTCCTCTATTTGTCATTCACAGGCCATTTAATTATATCCTATGAATTTGTTTTGAAAGGTGTTGATTTTCTCTGAAAACAGTCAAGAAATTTGACAATTTTGTTTTCTCTCCTTTTCTTCCTTCCTTTTTTTTTAAAAAAAATATGTGTTTGGTCACTCACTGATTTCATTTGTTGTTCTGGGTATAATGGATAGCAGTGAGATTAAATTAAAATATTATTAATTAAGGTAAAATTTAAAATAATAACTATTGTGATAAGAAGATAACATAGTAACTTGTCAGATTACTATTTTATTAGGGACTATGCAGAAGTATTTACAACTGCTAACTAATAACAACAAATACATAGCGAGTTTCTTTATCATATAAATATCTGTGTAGCCGGGGATCATATCTCACTGTTGGAAGCAGCAACATATGTTCGCATGAGCAACTAAGGTAAGGAAAGAGGTGAATGACTTGGCTACCTTCTTTAAGTGGGGAAGCCAGGTCTCATGCCTAGATTTTTCTGTGAGTATAACTATTGTTGACAGGAGATGTATTTTTCCATTCTATCCAGAAAGTAAATAATACTGTAGGTCACATTGCACCAAAGGAAAACATTTCAATTCCATTTATCAGAAAACTTAACCAAGAATCACCTAGCTATATAGGGAGGATGGTCTTTCATTCTCAGGAAACATTGAGAAAATTACCCTAAGGACTTTGTCCCTTGATTCATTGTCCCTTTGCTCCTGGCCCTTAGCTGTTTTGAGATATTTTAACAGCTTTTTGGGAAGGCAGCTGCTCTTAATTCAAATGGGAGTGAAAAGTTTCAGTACTTAGAGAAGAATCTCCATTAATTTTATATTAATATGGCATCTTATGTATTCATTAATGAAACTCAATTTTATATCTTTCACATACTTTGTGTCTCAGACACTATACTCCGTTCAACAATGACTATCATAATAATGACCTTGTCTCTTAGCCTGTCTATTATTATAATATTTTAGTTGTCTGTAAAATTATTCTGGAGTCTTCAAAACCAATTAACACCTATTAGACAAATTAGTGGATGATACAGAATATTCTTTAATTTCTTTTTTAGCAATATCCTTCAGAAACATTTCAAAATAGCCTCTCAGTATATGCTTCTTTTTAAGTCTTTTTATTGTTTTTTAATTTTGTGAACTTCACATCAGGTACCCTGTTCCTTCTCATCTTCCACCTCCTCTCAGACCCACACTCTCCACCCTTGGAACCTCTCCCAACAGAAAAAAAAAAAAATCTTATTGCAGAAGTTGTAGTGTGTCTCAGTGTGTCCCACAATATTGCCAATATTGCCTTTTGTCCATACTTTTTTTTTTTTCAAATGTTCATTATGATTCCTTGGTCTGGTATGCGGCCTCTGCCTTCTGTTACTTTGTCAAAACTAGAACTGAAAGGATGGACTTTTAGGCCCCAAAATGAAAAGATAGCTTTTTGGACTCCTGCCTACCTCTGTCTTGAGCTGAGCAGAAGGTTGTAAATTCCAAGCTATCTTATCATTGCATTGTCTCACCAACCCCCTTCCCTTTGCTGTTGCTAGGAAATGATTAACAGAATCGCCCAGCCCCAGGGTCTCCTTGACCTCTGCCTGAGCAAACAACCACCCAGCCCCAGAGATAAGAAGCTCTCCTTGGACAAACAGCCAAACCAAAGTTCCTGATTCTCAAAGCAAAATCCCTTCCTCAAGAATTTACGCCAATGCCTGAATCTGCCCCACCAAAACATATAATCCTAAAGCCTCTCCCTTGGGTGTAGGCCACTTTACCACACAAGGCCACACACTTGGAACAATAAATTCCTCTTGCTTTTGCATCGTTTTTATGTCTTGTTTCTCATTGATGGTCAGCAGAAAGATATGGCGATAGCCCCTTTGGGGTTCAGCTTTACAGAGCCTCACTGAGACTCCTCTCAGACACCTTGTTGTTGTCCTATGTCATGGAGTTCCTGTAGTTTTGGGTCTGTGGAACTGGCCTCCTCTTGCACTCCAGTAGTTCATACATGGGGTAGATATTGGAGAGGGCCAACTCAAAATCCTGGTTCTGGGCCTGCAACCACTACATCCAGGGCCTGTTCTACTATGCTTCTCAGGTAAGGTGCAGGGCCTGTTGTCCTGGAGTTCTGCAGCAGGTAAGGGACTGAACCAACTCTCCTGCTCTCATGACCCATTCTTGCCCAGCTTACCCACCAGCTACCTGTGGTGAGGGCATCACAGAGTGGAGGGGATCTCTCATTAATACTCCCTCAATAAGACAAAAGGCAGGGCTGGTTCTGCCACACTCAGACCCTCGGGGTTGGCTCACCCACATGCCCCACATCCAGGGCCAACTGTACTGTTCTTTCCATGAGAGGTGCAGGGCCTGTTCTCCCAAGAGCTGCAGCATGTGAGGATCAAGGACAGCTCTCCTGCTCCTGTGACCCCTATCTGGGCCAGATCTCCTGTCCACCACTGGTGGTGAGGTTAAAAGGGAGAGAAGGGGATCTCTCCCTGTTCAACACCAATTCGGAGCAGACAAAAGGCAGGGCTGGCTCTCCCATTCTCACTCCCCTCAGGGCTGGCTCAACCATAACCCCCACATCCAGGGCCAGGCAAGGTTCTTCTATTCTCTGGCTTGCTTTCTGTCCTGAGAGCTCATCTGGTGGTTGCCTCCTGCTGGAATGGTGGTTGCCACAGGCTAGTTCCCTGTCCAGACCCATGGTGCCAAACTGGTATTGATTTCTGGCTCACTTTTTTCCAGGAATGTTAGGTTACTATTCATTCAGATGTTCATAGGTCAGAACATTGAATGTACAGATAGCTTCTATCCTCTCTTCCATTTACTGATGTACATGTGACACAGAAGCCATATCTTTATTGCCTCTAGGGACTCAGTGTATGTTTTTTAATTGCTATTTTTATTACTTAAGTTATTTCTTTAATAATTTCATGCATTTATATGTTGTATTCTGCTAATCTGTTTTTATCCTTATTGAATCTCTCTCTGATCCCAATCACTCCCTTCTTGTTTCTACCATTCCCTTTGCCAGATTCCTAGCTTTGGGTTTTGTTTTGTGATCCATTTAGTTTAACTAGCTTCATCTATGTGACACTAGATTGGAACTACTCATTGGAGCCTGGTGGGGATACCAGTGGGTACATAACTGAAGCCAATGACTTCTTTCTTTAAGTCTATCAGTAGAAAAGAGTTTAGCAGTGAGGGGTAGGGCCTCTGAGCCTCTTTCTCCATCCTTGCCTGGCTACTGACATCCTCATTGTTTTAAACTGACCCAGTACAGACTTTTACAGCACCCTATGAATGCAATGATTGTGTCTTGTGCTGAAGATGGCATTTTATAGCCCATCTCTTAATCTTTTGGTTTTTACATCCTTTCCTCTGCAATGTTCTCTGAGCTTCATTTCAGTGTGTATTGTATAAAATGTCTTAAAACAAATCGATCTCCAAAGCTTTGTGCATATGTTGTTTATGGCACATAGAGGTATGAGAGTATTGGCAGAGAGCTGAAAATTTTAGCTCTGTGTACATAAACTCAAGGTTCTTACCATGGCTCTCTAGCTTTTGCTTATTTTTTTCTTCATTCCTGAAGCATTTTCTTTTACATAGGCTATTGGTATGCAGACGAATAGGCTTCACATTCACTGTATAGTCCAGGCACTGTGTAGTCAAACACTTTATCATCTTGCTTCATCCTCTCGTTTAGCTTGGATTATGGGTTCACATTACCATATCTGGAACAGATCTGATGCTTTCTAATCCATTTATCCATAAAAATATGCTTATATTCAGAACAGACTTCACTATGCTTTTACAAATGCACATCTCATCTTACCATCACATCAATCATAGTTTCAAATATTTTCATACTCCTAAAACGATGATTGATTCTCCTTTACTCAAGTTATCCTACATGCCTGGCCATAAACGCTCACTAATTTGGTATCTCTCCTTCTTATGGCTTGAATACAAAATGTCCCTCACATATTCATGTACTGGACTTTTGGATTCCAGTCAGTGGACTTTTGAGAAGTGACCGATTTCACAAGATCTCTGAATGAGTTTATCCATAGAATTGCAAATAGTATCATTATATGCAGAAAATGAAAAAAGGCAAGATGGGAAACCTAGAGTATCAGAGGTCTGATCTTGAGGGCTGTTTTCCTTTCTGGATTCTTCTTATATCCCATTTCTCTCTTCACGACCACTGTGATGTGATCTGTTCCATCATCCCCTTGTCTACTACTGCAAGCTCTGAAAGCATGAGCAGAACAAATCATTATTCCTTTAAGTTATCTCTGTCAGGTACTTGCTTACAAATAGCTAAAATATCCATCACAGATGACTTGATCTCCTGATTCTAAATCTTCTCACCAGTGGATTATGCTTCCATGTAAGAATTTTCATGTAAAACGGTGGTTTCTATAAGATTGTGCTTCTCAGGTTTCCATTGTTTTAAGAAAATACCCAAGATCATCAAACGCATAAAGAAAAGATTTAGTTTGACTCAAATTCTTAGATGTTTCAGCCTGTGATCAAGTAGCTCATTATTTTCGGTCCTACGCAATGGCATCTCATCATGGGAGGGATGTATAGTAGATAAAACAATTTAACTCAGTAACAACAACAACTACAACAGAAAACAAAAAGAAATGAATAGAGCACCAGTATAGCCATTAAGGGCACGCCCAGAATGACATGAAGTCTCTCTGCTAGGGCCACTTCTTAATGATTCTACAACTTCTCTAATCTCTCAAGCTGAGGACTAAGCCTTTAACACATGGACATTTGGAGGCATTCTAGATCCACACTAGAACAAAAAGGTACATTTTTCATACTAATGTGCTTTTCCTTTCAGATTGTTGAGTAATAATCTGTTATATTACATCTGTCTGTTGTGATTTGTTTATTTCTTCCTCCTGCTTATGAATACAGTTTTTTCATATTTCACCCAGTACACATTAGTTTCTTAAGATTTTGATAAGGTAACATTTTTAGGGAAATACACCTTGCCACCTCTCCTGAGAGAATGCACAGAACTATTGAACTTTCCAGCATAGAATTGTAATTAGCAAAATGATTAAATGCTAAAAAAAAAAAAAAAAAAAAAAACCAGTTAAATCTTCCAAACAGTTGCAGTGTTCTCCACTTTTACCAACAGTGAGCAGTTCTAGGCACTTTATTCTTTTTCCACCATTTGATAATGTCAAGATTTTTCTTGGGTCATTCATGGGTTTAATTAGTATCTCGAGATAGAGTTACATTGCATTTCACTGATGACTAATAACCTGTGTTACTTTTTATATGATTTTGAGCATTCATGTCTTTTTTTTTATAAGTACTTTATTTTTTTTCAAGTTACATCTCAGTCGCAAACCCTTCCCTATTCCCCCTTCCTGTCCCACCCTTCCACACTCTTCTCCCCCCAACAGCTTCTATTTTCATTCCAACAAATGGTTCTTTCTCTTATAACAGTAAATTCTATACAAAACAGCAGAATTAAATATGCCACATTTATGAGTGTTAAATGGCCCAGTATACCTTCCCAATGTCCAGTTCATACATATTTGGCCCCTGACTTTAACCTTCTACCTTCTAACCATCTCCATGAGTTTAAAGTTCTATAACTGACTTAGTTTTCATACTAACTTGCATCACTATTATAACCATCTTCTTAGATCTAGAACGCCCTCTTGATTCCTAAACAACTCAAAATTTAGCTATGATACTCAAGCTGTCTATTCTTCAACCACCTCAGAGAGCTGAGAAGGATAAATATATCTGATTATATAGGAAGTGCAGGGCCTGCAACTTCCAATACTAAGAAATGACAAACCAGTGACTACCTGGACAGTTCCCATTTTCTCTCCATACATTCCAGCATCAGTCTTCAGCCTTTTGGTCCTGTTTCTCTGACAGACATTTATTGTAGAGCAGGGATTATGAAGGACTAACCTACCCTGTCTTGGCAGAGCTAGGCTGTCGACTTCCCTGCTACCAAGTTTTGTCCTTTTTGGACAGCAGTCTGTCTGCAGTTGAAGCAAGGAGTTTTACATGCCAAGAGATAGGCTTGCCACTTATTCAACCATCTCACACTGCAGATTCTTCGATGCTTTTCTTCTACTTGGAGTAGAATAGGGGGTGCTGTCAGGAGCTGATATGTCACGATATCAAAAAAAAAATCATCTTAATTTAAGACCACATCTTTGAATGCCATATTCTGCAGATCTCTTGGAGTTTTTGAAGATGCCCTATCTATCTCTTGTATTTAGATAAGCAAATGTTGCTTGTCTCTTAACAACTTGATTACTGAGTAGCTTAGAGAATATCTGTGATAGACTGTCTTAGTAGCTAACAAGGTGACTTGCATGCATGACTAGGAGTTTGTTTTTCTTAACTATCCTAAACAGTTTAAGACTGTTTGTATCAAGAGGCCAGAGCTTCACATTTCATTTTTAAGTATCTCTAGGTACGATACCATTAGGAAGTGTTACCTTAAATTTTGTATCAATATACAAAGATCTATTCAAATGTGGCTAAATATACTCTTAATTTTGTATCAATATACAAAGATCAATGCCTATGCGGCCCAATACAATCTTAATATTACGTCCATATACAAGGGTCAATACCATTGTGGCCAACTATAATCTTAATTTTGTATCAATATACAAATATCAATACCGACGTAGACCAATACAATCTTATTTTTGCACAATAAACAATGGTCAATACCACTTTAGCCAAATATACTATTAATTTTGTATCAATATACAAGGGTATAAGGGCATATTCAATAATGTGACCTTTCTTCTTGATCCTTCCTGTGCTGTCTATGTCTCGGTTTTTCTCAAGTCCGTGCATTCCTACATAGGAGATAAAGAAGGATACAGAAAAGGGAAAGAAGGAATACCCTGGGTCTATCCTCCAAAACCCATTAAACAGGACCATTTAACAACTTGTAATCTCTTCCCCTAAATAACAGAGTTTTCAGTTGTCCTTCAAATAACCGAAAAAAGGGGGGGGCGGAGAAACACCCTCCCCACCCTCTGGGTATGGGACGTTGCTCTCTTAAAATGACTTCCTGCTGATTTGGGTCGTAGTAAACCTGTTTGGGGCCCAAACCAAAATGGAAAAATGGTTAAAAATGTTAATATAATCCTTTTATGTTCAGTCCTTCTGTTCTCAGCTGTTTAGATGTCCTAAGGAGTTTGTAGGCAGAAGCTGAACTTCCAGGCTTTACTGAGGTTCTGGCTGGGGCATTGTGTAGAGCAGAACGGTCTTAGCGATATTGAGTTGTTGTGGTTGTAGGCTTTTGATGGAGACATCTATTGAGGGAGTCTGTCAGGCTGAATCATCTGGGTCACTCGTCTTCTTTTGGTGTCTGATTCTGATTTCTGCTGAGGTTTCCGTTGTCCAGTTGTCTCTGGGTTCCTTGAATGGATGCTTTGATTCTCCTGGAAAGATAAGAACAGAGCCCTGCCCTAATCCTCACTCAGGGACAATCGCCTTCTTTTTTTTTGGGGGGGGGGGTAGGTAATATTTCTCCTGAAGCAAATTTGGTTTTTGACTATATATAAAGTGTTATCTTTCAATCTGGTTTAAAGAAGAAATTATTTTGTTATTTTGGAGCTAAACCAGCTTTAGTGTATATATTTTGAGGTCTCGAAGGACAATTTGTTTGTGTTGTGTGGGCCTTTTGTAAGTAGCTTTTAAACTTAGGTCCTTCCAAATCCTATGTGTGTGTCTCTGCATTCTAAATATTGGGATCCGAGACCTGTGGTTCCCATCTGAGGGGATTAAAGATGTGTTCCACCACTCCTGGATCGAAGTTTTTCTTTATTTAGAGTTTGTTTTGTATCAGGCTGACCTTGAGCTCTGAGATCTGCCTGTTTCTGTCTCTAGTGTGTTGGGGTTAAGGGTGTACTCTTCTTGAATGATGGGATTAAGGGTGTGTACCCTCACCACCCTTTTCCGTGTAACTCTGAATTTATAAGTCCACTAACTCTATGGTGCTCCTCCCATTTCTGCTGAAGTTAAAGGCATGGGTTAACACCACATTTCTCCTGTATTTTACCTTAGCTCTACGTTTTTTTGACACTTGGAGGTTCATAAAACCAGGTTGAACGGCTGTGTCCTTTATTTTATTTACAGTGTTTTAACGTTGTTACCTGCTTATTTGTTTTAATTAGTAAATTTATTTGTTTGTTGCTACAGGTTACATCCTTGACATATTGTCCTCTTTTCCTGCTTCCCAGCACCACCCTCCCATGCTCTACTCCCTGACCCTTCCATCTTGATCCTCTGGGGTGGAGTGTCCCTGCATACCAGTTTCTCACCACAGATCAGGAGTCATATGAGGGCTGAGGGCCTCTTCATACACCGGGGGCCTACGAGGCAGTACTGCCAGTGAAAGGTGTCTCCTTGCTACGGGGGGGAAACTAAAAAAAAAAAAACCAACAGACACACAAACCCACAAAAATAAAGAACAACAACAAAAAAAGAGAGGAAAAAGAAAGAGAAAAAAGGAGGGAAAGGAAAAAGAAAAAGAAATGAAAAGAAAAAAGAAATTTATGTCCATGTTCCTTTTAGTGTGTTGGTTGTAGTACAGATATCCTGTACGATATAGTTAAAATCCTACTATAAGTGAATAGATGCCATGTGCATACTTCTGAGTCTGGGTTAGCTCACTCAGGATGAGCTTCTCTAGATCCATCCATTTGGTTGCAAATTGCATGATTTCATTGTTTCTTATAGCTGAGTAATATTCCATTGCATAGATGTACCACAATTTTTTAATCCATTCTTCAGTTGAGGGACATCTGGGTTGTTTCCAGTTTCTAGCTATTACAAATAAGGCTGCTATGAACATAGATGAGGAGACTTCCCTATGTCTCCGTGAGGTGTCCTTTGGGTGTATACCCAGAAGTGGTATGGCTGGGTCCTGAGGCAAAGTTATTCCAAGGTTTCTAAGATGTCTCCAGACAGACCTCCATAGTGGTTGCACAAGCCTGCACTCCCACCAGCAATGGAGGAGGGTTCCCCTTTCTCCACACCCTCGCCAGCATGTGCTGTCATTTGAGCTCTTTATCTTAGCCATTCTGAAAGGTGTGAGATGGAATCTCAGGGTCGTCTTGAGTTGCATTTCTCTGATGATTAAGGATGTTGAGCATTTCTTCAGGTGACTCTCAGCCATTAGGGATTCCTCCTTTGTGAATTCTCTATTTAGCTCCATCTCCCATTTTTTGATTAAATTATTTGGTTTCTTGGCATTTAGTTTCTTGAGTTCTTTGTAGATTTTAGATAATAGCCCTCTATCAGATGTGGGGTTGGTGAAGATTTTCTCCCAGTCTGTAGGCTGCCGTTTTGTTCGAATGACAGTGTCTTTTGCCTTACAGAAGCTTTTCAGTTTCATGAGGTCCCATTTATTGATTGTTGATCTCAGGTCCTGAGCTGTTGGTGTTCTGTTCAGGAAGTTGTCACCTGTGCCAATGAGTTCGAGGGTTTCTCCTACTTTTTCTTCTGTTATCTTTAGTGTGGCCGACCTTATGTTAAGGTCTTTGATCCAATTGGAATTAAGTTTTGTACAAGGTGATAGGTATGGGTCTAATTTCATTCTTTTACAAGTGGACATCCAGTTGGACCAGCACCATTTTTTGAAGATGCTGTCCTTCTTCCATTGTGTGTTTTTGGCTTCTTTGTCAAAGATTAATTGGCCATAGGTGTGTGGGTCCGTGTTTGGGTCTTCAATTCGATTCGATTGATCCACTGGTCTGTTTCTATACCAGTACCATGCTGTTTTTATTATTATTACTCTGTAGTACAGCTTGAAATCTGGGATGGTGATACCTCCAGATGCTTTTTTATTTGCTTTTTTATTGTACAGGATTGATGTAGCTATTCTGGGCTTTTTGTTGTTCCATATGAAGTTGAGTATAGTTTTTTTCCAAGTCTATAAAGAATTGTGTTGGTATTTTGATAGGAATTGCATTGAATCTATATATTGCTTTTGGTAGAATAGCCATTTTTATTATGTTGATCTTACCTATCCATAAGCATGGGAGATCTTTCCATCTTCTAAATGCCTCTTCCATTTCTTTCTTCAGGGGCTTGAAGTTCTTGTTGTATAGGTCCTTTACTTGCTTGGTTAGAGTTACCCCCAGGTATTTTATATTGTTTGTGGCTATTGTGAAGGGGGTTGTTTCCCTTATTTCTTTTTCGGTATGCTTGTTTGTTGTATAAAGAAGGGCTTCTGATTTTTTTGAGTTAATTTTGTATCCAGCCACCTTGCTGAAGTTGTTTATCAGCTGTAAGAGTTCTTTGGTGAAGTTTTTGGGGTCGCTTATGTATACTAACATATCATCTGCGAATAGGGATAATTTGACTTCTTCATTTCCAATGTTTATCCCTTTGATTTCCTTTAGTTGTCTTATTGCTCTAGCAAGAACTTCAAGTACTATATTGAAGAGATATGGTGAAAGTGGACATCCTTGTCTTGTCCCTGAGTTTAGAGGAAATGCTTCAAGCTTCTCTCCATTTAATTTGATGTTGGCCACTGGCTTTCTGTATATTGCCTTTATTATTTCTAGGTATGGTCCTTGTATGCCCGTTCTCTCCAGGATTTTTAGCATGAAGGGGTGTTGGATTTTGTCAAATGTTTTTTCTGCATCTAGCAAGATTATCATGTGGTTCTTTTCTTTTTTTTTTCTTTTTTTTCCTTTATTTATTTATTTATTTATTTTTTTAAAAAATAATTTATTTTTTATTTCTTCAAGTTACATCTCAATCACAATCCCCTCCCTACTCCCCCCTCCAGTCCCACCCTTCCACCCTCCTCCCCCTCAGCACC
>CAJQZJ010001558.1:3035999-3048499 GCA_907164525.1 Lophiomys imhausi
GTTTCTTGTAACTCTAGAATTTATAAGACAACTAACTCTATAGTGATTCTCCTGTCTCTGCTGGAGGTAAAGGCATGGGCTAACACCATGCATTATTTTACCTTAGCTCTAAGTTTTTTCAACTCTTGGAGGTTTGTAAAACCAGGTTGAACAGCTGTCACCTTTAATTTATTTACAGTGTTTTAAACCTGTTACCTGCTTTTTAATGCCAAACCATGGAAATAGCCTATACCTCTACAAAAAAAAAAACCAAAAAACAAAAAAAAACTTTTAAGCTGCTATCAAGTTTGTGTAATCTCTGTAGCCACCTGCAGTCTAACATTCTAATTTGAAATTAAGGCCATTTTCTTTTCATGCCAGTAAGGTAAATTATAGTTTGAAAATTTTATATTGTATTTTTATTATATTTTTAAGCTTATTAATTCTTTTCTTAAAATAGTATTATTTATTTCTAGAACATAGTTTCCTCCCTCCTCCCCTCTTGGCCCCTCCCTTCATCTCTCCTTCCCTCCCTCTCTCCTTCCCTCCCTCCCTCCCTTCCTCCCTCCCTCCCTCCTTGTTCCTCTACTTGGTACTCTCCTTCTCCTCAGATGAGGTGGGTCCTCACATATCATACTCCCTCAGATCTTGCGTCATGTGAGGCCCAAGAGCTTACACTCGTACTGGAGCTTGATAAGGCACACCATCTAGGGTGTGGGGTTCCACTAACCTGCAGCAGATTCCATGACTCACTGGTGGGTAGAATTTTTCCTAGGATAGATATGCTAGGTTCCTGTCTATTTGGGTGTGTGGGTTGTAGGATAGTTATCCTCTGATGTATGGTTAATATCCATTTGTAAGGGAATACATACCATGTTTATCTTTCTGGGACTGTGTCAGCTCACTTAGGATGAGCTTTTCTAGTTCCATCCATTTGGTTTTGAATTGCATGATTTTCTCATTTCTGATAGCTGTGTAGTATTCCATTGTGTATATGTACCACAGTTTTTTTATCCATGTGGTTTTTTTCTTTCATCTTGTTTATGTGGTGAATTACATTGATAGACTTTCGTATATTGAACTATCCCTGCATTCCTGGGATGAAGCCTACTTGATCATGATGTATGATATTTTTTATGTGTTCTTGAATTTGATTTGCTAGTATTTTATTAAATATCTTTGCATCTATGTTCATGAGGGAGATTGGTCTGAAGTTCTCTTTCTTTGTTGGATCTTTGTGTGGTTTAGGAATCAGAATGACAGTGGCCTCATAGAATGAGTTTGGCAGTGTTCTTTCTGTTTCTATGTGGTGGAAGAGTTTGAAGAGTAATGGTGTTAGTTCCTCTTTGAAAGTCCGGTAGAATTCCGTGCTAAAGCCATCTGGCCCTGGGCTTTTTTTGGTTGGGAGATTATTAATGACTGTTTCTATTTCCTTAGGGGTTATTGGGCTGTTTAAGCTGTTAATCTGATTTTGATTTAGTTTTGGTAGGTGGAATTTATCAAGGAAATTGTCCATTTCGCTTAGGTTTTCAAATTTGGTGGAGTATAGATTTTTAAAGTAGGATCCGAATATTTTCTGGATCTCCTCGATGTCTGTTGTTATTTCTCCCTTTTCATTTCTGATTTTGTTGATTTGGGTTCTTTCTCTTTGCCTTTTAGTTATTTTGGCTAGGGGTCTGTCTATTTTTTTGATTTTCTCGAAGAACCAACTCTTGGTTTCATTGATTCTTTGTATAGTTCTTTTTGATTCTAAGTTGTTGATTTTAGCCCTAAGTTTGATGATTTCCTGCCTTCTGCTCCTCTTGGGCATGTTTGCTTCTTTTTTTTTCCAATTCACCCAGCTTAGCTGTTAATTCACTAATATGAGCTGTCACAATTTTCTTTTTGAATGCACTTAGTGCTATGAACTTTCCTCGTAGTACAGCTTTTATTGTATCCCATAGGTTTGGGTATGTTGTGTCTTCATTGTTGTTGGATGTTAAGAAGTCTTTGATTTCCTTCTTTATTTCTTCCCTGACCCAGTGGTCATCCAGTAAGGAGCTGTACAATTTCCATGTGTGTGTAGGCTTTCTGTTGATTCTTTTGCAGTTGAAGACCAGCTTTATTCCATGGTGGTCTGATAAGATACAAGGGGTTATTTCAATTTTCTTGTATCTCTTGAGGCTGTCTTTGTGTCCAACTATATGGTCGATTTTGGAGAAGGTTCCTTGGGGTGCTGAGAAAAAGGTGTATTCCTTTGTGTTTGGGTGAAACGTTCTGTAGATGTCTGTTAGGTCCATTTGTTTCATGATCTCTGTTAGACTCAATATTTCTCTGTTTGGCCTCAGTCTTGATGATCTGTCCATTGTTGTGAGTGGGGTGTTGAAGTCTCCCACTACTAATGTGTTGTGATCGACGTGCGATTTAAGTTTTAGAAGTGTTTCTTTTACAAAAGTAGGTGCCTTTGTATTTGGGGCATAGATGTTCAGTATTGAGATTTCCTCTTGATGAATATTCCCTTTAATGAGTATATAATGCCCTTCTTTGTCTTTCTTCATTAACTTCAGTTGGAAGTCTGTTTTGTTTGATATTAGGATGGCTACTCCAGCTTGCTTTCTGGGTCCATTTGCTTGGAAAACCTTTTCCCAGCCCTTTACTCTGAGGTAGTGACTATCTCTGGTAGTGAGATGTGTTTCTTGTATGCAGCAAAGGGACGGATCTTGCTTGCGGATCCACTCTGTAAACCTGTGTCTTTTTATTGGGGAGTTGAGACCAATGATGTTGATGGATATTAGTGACCTGGGGTTGTTGTTTCCCATTAGTTTGGTATAGGTGATGGTCCTGTGTCTCTTTTGGTTTAGTTGCTGAGGGGTTTTCTATTCCCTTTGTTTTCTTGGGTGAAGTTTTCTTCTCTGGGATGGAATTTTCCTTCTAGGATTTTTCTGTAGGGCTGGGTTTGTGGGTAGATATTGTTTAAATTTGATTTTGTCATGGAATATCTTGTTTTCTCCATCTATGTTGATAGAGAGTTTTGCTGGGTATAGTAGTCTGGCTGGGCACCTATGATCTCTCAGGACTTGTAGGATATCTGTCCAGGCCCTTCTAGCTTTTAAAGTTTCAGAGGAGAAGTCAGGTGTAATTCTGATGGGTCTGCCATTGTATGTGACTTGGCCTTTTTCTCTTACAGCTTTTAATATCCTTTCTTTGTTCTGTACATTTGGTGTTTCAATTATTATGTGGCGAGAGGAGTTTCTTTTCTGATCTAATCTGTTCGGTGTTCTGTAAGCCTCTAGGATTTTTATTGGCATCTCTTTTTTCAGGTTTGGGAAGTTTTCTTCTATGACTTTGTTGAAGATATTTCCTGGACCTTGGAGTTGGGAGTCTTCTCTTTCCTCTATGCCTATGATTCTTAGGTTCCATCTTTTCATTGAGTCCTTGATTTCTTGGATGTTGTGGGTGAGAGATTTTTTAGCCTTCTCATTTTCTTTGGATGTTGTACTGATTTCTTCCATCGAATCTTCCATGCCTGAGATCCTGTCTTCCATCTCTTGCATCCTATTGTTGATACTCGCATCCGTAGTTCCTGTTCTCATCCCTTGATTCTCCACTTCCTCTTTTAACTCTGTGTTTTCTTTATTGTTTCTATTTCTATTTTCATGTCTTGTATGGTATTGTTCGTTTTGCACATTTCCTTCTCCAGCTTACTTGTTTTTGTCTGAAAATCTTTCATTGCTTTGTCTTTTTCCTGTTCAAGCTCTGTCACCTTGGCTTGGAGCTCTTTAATGGTATTGTTCATTGTTTTGGCTTGTAAAATTGTGGCTTCTTTGAATACCTTCATAGATTTAAGTTCTTCTTGAAGGGACTCTATCACTTTCCATAATGCAGAATTGTCATCGTTTTCATGTGTTACTGTTGGTGTGAGGTCATCCGAATTTGATGAGCTAGGATAATTCTGCTTTGTTGGAGTCATATTTCCTTGATTTCTATTTTTTCTTGGACCTTTGGCCATGTGTGTGTGTTTAGCTGTCTGTTCTTGTCGTTTTCTGTGTTTGAATCCACAGGGGATGCTTTGGTGAAGGAGTCGAATTGCTTGGCTATCTGTCCTTGCTTACAGGGTGATCTCAGGGTCACTGTGGTTTTAATAGCCTGAATCGTTGTGAGCTGCTGCAGCCTATTCCCAGGTAGTGAGTAATGGTCCAGGATTGTTACACTGCTCCCAGTTCAGACTTCTCTATTTTGAACACTGAGTGATCAGCCTTCAATTGTTCTAATGGTATGAACCTGTTTGCCCAGGCACAGATTTTGTGGGCTTTTTTTGTCATCACGGAGGCTGACAGGGCCCAGCTCCACACCTAATGTGTCTGGGTTTACCCGAATACAGCTATGGTCCCCTGGCTTCTGGTTACCCACTAGGCTTCTCAGCCACAGGCCTGGCCGCTTCCCTCCCTATCTGCTCCGCCTTGGGTGGGCAGAGCTTCGGCCCCTCCTGCCTTCTGAACCGGCCTCCCGCCCTAGCTGCTTTGCCGTGGGTGGGCGGAGCTTCGGCCCCTTCCGCTGCCAGAGCTGGCCTCCCGCCCTAGCTGCTTTGCCGTGGGTGGGCGGAGCTTCGGTCCCTCCCGCCTTCTGAACAGGCCTCCCGCCCTAGCTGCTTTGCCGTGGGTGGGCGGAGCTTCGGCTCCTCCCACCGTCAGAGCCGGCCTCCTGCCCTAGCTGCTTTGCCGTGGGTGGGCGGAGAGATGGCTCAGCCGTTAAAGGCTAGGCTCATGTCTTCTTTTGTAAAGAATCTATCTGATTTAATTTTTAGATTTAAAAATTAACTTTTAGAATTTGCTATATGTTAACTCCAATATTTTTTTTTTTTTTTTACCAGATACATTTAATTGAAACAACCCATTGGAAAATCAGTTTCCAGTTCTGATTAGAAAGCTTCTTAGTGCTTAGTTCCGATTATTATTTCTGGACTCATAAGAAATTTCCACTGTTCTAATGTCATCAAGATGTTCTTCTAGACACTTTATAATCAGAGTGTTTAAGTTCATAAGTTTGGGTCTAAAATTACTTTGAAGGTGGTAGTCATTTTTTTTTTCACCTACCAATTAAAACTCTTCATGGGATGTCTGTTTGTATAGACCTATTTTCTTACAGCCCTTTTGTCTCTTTCTATGAGCTCCTCGACCACACTGTTGATGACATCTTGGATCCACCATGTACAACCCAAAGTCCTTCAGTTACCAAATCTTGCTTTCTACCTATATTTCTACTAATCATTAGTGAGATATTCTCCATCTTCTGTATCTTAAGTTAAAAATAATCCAAAACATGTGCGTGAAAGTCCTGCTTCTTAGTATGGTGATGTTTGAATACAGGATCTTTGGGGGTGATTATAGTCAGATGAAGTCACAAGTAATGGCAATTCTTATGGAATTAGTACCTTTATAAAACACTAGAGAACTAGGGAGTCTCTCTTCCTCCTACTTTTCTATGTGATCATCAGAGGGACTCTGCTTTTCCTGAACCACTGGGGCAGGAGTTAAGATCTGTTAAACATTGTTAAATGCTAGTAAATACTGTTAAATCCTACTAGAGTTGTTAATTCTATTCTGATCTTTAGCTAAATCTTTATTGTAAACACTCTTTTAATGCTTTATATGAATGACTGAATTTGTTAGAGAGATTTGACATCCCATTTCTTTAGCCTTGGATGGGAAATGATCAGTCAGACCACCTGTTTGTTAGAAAATGGATGACTGACATCCTTGAGTCCAGATGATTTTCTTTACTCTGAAAATATCCCAGCAGCTAATACCACTGCTGAAGATGTGGTCTACTCATGTTCACTGCTGCAAACCTCTACAGGTCTTGGAAAGTGGCACCCAGAGTCAGACAAGTCTTTCTAGTGAAGTCTAGGTGATCCTGATTACCCTGGAGCTACTATCTCTCAGGACAGAGGGAAACATTCTAGTGGCTCAGGAGAAGGTATGAGATTAATGTCTCAAACACAGTCTTGTTTGCATATATATGACTGTTCTGTAGTTGGGGTGACTGGTACTGATGTCCTTGCTAAACACCATTTCTGGCTAAATGAGTAGGCTGTTCAATTTCCTTTTTTTTTAATTTAATTTTATTATTTTTGTACAGGATTGAGTGAGCTAACCCAGACTCGGAAGGATGCACATGACATCTATTCACTTATTGTAGAATTTTAGCTATATAGTACAGGATATCTATACTACAACCAACGCACCAAAGGAAACATGGAAATAGACTTTTTTTTCTTTGTTTGTTAGTTTTTTAGTTCTCTCTCCCCTGCAATGAGACACTTCTCACTGGTGGTACTACTGCCTTGTAGGTCCCCTGTGTATGAGGAGGCTCTTGGCCCTCATATGACTTCTGAACTGGGGCAAGGGACTGTTATGTAGGGACACGCCACTCCAGAAGAGTGGGATGGAAGGGTTAGGGGGTAGGGGGTGGTAGAGCGGGGCTGGGAAGGGGGAAAGAGGACAATATGATGGAGTTGTAACCTGAAGCAACAAATAAATAAAGAAAAATAGGAAAAAAAGAGAAAATATCCTCTTAAATCCTAAAAAATATATTATTTTTAACTTTTTTATTACATTTATTTATTACTTCAAGTTATATCTCCACCATGGCCCCCTCCCTCTACTCTTCTCTGCCCCACCCTTCAACCCTCCCACCCTCTACCTCTTCTTCCATATATCCTACTCCTTTGGTGTGGGATGCCCCCACATCTCAGCCCACTTCAGTTCATCAGTCATATGAGGGCTAAGAGCTTCCTCTTGCACAGAGGGCCTACATGGAAGCTCCACTAGGGCAAAGTATCCCACTAACAAGCAACAAAGTCTATATCCCTGTTCCTTTCAGTCTGTTGGTTGTAGGATAGTAATCCTGTACTATATGGCTAAAATCCAGTTATAAGTGAATAGATGCCATGTGTATTTTTCTGGGTCTGGGTTAGCTCACTCAAGATGAACTTCTCTAGTTCCATCCATATGGCAGCAAATTGCATGCTCTTTTTTTTCTGATGGCTGAGTAGTATTCCATTGCATAGATGTACCACAGGTTTTGTTTGTTTGTTTATTTTTTAATACATTCTTCGGTTTAGGGACATCTGGATTGTTTCCAGTTTCTAGGTATTACAAATAAAGCTGCTATGAACATAGTTGAAGAGATATCCTTGTGGTTTGGTGAGGAATTTAATGGATGTGTGCCCACAAGTGGTATGGTAGAGCTATTTCCAAGTTTTCTAAGATATCACCAGAGTGATTTTCATAGTGGTTGTACAAGTTTGCACTCCCACCAGCAATGGAGCAGTGTCCTCCTTTCTCCATAACCTCGCCAGCATGTGTCGTCATTTGAATTTTTGATCTTAGCCATTCTGATGGGTGTGAGATGGAAGATCAGAGTCATCTTGAGTTGCATTTCTCTGATGATTAAGGATGTTGAGCATTGCTTCAAGTATCTCTCAGTCATTAGAGATTCCTTTTTTGTGAATTCTTGGTTTATCTCTGTACCCCATTTTTAGAGTGGATTATTTGGTTTCTTGCTGTTTAATTTCTTGAGTTCTTTAGGGACACTCTACTCCAGAGGAATGGGTCAGAAGGGATAGGGGGTAGAGGGTGGGCAGGAGGGTTGGGAGGGTGAAAAGAGGGTGCTATGCTAGAGATGTAACCTGAAGTAATAAATAAACACAAAAAATTGTATATTAGCCCTCTGTAAGATATGGGGTTGGTAATATCTTTTCCCATTCTGTAGGTTGCCGTTTTGTTCTAATGACAGTGTCCTTTGCCTTATAGAAGCTTTTCAGTTTCATAAGGTCCCATTTATTGATTGTTGGTCTTAGAGCCTGAGCTTTTGATGTTCTGTTCAAGATGTGATCACCTGTGCCAATGAGTTTGATGCTTTTCCTCACTTTCTCTTCTATTAGATTTAGAGTGTCTGGTTTTATGTTAAGGTCTTTGACCTACTTGGACTAAAGTTTTGTGCAAGGTGAGAAATATGGGTCTATTTGCATTCTTTTGCATATTGACATCCAGTTAGACCAGCACCATTTGCTGAAGATGCTTTCCTTTTTCCATTGTATGGTTTTGGCTTCTTTGTCAAAAATTAAGTGACTATAGGTGTGTGGGTTTATTTCTGGATCTTTGATTCGATTCCATTGATTAAGTGATCTGTTTCTATTCCAGTACCATGCTGTTTTTATTGCTCTGTAGTATAGCTTGAAATCTGGGATGGTGATACCTCCAGATGTTTTTTGTTTATTTGTTTTTTATTGTACAGGACTGATTTAGCTATTCTGGGTTTTTGTTATTCCATATGAAGTCAAGAATTGTTCTTTCAAGGTCTTTGTTTAAGACTAAAATATGGTGTTCCCTTATGTTGCAACATTAAACACATGAACATGTTTCTCAGTGTTTCTTTCTTACTTGTTTTTGATCTTCTTTGTTAGTTGAGTATAGTGAGCTGGTGACAGCAACAGAATGGTACTTATGGCAAAGTCTGTAAGTATAGCAACAATGGAGGAGATTTAAGAGTTCCAAAGTAGTTTCAGGATGGATGGAAGAGGCATGATTGTAAAGAACCATGGAGGCTCTTCAGAGTTAAAAACAAGAAACTAGAGACTTGGAAGGCAGGAAAACTCCCAGGAAGTTGCCAAGATTCCAGGCCCATAACTGCAAATCTGAAAGCTGAATCACCAGCAAGTATTGAGGGTCCTGACATCTAAGACCTACCAACCCAGGATCGATTACAGTAGCTGGTTCTGCCTGTTGCTATTTGCTGTCAACACTCATAGTTTCTCAAAGCCTATAATTGCAATAGTTGCCAAACACTATGCTACTGATGATCAAACACAAAGTATGAAAACTCCTTCTATACTGGAGACAATAGTCTACAGATCTCCAAGTTTGGAGCTCCAAGCTTCTGAACCTTTAGAGACTGGTGACTCATGGCACTATGAGAGCTTCTTACCTATTCACAGTTTCAATCTGGGTAGAGGAAAGGTACTGTTCTACTGATTGGTAGCAGCCATGAGAGAACACAGCAAGAATGAAGTTGCCTAAAAATGTTATAAAGTCTATCTTATTGGAATTTATCCTGTTGTCTAATCCAGCACACATACCTGTAAGAAAACTTTTTTTAAAATTTAATCCACATTGTAAGTAATCTTTCATTGACAACGTGGCCAAAATGATACACTACAACCCTATTACAAAATAGAATTTCAGGTGGCTTATATAAAATATATATGTCATATCAAAACAAGTGACAAATAATGGGAAAAATTGAAAGTGATCAATTAGAAAAAGAAGCAAGAATAAGTCTTGTGCCTGTTTGTTGCAATAATATCCTGCATATTTTGTTGGATGTAAGATATACACTTAATCTGAGGTGTTCTATAAACCAAAGCTGAAAGGAAATAATGGTTAGTTAACTAGCTCAAGGCAGCTCTTAAAAAAGAGGAAACACAAGGTAAGCAGAGTTATTCTGGTAACAAAATTTGTAGGAATGCCCTACCCCCACGGACTTTTATAAAGATGACGGTGTGGTGTAACGTCACAGGAAAGAGAATTTGCAATGTTTTTTTTACTAAGTAGAACACCATGTGCACCCTCCATGCATTTGCTGATCATTTCGCTTTCCAGGCTGGACTCTTGGAAATGCCTCCCCTGGGTTCCTTTGTCCACTAAGAGATAAAACCAAGGTAGAGGTAGATCTGAATGTTTGCTCACCTTTATTTCAACTTGTAGGGCCTGGGTTCTTGTAGGATGGACCCTCTATCAAAGCTGCACCTTCATTCTTTTGTAGTAACACCATTTTCCTGCTTTCTTCTTCAGGTCCAAGAATGTATTGTTCTCTCTTCTTTTCTTAACTATTTCCACTGTCAGCAATGCATTCAACAGATGGTTCTGTACTAGTATGTTCAGATGTATCAGTTGTTTTCTGCATGGAATGTTAGACAATCTACACAATTACTCTTTGTACCATTCTTAAATAAATATGTGGGAAAACCATAGTGCCAATTTTTCCTGCAAACCATTTCAACTGGACTGTGCATAGATCTTTGATAACATGCATTAATTCATGAATGAAATGTATGCTATCCATAAAAAGTTGTTAGATCCTTGCTTTACCAAATGCAGCATAGAAATACTCTAATGTATAGTGGAATGTGCTAATCATGTAGAATTCATATCAAATCCATATGAAAAGAAATAATATCCGCAAATGCTATTTTCCCTCATATTCCTATTTTAATTTTAGTTCTTGTCACAGCTATGTAAGAATGAAAGCAATTTGTACATATTTGTATTGGTTCAAGGTTGAATTTATATTTTGTGATGATTTTGTTGTTACAATCCTGAGGTTTACTAGAGGGCTTTTGGATTTGTAGTTTGGAAACTGTTTACTCTTTTTGTTGATAAAAAGACAGGTTTAAAGCTCACATGGACAAAAAGCAGAAGTTTCTTTGAAGACATGATGATATTTATGGATGTAATATCTGAAAACTGAACTGTTTGAATATTTGAATCTCTTATATTTATGTGATATGCATATAGTATTTATTATGGGGGTGTATTTTGTGTAACTTCTGTCTGTAATAGTAAAAGTACAAAGAAAAACGGAGGAGTGAATTTAGGGACAAACATTACTAACACATATTAGACACACATATGAAGTATATGTCGTGCTTGGCTGCTGCTAAACATATAGAAGTAATAGGATTCAATGTCAGCATGCTTGGGTTAAATTCTTAAAGGTGTTTGCCTTAACCATAAAAATCTGGAAACTGCCTTTGGAAAATAATGTTTAAAATAATATTCTCATATTTATTCAGGAAATAAATAGATCTTCAAAAACTCTTGCTTTTATTCAAAGCTCTATCATGTACTTGGCTGTATTTATGAAAACCCAGAAAAAGCAAAGAAGCCATTCCATCATTGCCTTCACTGTTGAAGGTCACAGCTCCCAAGGAGCTTGTCTGGTCTATGTCTGATGAAAAGCAATACTAAATTCAGTGCTAAATATAGTTTATTCTAATTATCTTGTTTTCAAGTACCTTACTTAACAGATAAGCTCTTAATTCACAGTGTCTTTGGAAACATAGGGAATTCCTAGCCTTCTATATGGGATTGTGTTCTCCTGTGGTTGAATCCTGAGGCAAGTTGAATTTCTAAGAGTGAACCTCTGACATCTTACAATATTAAAATATCTCTGTGACTTCAATGCCTGCCACAGACCCTGGCTCATACTAGAATCCCTAGAAACGTTAAATTAACCTATTTTGTTTTCAGTTATCAGCCTATGCTAATTTTTCAGAATCAATCATTCTCTAAATTCAATTACAAAAAGAAGAAGCAGCAGAAACAAGACCAGGTAGATCCCCAAGAATGAAATCAGAGCCTCACTGCATGCTGCTTACTCTTTCAGGATCAGAGTATAAGTGGGAGCAACAAAAACGTCTTTGTCAATGTGCACATACACAAATAAAGATGAGCACCTTTCCTGTCCTCTCTCTTGTGCTGGTATCTGTCTCTGAGCTCTGCCCTTCTAGGCACACAACTGAGGCTCTGATTGCATTCCGAATTGAAAGTCCCACCTGCTGTTTGCAAACGTGTTCTCTTCTCTTCTGCCCTGTTATTGAACAAACAGGCATTGATTTCTATCTCTTTTTTTTTTTCCAAGGCAGCAACATCCCACAGATATTAGACACAGCCCTGGCTGCTTAGTGAGAAATTTAAGTGACTTATATTAAAAAAAAAAAAAAAACTAAAAAGGGTGTGATTCCTAAACAGCCTGTTGATGGATTCCTATTATGAAAACAATGAATCTGATTTGGCAGATGGAGCAGGTGTAACTCACACTAATTATTAATACATGGATTCCTAGAGAGAAGAGTGTGTTGGAAAGTATCCATGACTGCACTGTAGCTGAAAGCAATTGACCAAACAGACATATCAAAGATGGCTGGTGATCCCTGTGCTTAGTAAGCAGAACAGAATTCTTCTCTTGGATGAAGATCAGCACATCCATAAGAAATGAGTTCAAGAAAAGGGAAATAAAATTATGTGGCTATCAGAAACAATAGGATAGGTTCTGCTTATGGTGCTGAATGCTGAAAGTGCTGTATACTGAAAAGATTGTGTTGGGAAGTCCTTAGAAATAAATGTTGAGGGTCATATACAGTTCAATGAAGAATTTGAACCTGATACACAAGAGGCCCTGGGTTTGATATCCAGCACCACAAACTAAGTAAAAAAAATACATAAATATTTTAAAAATTATTATTTCTATACAAACCAAATCCTCAAAGCAAAGCAATTATGAGATCACAGAAAACTGGATAATTATGAAGTCAGTAACTCTTGGACCAAGAGCTAACATGCTTCAATACTCAAGAAACTCAACTGTGTTCTCTTCTAATCGTAACTGATACCTCTGATGCACTACTGGTCTAAATCCTATGTTTTGTTTGAACAAGCTCTTGATCTTGTCATAGCATATCTTTACTTTTGGAGCATAAA
>CAJQZJ010001558.1:3050052-3082545 GCA_907164525.1 Lophiomys imhausi
AAGGCTTCATGCTTTCTTCTCTGTGGGAGACCCCAGCCGTCTGCAGGCCAATTTACTTCTTTTGAATCAGGAACTCAGCTGCTCTGTCTCAGTCCTTAAAGCCAGGCACAGTTTCCTTTAGGCCACTGTTCGGACAGATCAAACCCCTCTAGGCAAAAGCTGAGCCACAGGGTCCAGTCCTTGGCCTTTTGGTGTCTTGCTCAGGCTTTCTTTGCTCACCGGCTTCTTTCTGCTTCAGGGAGAGAGCTGGCCATCAATGGCCAGCCCTTTTTTCAGCAGGACTCTTGGAGCTCTCTAGCATCAGGGGCCTCTTCTCTTCTGGGCTCCACGCACTGTCCTCAAATAGGAGGAACTCTGTTTCAGCTTAATTTGGGCTCCGCCCACTTAGCAGCTGAAAACAATGTCAGGCCAGATACTTTGTTTCTTCAATTCTATTGAGTCTTTCCTGTTTTCCTGACTTCAAACTTGTTTTTCAGTCTATTGAGTCTTTCCTGTTTTTGCTGACTTCATGCTGATAATGCTCTTCAGGCCCTGAATTAACAGACAGTATCAGAAACTCCTATATATTTTCTAAATCTAATTTATCTAACCCCTACAAACACCTGTGCTTTTCTGAGTCAGAATGTGAAGGGACAGAAGTATATGAACATGTCTGATTCATACACATACACAGTTATTTTTTTAAATTTATTTTTTATTTCTTCAAGTTACATCTAAATCGCAATCCCCTCCCTACTCCCGCCTCCAGTCCCACCCTCTCACCCTCTTCCCCCTCAACCCCCCATCTCCTTCCTTTTTCTTTTAAAGTTTAAGGTATATCTTATTTCCCCCAACAGATCCCCCTTTCAGTCCAAAAAATGGTTCTTTCTCTTATAATAATAAATACAATACAAAACAACAGAGGAAATTAGGCCACAGTTATGAGGGTTATATGGCTTAGCTACATTCCCAATGTCCAGTCCACATGTATTTGGCACCTGACTTTAACATTCTACTATCTACCCATCTCCATGAGTTCAAAGTTCTATGTCTAACTCAACTTCCATCCTAATGTGCATCACAATTTTAAAAACATCTTCTTAGATCCAGAACACTCTCTTGATTCCTAAACAACTCAAAATTTAATTATGAGACTCTAGCTATCTAGCCTTCAACCACATCAGAGACCTGAGAGGGATAAATATATCTGATTATACAGGAAGTGCAGGGGCAGCAGCTTCCAAAACTAAAAAATGACATACCAGTGACTGCCTGGACAGTTCCCAATTTCTCTCCATACATTACAGCATCGATCTTCAGCCATTTGGCTCCATTTCTCTGACATTGATTGCAAAACAGGAATTATGAAGGACTTGCCTACCCTGTCTTGGCAGAGCTAGGTTGTGTTGACTTACCCTCTTCCAAGTTTTGTCCTATTTGGACAGCATTCTGTCTACAGTTGAAGCAAGGGATTTTTCTTGCCAAGAGATAAGCTTGTCACTAAGTCAACCATCTCAAATTAGAGATTCTTTGATGTTCCATCTTCTACTTGGAGAAGAATAGGGGGTGCTGTCAGGAGCTGACATGCCTTGATATCAAAAAATCTTAAGTTAAGAAAACATCTTTGAATGCTATGTTCTGCAGTTCTTTTGAGATTTTTGAAGTCTACCTATCTATATCTCTTATATTTGGATAAGCAAATGTTGTTTGTCTCTTAGCAACTTGATTTCTGATTAGCTTAGAAAATAACTGATAGATTGTCCTAGTAACTAACAAAATGACATGCTTGAATGACTATTAGTTTGCATTTATTAATTATCCTAAACTGTTTATGACACTTTATAACAACAGGCCAAAACTTCACATTTAATTTTTAAGCATTACCTAGGTACCATACCTTAAAAAGAGTTAACCTTAATTTTGTATCAATATACAACATGTATATGAGTGTTTTGCCTGTATATATGTATGCATATCATATCTGTGCCTGGTTCCCACAGAAGTCTGAAAAAGGCGTTTGATCCACTAGAAACGAAGTTATAAATGGTTGTGAGCCACTATGAAGGTGCTGGAAGTTGAACCCAGGTCTTCTGGAAGAGTAACAAATGCTCTTAACCACCGAGCCACCATTGCTGTTTACATACTCAGTTCTTAGTCAATATTTGTTATTGGTTTTATCTTCTTGCACACTAAAATACATATGTATTTTGTAATTTTGGCATATTGAAAGAGCTGCTCTTATTAAGACATCAGTCACTTTTTTCTATACCAGAATGTATAAAAATGTATTATTTTCATCGTCTGTTACCAACTTAAAGCAGCCATAGAGTCGAATCAGATAGTCAGATAGCTTCTGAGGCACTTGCATGCATCTCTTAAGCTGTCTTGGACCAATGGAGAACAAGCAACAAAACCTCCTGGAATCTATTCTAACTCAAACCAGACAAACTACAAGGTAAGGATTCCCAAAACTCTTCCTCCATGTGAATATGCCCATTAAGCAACTGTGATGTAAATAAGAGTAAAATTCCATCATAGTCTGGGGTTCTTAGGCTACTAGACCAGAGGAAGCTGACTGGGTAATGTTGTTGGAATATAATCTTTCAAAAGTCAGCATCAAAATTAAAGCTGTTTAATGTAAAAAACAACAACAAATCTGTTACCATTGATTTTTCACTTCAGATAGATCCTCTGACCCTTTAAAGCATTGAGAGGAATCTGTAAGCTATAGATACAATCTAATTTCCTTATCTTTATAACCACAATGAGAATAACCATCTCACTCAGAACAATCAGAAATAAATCATGGGAAGTACATGTTTGAAAGAGATTATTTATATATTATCTATCTATATTGTCTTAGAGTTTGCTGTAGTCAGCAGAAGGGAAAGAGGATCCATTTTTAGGGTATTAGAAATCTTCAAAAGATATTATATACAATACTAATTAGTTCAACATACCAACATCATCCTGGAAACACTGGTGTCTTTCGTTAACCAGTGTCTATAGTTTTAAAGGCCAATTTCAATTCTCAGATACCTTACTGCTATCTAAGTTGAGAAAGAACTGCTAGTAAACTTGACTGATTTGCTTAGATTACGTTGTATATTTACCAATACAAAGCAATATCAGGGATGCACAGTATCTAGGAGGCTTTCATTTTTTCTTCTCCTTACTCTTCTTCAAATTCATGGTCTCTTTTTCTTGTAATCAATCATCATTGGAGGCATATATGAATTTGCATATTTATATATCTGTATATTTATATTTCCAAATGTAATATTTGGCTATTAATGGTATTAGTTCTATGCATGTTTTCAAGGCTCACTATTTGAATGGACAAATGTTGGTGTGCTCTTTCCTAGGAAGGGCCATGTCTAACATTTCCAGTTCTACTCAGTTGACTGTATTTCCTTGTGTAGGGTTGAAGCTTTGTGTACTTTTATCTGTCCATGTTTGTTTCTTTGCTTTTTCCTCCTTGTTCAGCTCATATTTGGTCTGTCACATTGGTGAGACTTCATGGGTATAACTTTTGATGTTACTAAGAGACACAACCTCACAGCAAAGTTTCTGACCCTCTGTGTCTTTCAATATTTAGGTACTCTTTTTCACAATGTTCTCTTAGCATTTGTGTGAGAGTGTTCCATTGATGTACCCACTGAGACCTGGCTCTACAACTATACATATTGATTGGTTGTTGCTTTCTGTAGTGGTCTCCCTCTGTTGTAAAGAGAAATTTCCTTGATAAAGAGTGAACATTATAGTTATCTGTGGGGGTAAGGAGAGACATTTATAGATCCTTGTCAGGAATTATGCTGGTTTAGTAAATTAGTGTTTGTAGAGTCTCCTCCAATAATGATGATTTCACTAGCAATGAATAGTAAACTAGGTTTCCAGTACCAGGGCTAATATCTCTCTTGTTGAATGGGTTTTAAGACCAATTAAAGAGCTGTTGATTCCCATCAAGATGTGCCACTACTGAACCCATAAGGTTATTGAGCTCTGCTGGTCCTTGATGTGGTTCATAAACATCAATGCTGCATGGGACTACTGGTTACCTCTCTCCTTTGGAAGCTTGCATGGTTCCTGCTGGTGCCATGACAGCTAGTCCTCAGGCATGAACCAGTCAGATAAGTTCCACCTCAGGGGTCTCTAGGCCCTATTTCTGAAATCCATGGGACTTATCTTTCACCTCTGTGAATAAGCAAGAGGA
This sequence comes from Lophiomys imhausi, assembly GCA_907164525.1. Taxonomy (NCBI): domain Eukaryota; kingdom Metazoa; phylum Chordata; class Mammalia; order Rodentia; family Muridae; genus Lophiomys; species Lophiomys imhausi. The sequence continues at coordinate 3,054,245 of CAJQZJ010001558.1, forward strand.
TTTTCCTTGTATTTTTTTAAGGTGGTCTTTGGCTCTTGAGGAGAGCACCATTAGCCCAGATGAGAAAAGAATGGCAAAAAAACCCAACCAAGAGTTGGCATTAAAATTAGAATGAGCTGCACTAGGATAGGGTGGAGTCCAGCTACCTATAATATTTCTTTCATTTTTCAAATTTATCAAATGTATCATAGTGGTGAAGCCTATGCATTAGAATTGTTTTATAAATCATTCATCGAATTCTCAAGAATCATACAATTCATAGGATGAGGAGTACTAGGGATAAGGCATAGCTAAGTGTTTTCCTTTGATCATATCTTGAATATATTATGGTTGCACTAGTCTTTCATCTAACTAGAATAAGAGAAGAATTAGAATCGTCATGTTTGTTCTTCTATGATTTATAGCTAAACTGGTAAATTTTTCTTCTTCAGGTTGTGGCGTCACTATGTGTCAGTCTACAGGCCACTAACAGAGAAATTAAAAAGAGACTTCCACTGGGGAGAATGGTAGTTGATGAAACTTCTTCATGTGTTCTTCATTATGGAGGCGGCTCTTTAATTGTTTCCAAAATCAATTTTCAATTAGTGGTAGCTTGGCATTTCATATTAGTTGTTAAAATTGTGAACAGTGGTTTAAAAAAAAAGGAAAACGCTTGTGACTTGAAAATGGTTTTTGCTAGTATAAAAGCACAGCGGCAGTGAAAATTTAGACAGAGACACTGACTCTTGCCAAGTTGTAATGCTCTGAAGAGAGAAGAAACTGTGATGGAAGCGTTTACAGGGGGACATGAATGTTAGCTAGCCGTGCTCTAGTCCTCAATCCTCTCCTTATATTCATTGTTTTTCTGGCCTTGGTATTTACATGTATGGCATGCAGAGTATTTTATTTCAACCCTTTACAATATTGAAGAAAAAGAAGGATTTAAAAATGAATTTTGAACAAAAACGTTCTAATTTATAAATTACAACAGGATAGACTTCTCTCTTGAAACTCCCCTTCCCACACTGGGTCTTGTATCAAACAATATGTGTATCCCAGAAACATGCCTCTGAAGCAAGAGTAAACATCCTGTCTTCCAAAGGACTGCCCTTGTTCATATATATGCATACAGCAGGATGTTTTCAGTCTTAGCAACTGTGTAAACCTGTGAACAGCATTGTGGTTTGTAAATGAGATCCAAATTGACAGAAATCCTTCAGGCCAGTGGGAGCACACCGCGTTTGTAGATACTCTTTACAAACAGTAAATGGACCCAAGATCACGGAAACTATGTTTTACTGCAGATTCAATCATTAGCAGACAGGCTCAGTCCCAACTGGCTGATGAAAAGTAATAAGTGTCTTAACAGGACTGGTTTTAGGATTTGTATCTGTATGAATTACCATGTATCTTATATATATATAGTGGTATGCATATAGTGTATTCCTAATGTGCAAACTCTGGAGCAGTTTCTTACAATGATTTTACATGTTCTTCCTTGTCATGTTTCTATTTATTCAAGTAGATAAAACTGTGAGTGGACTAAGTCCAAGATTGTCTCAATGAACATTTGGAGCCACAAGTTGAGTGACTAAAGTCAGGATGCCTTTGGCATGTGTAAGTTCTTCCTTATGTTACTAAGCAGGCACAGTCAGTGTCTGAGGTAGCCATGACAAATCACCATGAATGAGGAAAAGAGTAAGTGAAGGAAAGTGATCTTGTGTTTTAACCGTTGTTTGTGGTACAGTCTCCTTCTGTTCCTTAGAATGCGCTGGAACTATGTAGCCAAAGCTGTCATCAAACTCATGACAATCCTCCTGCCTCACTTTCATGAGCTCTGAGAGTACATGTATAAAACACCATGACTGGCATTATAGGGCTATAATACATATACCTGCCCTTATCTGATTGGTATCCAGGACATATCAAGAGAAACCCTTTCCCACAATACGGGGTGTCACTAACATAAGGCTCTCTACTTCAGTCTCATATCTGGGGCCTTAGTTGATTGTCACATTGAAAACTATCAATGTTTTAATTAGACATATGTAGTAATATATAGTAACTTGATACAAACATCAAGTGTGACCAATGGGTTTATTCTGTAATAAACTGTGCTGGCCACTTAGCACAAACATGCCAATGGATGGAATTATAAAAAGCTAATCTGTAGTTTGCTGGCATTTTACATGAATCTATTTTTTGATCACACACACACACACACACACACATACACACACACACACACACAAACACACACACTTTTTTGTATTATATCCTGCACAATGCTTTTAGTCTTTGTGTGTGTTTGTAAACAGGAGGAGGAAACTGGGTGTCCTGTTGTATTGCTTGTAATCTTGTACCTTTGATAAAGGGTCTCCCACTGAACGTGGGACTAGGCTGATGGCTAGTAAATTCCATCAATTCTCCTATCTTGACTTTCAGCACTGCCAAGGGTGCAGGGAATGTGGGTGACCATACCCAGCTTTTTATATTGTGGCTGGGGCTCAGAATTTAGGCAGTCATGGTTCACAGAAAACACTTATTCATTGAACCACGTCTCCACCTCCTTTCAACATATTTCTAAAATCTTACTTTACATCATTTAAAGGAATACCATTTAATCAAAAAGCCACTGATTTAAATAAGAGAGCATCACCACAAAGGAAATGTCAGAGAGGTTTTGCCTGAGGCAATGCCATTTTTCTGCCATTCTCAAATTTGTTTAGCAAACATATTTAGAAATGTCTAAACTACTGATGTGATGGCTAATTGAGAAAAGTCTCAAGAGATCTATTAAACTGCAAAGTGAAAAAAAAAGAGAGAGAATAATGGCCTATTTTAATGACATCAACAACAAATGGCTTTAAAGTCATGAGATATTATCCTTATGTTGCAGAAGAAACAGTCTCATGAATTCTCTTTATTCTCTCCTCACTCCTTCCTTCCCTTCCTCCTTCTCTCCTTCCCTTCCTCTCTCTTACACACACACACACACACACACACACACACACACACACGCATGTGTGCACACTGTGACAGGCTAATCACAGCCATCCTTTTGAAGCTTTTAATTCTCTGCACTGCAAACTCTGATGGTGGGAAGTCATTAATGCTACTGCCTCTGAGTACACATAGTGAGGACCCATCCTGCTTGCATTCATTGTGGAAGCCTCCCATGGCATCTTTGACTCCAATTCCAGAGAAAACTAGCTGAAGAATCCCCCAAGTTAGCCCTTCTGCCTAGCAGAGACTTTCACAGCTCCAATTCTGTTCAGTTAGGGTTGCTGTTTCTCACCATATTTGCTGACTGTTCTAAGGCAAGACACTTAACAAGTAGATAATGGCCCTATGGGTGAAAATCATAAAATGAAATACCCCAAGGCATGTGCATTTTTATTGCATTAAATTAAAAACAGAGCATCTTCTGTAATCCAGCCAGTAAGCAAAGGAGTAACAGGACAGAAGAATGTTAAACAAATATTATTTTTTCTAGGAAGGAAACTTTTATAGGTTCTATAATGTTCATAGCATTAATAAATGCTTATTGTATAAATTTGCATAATGCAAAACACAAAACTTCATGAAACCCATCCAGAACACTAGCTAGAAGTAACCATAATTTTAATTTATCAAATATCTTCCAAGAGCTTAAAAAGCTGAAATGAATAATATTAAGCTACCAGGAACAATGAAATTATGCAATTTGCAGCCAAATGGATGGAACTAGAAAAGCTCATCCTGAGTGAGCTAACCCAGACTCAGAAGGATGCATATGGTATCTATTCACTTATAGTAGGATTTTAGCTATATAGTAAAAGGTATCAATACTATAACTAACACACCAAAGGGAACTTGGACATAGACTTTTTATTTTTTATTTTTATTTATTTATGTATTATATATTTTTTCTATTTTTTATTCTTTTTTATCTGTGTCTCTGCTTATTTGTTTGTTTGTTTTGTAGTTCTCTCTCCCTGGCAATGAGACACTTTTCACTGATGGTACTGCCTCGTAGACCCCCAATGAATGAGGAGGCTCTTGGCCCTCATATGACCTCTCAACTGAGATGAGGGAATGTTATATAAGGACACCACACCCCAGAGAAATGGGATGGAAGGGTTAGGAGGTAAAGAAAAAAAATGAAATGTGATGTTTCGGCCTTTTACTACTAATTGTCATAAACTGTTTAGGATAATTAAGAAACACAAACTAATAGTTATGCAAGCCGGTCATTTTCTTAGGTACTATGACAGCCTATTATAGCTATTTTCTAAGCTAATCAGAAATAAAGCTGCTAAGAGACAAGCAACATCTGCTTACCTTAATATAAGAGATAGATAGGGCCTCTTCAAAAACCTCAAGAGATCTGCAGAATATGGCATTCAAAGATGTTTTCGTAACTTTAGATTTTTTTATATCAAGACATATCAACTCCTGACAGCACCCCCTATTCTCCTCCAAGTAGAAGATGAGCATCAAAGAACTCCAGTTGGAGATGATTAAATTAGTCGCAAGCCTATCTCTTGGTAGGAAAAGCCCCTTGCTCCAACTGTAGACAGAATGCTGTCCAAAAAGGACAAAACTTGGAAGCAGGTAAGTCAACAGCCTAGCTCTGCCAAGACAGGGTAGGCAAGTCCTTCATAACCCCTGCTCTACAATCAATGTCTGTCAGAGAAACGGGGCCAAACGACTGAAGATCAATGCTGTAATGTATGGAGAGAAAATGGGAACTGTCCAGGCAGTCACTGGCATGTCATTTCTTAGTTTTGGAATCTGCAGGCCCTGTACTTCCTATAAAATCAGATATATTTATCCCTCTCAGGTCTCTGAGATGGTTGAATAACAGAGAGCTAGAGTTTCATAATTAAATTTTTAGTTGTTTAGGAGTCAAGAGAGTGTTATAGACCTAAGAAGATTCTTTTAAAATTGTGATGCAAGTTAGTATGGATGCTGAGTTAGATTTAGAACTTTAAACTCATGGAGATGGTTAGATAGTAGAATATTAAAGTCAGGTGCCAAATACATATGGACTGGACATTGGGAATGTACGCTAAGCCATATAACCCTCATAACTATGGTCTAATTACCTCTGTTGTTTAATATTTTATTTATTATTATAAGAGAAAGATCCATTTGTTGGACTGAAAGGGGAAACTGTAGGGGGAAATAAGATATACCTTAAACTTAAAAAAAAAGGGAAGAGGATGAGGGGTTGAGGGTGGGAAGGTGGGACTGGAGGTGGGAATAGGGAGGGGACTGCGATTGAGATGTAACTTGAAGAAATAAAACATAAAGAAAAAAGAGTTAACAATTCTGGGTTGTTTCCGGTTTCTAGCTGTCCCTCAACTGAAGAATGGATTAAAAACTGTGGTACATCTACACAATGGAATACTACTCAGCTATCAGAAACAACGAAATTATGCAATTTGCAGCCAAATGGGTGGAACTAGAGAAGCTCATCCTGAGTGAGCTAACCCAGACCCAGAAGGATGCACATGGCATCTATTAAAAAAAAAGCTGAAATGAAATTATAGATACCATTTCACAGCGTTCTTTATTTGTTAACACAAATTGAGAATTTTTTGTTCCAGTATATATTTTCTTGGCATTATTTTCAGTTATGCCTATCAACATGATGTATTATTTCTTATAGTTCAACTTAGCTAATTCTTCCCCATAGTCATCTGAATTTTTGGTTTTGGCAGTATTTCATTAGATTTGTTTTGTATTGAACAATATTCTTTATAAATATTAGAAGAGGAAATATATGTTCAAAGGGTTTAAGGGGGTGGGGGTTGAGATAATTTGTGACTCAGGTTCTCAGGTCTTTGAATTACTATGTGTGAGAGTCCTTAACCTACAGCCTGTCAAACAGCTGGCATCACCAGCAGAATATCAACCACCTTAAAGCAACTGGCACCCGATCCATGCCAGAATCAAAGGGTCGTCATTTGGGAGGGTGAAGCAAATATGTTGGTTCATTGTCACCAAGGTTTAAACTTGATGAAGAAAGTTGTGCTCAACTGTGCTGGACATTGCACAGAAGGGGCAAGGAAACCAAGTCACAACCAAGCTGTTCAGAGTCTAATCTACAAAGGGTGTTTTGGGATTTGACTTTGTATATTTTCATCAGTGTCTTTCCCAGTTTGGGAAAGGACATAGTTAAGTGTCCCATGCTGACTTCAGCCTGACTAGCTATGGGACAGTGAGGAAGATTATTCTATAAATTTGTGTGCACACACACCAGTGTTGGGAATTTAACTTTTACACTTTTCCCTCTGTTTAGGATGTGAATCATTTTATACTGGTTTCATAAATTTTGTATATTCAGGTCTGCTACGCTGTGATGCATCATTCTATTGCAAATACTTTCTCCAGCTGTTTGTTCCCTATTTTATTTAGTTTTTGACTAAGAATGTTTATAGAATAATGTGTTGTTTTCTTCTTTCCTTCAAGCAAAATGTTTCTTTATTATGTGGCACACATACCCCTGCCTGCATATGTGGAATGAGGTAGAAAATAATGATACATCAATGTTGATTTTAATAACATTTGATGCTTATTTTAGAATTCAGTCTTGTAGACAATATATGAGATGGGAACTCTGATTTTTTTCTCAACTATTTTATTATTCATAATTGTGAGAATGTACTATGCATAGCATCTATGAAATACCATTTTTTTTTTTTTTGGTTTTTTCGAGACAGGGTTTCTCTGTGTAGCCCTGGCTGTCCTGGACTCGCTTTGTAGACCAGGCTGGCCTCGAACTCACAAAGATCCGCCTGCCTCTGCCTCCCAAGTGCTGGGATTAAAGGCGTGCGCCACCACCGCCCGGCGAAATACCATTTTTGTTAGGTATAATTTGAAGATTATTTTTCTGGTACACTTGTCTGCCTCTCTATTGTTCAGATATGTAAAATTTTCAGGCATACACACAGAAGAAAAGACACTGATGAAAATATACATACAAAGTCAAATCCCAAAACACCCTTTGTAGAGTAGACTCTGAACAGCTTGGTTGTAACTTGGTTTCCTTGCCCCTTCTGCGCAATGTCCAGCACAGTTGAGCACAACTCTCTTCATCAAGTTTAAACCTTGGTGACAATGAACCAACATATTTGCTTCACCCTTCCAAATGACGACCCTTTGATTCTGGCATGGATGGGGTGCCAGTTGCTTTAAGGTGGTTGATATCTTCAACAAATACTTCAGACTTGTCTCAGTCTTCCACATATTACAGATTTTGAGTATGATCTATTCACTTGTTTAATTCTTATGTTTGCTATTTTTCTTAAAATATGTTTGATATTATTTCAGTTAAAATGTACTGCTTGTATGTAACATTAGAATTTAGTGAGTGATTAAGGGAGTGTCGTGAGTAATGTGTAAATACTTGTCACAATGTAAATTAGTTTTGAAGCTTGTAAGTACATAATTGACATGAAATGAATTGCACATTTCAAACATAGAATTTGGTACATTTGGAAATTTATATATGGCATATGAATGCTCATAACAGGTAAAAAGTGGAAACAAGTGTCCATCTATAGGTGGAAAGATAAATAAATGATAAGCCAAAGTAGTACCCAATTATTTCGCTAGAAAGTGATGAAGCTAGACATATTGTTGTATGAAAGAACTATGAAAACTTCATGCTAAATAAAAGAAACCAAACACAAAGGTCACCTAGTATTTAATTTCATGTATATGAAATGTCCATATAGACAGATTTATAGAGAAAGGAAGCATGTTGGGCATTGCTAAGGTTAAAAGAGTACTTGTGGTTTTGGGAACTTAAAAAATGTTTAAAGAACTTTTTCAGACAATATATTTTTAAATGCAATTATAGCGAATATGCATGAGTCCAAAATGTCTCTGTCTTTTTGTGATGCCTCTCCCCTTCTTCCATTTTCCTGAATATCACTGTTCTATAGTCTGTCACTATAGGAAGTGATATATTTGCAGAATATTTTTTTATTTTTTATTTTTTTATTTTTTTTTGGTTTTTCGAGACAGGGTTTCTCTGAATATCTCTGGCTGTCCTGGACTCGCTTTGTAGACCAGGCTGGCCTCGAACTCACAAAGATCCGCCTGCCTCTGCCTCCCAAGTGCTGGGATTAAAGGTGTGTGCCACCACCGCCCGGCTGCAGAATATTTTTAAATGAAGTTATAGATGTAGTATTGTTATTTTTTAATCAATAATTGTTCTTCAGAATAATTCTTGAGATTTATCTGAGGCATATCATGTAGTAATGTAACCATTCATTTCTGAGTGTAACCAATCTTTTTGTCAAATCACAGTGTGTGTATGTGTGTGTGTATGTGTTTATTAACCTGATGATGGACAGTTGTGTGAGTCTAAATGCATGTCCAAGCTCTTAAATACATTTATTTATACATGCATCACTATATGTGCATATGTGTCAGGAGTACAAGAGTTGGGTCTTATAGCACAGTTTTTATTAATTTTCAAAGAAACAACCAAATTACACATGTATATATGTTATATTATATATGTATAACACTAATATGTCTCCAAAGACATAAACTATAAGATTTATTAACAAAGTGAAATTGAGTTAGATGGATAGATAGTTCACATATCTAAATTTTGCCGTAGTCAATGATACTAAGTACATTTACAATTTTTTCTTATCTTAGCATTTAATTTGAGAAAATGTATATTGCTCTATATTCAAGACCACTCATGTTTTCTTCAGTGTTTAATTTTCCATTGATCCTATAATATAGCATTTTTAATATTTACATATATTTCATAATTTTATATCTCATATCTGTTGCTTGGGGGATTCTTTTGTATCTCCTAGACCTATAGCACATCATTTTAGTCTTTTGCTCTAGTAGTGCTGAAGGATTACTAATTTTAATGTATTTTAATTTTATAACCTAATATTCAGGAAAGTATTGATTAACTAATATTCCTCTTTATTGTGGATTTTGTTTTTAATATTTCTGTGCATATCATTGTTCACCTATTAATTAGATGTCATAAACTGTGTTTTACTTCATTTGATGTTGGAAATAATATTTTTGCATCCCCAAGTGTTGTTGAATACAGTGCACCACTTTCCGTTCATTCTGAGTATTTGTCAAGTAGTGTAAGAAAAGTGTATTGTGTAGAACTGAGTTCTCCCTCTTGGAGACACATTTGTGAGAACACGCTCATGGATCCTGTCTTATTCAGGGTATTGCTGCTGTGAAGAACCACCATGACTGTGCTGTTGGGTTGATCTGGAATTATCATGTATTTAAATGTTAATTATTTTGCTCCCCAGAATCTGCCTGCTGCCTTTTTTTCTTTTAAATATTTATTTATTTTTATTGTATATACATTAGTGTTTTGACTCCCTACATGTGTGTGTGAAAGTGTCAGATCCCATGGGAAAGGAATTATAGACAGTTGTAAGCTGCCAAGTGGGTGCTGGCAATTGAGCTCAGGACCTCTGGAAGAGCAGCCAGTGCTCTTAACCACGGAGCCACCTCTCCAGCCCCCTGCCTGTTCTCTTATGAGCAGATTCTCACATATACCAGCCCTTGTGTAAATTTAAAACTTCCCAAGTTAAAACTACTGATTCAATAAAATTGGCTATGGTCAATTACTTGAAGACATAGAGATGGTGAGTTTTGAGTTTTCTGGATAGAAGTGGGAAAGAGAGGACCACAAGAGAGAGTTAGAAGAAGCACAGAGGAGGACAAGGTGGGAGAAAGGAGTCTCCATCAGCCATGAAGAACCATCACTGCAAGTCTGAGTGAAACCATCTTCCAGGACATTGGACTGCTGTACCAGGAAGAATCCAGAAGATTAAACCAGCAAATATTTGGGGGGGCACAACGGAAACACCCAGTCCAGCTGGTAGAAAACTAGATTAGGAGTAAACCTTCCACTAATTGTTTAATTGAAATAAAATCATCTTAGTCTGAGTCTAATTCATTTGTAAGCTAGATGGGGACAAATCTATTTGATCACCTCTTACACTGTGCTAACTCTTATAAAGAAAACTATTTAATTGAGGTTGGCTTACAGTTTCAGAGGTTTAGTCCATTACCATCATGTCTGGAAGCATAGCAGTATGCAGACAAACATGGTGCTGGAGGAGTAGCCCAGAGTTCTATATCTTGATCTGCAGGTAGCAGAAGGGGAATGTGTGTCACACTGGGCATAGCTTGAGCATAGGAGACCTCAAAATCCACCCCTACAGAGACACACTTCTTCCAACAAGGCCACACCTTCTAATAGTGCCACTGCCTATGGGCCAAGCATTCAAAAGCATGAGTCCTATAAGGGCCATACTTGTTCAAACCACCAAGTTTCTACTCTTCTCTTTTTGGAAAAGGAACTAAATGCAGCTAGCTATAGGAGACCGCAAGACACCATTTCTTTCATTCCTATTCAGTGCGTCTGTCCCAGGAGAGGGAAATAATCTCACATGTGTATCCTGATCATTACTTCAATGGATCCTAGAATAACTAGAGAGGTCTTATGATGATGCTTGGAATCCTCAGCTTTCCCAATCCACTCTCTGGTGTATTCTTGCTCTTAGAAGAGTCAGATGCATGTTTCAAGTCTATCAGTGATAGATAATGAAATATTCCTTTGCTGAAGATAAGAAATACTAATATATTAAATATCAAAAAGGTAATAGCAATAAACATTTGGAAAACTGAGCACTGAAAGACAGAACTTGGTAAAGAGCAGCCCTAATCTCAGGAAAAAGTTTCAAGATCAGTGTTATTTTAAGCAACTATTCAAAATATCGTATGAATGACTGGAAATTATATTTTCCTTGAAACAATAACAAGATGAACAACATATTTTGAAAACATAAATTAAGACAAATATTTTTAAATACATAGTTTGGCAGTACATAAATCAAACTAGAATTAATACTTTTATTTGTCAGTTTTAAGTATGAGGATCTATCCTAAGGAAATAAACTAAAATGAAGAAATGCTTTTATGACAAACATTATATTTATTGTTAAAATATTGCTTTATAATTGCAAAAATCAAAGATTTTTCCCTGTGAAATGTCATGAGTTAAATTAATTAACTCATTCGACCACTTGAGACTTTCATAATTACTGAAATGTTTATAAAGAACTACTGACTTAGCATTATTTTGCCAACATTTTTAAAGTTAAGTCAGTTAAAAAAGATAATATATTGTCTACTGTGCAGTGTTAATTTTATATTTGTTTATATATTTGTGTGTGCATATGTAAAAGAGAAAAAAGAAAGATAGAAGATAGATAATGGATAAATGACAAAAAGATGATAGATGATAGATAAATGATGCAAAGAGATAGGATAGAGAGAGAGAGAGAGAGAGAGAGAGAGAGAGAGAGAGAGAGATCAGGTGAGTTCCAAAGTATGTGCTTAGGAAGAGGCCAACATGTTCCAACTTGGGGAAGTCAATTCCCTTTCTCTACTATGTGAACTCTAGTGATAATCTCAGGTTGTCAGACTTGGTGACTAAGCCTTTCCCATTAAGGGTAACCATTAGGCTAACCCCTTATCTACTATTATTCTTAGTAAGAAAATGGACTTAAAATAAGCAAGCAAGTTAGCATTACATACACACATACACATATATCAAGAAGGCTCCAATGACAGAAGAGAAGCAGAATTATGGAGTATGACATAGATTCTCAATGAGTCAGCATATTCTGGGTGTGTCTTACTGCTAAATTCAACCGACCTAAAGAAAGCTATGTGATTCCCAGATTTAATCAACTTCTGTAATTTTGAAAACTGGAAAATAAAATTAGTATTACTTCATCAGACTGTTTGTTTAATAAATGAGAATTGCCATATCACAAACAAAGCAATTAGAGCATTGTCTGGTACAAATTCAGGGTTCTTTAAATAGTAGTTATTAATTAGTTAGTGGGTGATCTACTGATGTGCTGAGGGTGAAACGTTTTGTTTTCTTACCATATTTGTGTAGTAGAATCTCAAAAAATGAATAACCAAGAGACTCACTTGGATTTTGTTTTAATTTTATTTTCTATTTTCAAGTCAATGGATATGAAGAAGCAGGTAGGGAATCTTATTTTCCTTATTTAGCCCAAATGGTATGAAGGAGTTAAGAATTTCATGCTCAGCTTGATAGAATTGCTGGATGGTTCCTTCTTTTCTCAGGTGAGATACTTTCTTTCCCCATCAGCGGGTGCTGCTTTATCAGACAAAAAAGCAAGCATATTTGAAGGATTTTCTGTGTCTACTATTTATTTTATGGTTTACAAACATAAAACTCTCTTTAACTGTTAGGAAATCAAATTCTGATTCATCAGTTTAATCAAGTAGGATTCTGTAATATGTTAAATATTTGATAACTCTAACAGTGGCTTTTCTTATACAATGAAAAATATTATAATCTTCAAATATCTCTTCCCTTTGAATCCTAAAGAAGGATGCATGAGTTTATAACATTAGTTAGTTAGCAAGGAGACTACAGATTTTAAAATAGTCATGCATATATACTTTATTGTGACAGAGAAAAGATATTCCTTCAAATGGCTGAGAGCAACTTAGGGATCAAGCTATCCATTCTACTTACAAGTCTACCATTGCTTAATTTCATTCTTTACAACTATCAACATTTATCTACAGCTTCTCAACATTTATGAGAATATTCATATATATATGTGTGTGAATATTTATATTATAAATGGAAAGACAAATATATATAGTAAATGGAAAGATAAATATATATTATAAATGAAAGGCATATATTGTATATGTAAAGATAGATTATATATGTATATTGTAAATAGGAAAATATTGCCTCAAACTCTTCTAAAACAAAAACTAACTTATCAGTTTATGTAACCTAATTTACAGAAATAGATTGATTCTCAGTAAAATGGAATCCACTCACCACCAAGAATTTGTTCTTTCCATGGTTTTAATATTCCTTGCTTTTCGTTATAACTATGGTCACTCAACTGTTATGTGGTGGCAAGACAGATATTCAGCACGTCCATGTTAATAATCAATCACCTGCAAGTATATTAGACAAAGGCTTGTTTCCAGAGTATCAGAAATCAATTGTGTTGTTTATGCCTGGTCTTGCTTGGGATCCAAGTCTACTATTAAATAATTATAATGAGCAAGATCATAGGGAATATGTGAGCGACTCAGCGTTCAAGGTAGGAGATATCAGAACTATACAAGATCTATAGACAGAAAGAGGATAGCATTTCCTTCCCAATGGTAGGTCGCAGTTAGGAAGAAGCAGGTGAGAAGGACTGTCAAAACATTGAACGGACTCTGTAATAAACCACAATATAGAGGCTGCCTGGTGCAAATACAGTGCTAACCATCCCTACTCCGACTAAAGCACCGGGCTGCTCTCGCTTCTTTGTCCCATCTCCTTGCACTGTCCTGCCATTTGTCCACTCCAGATACCTGGCCTCAGGTTTTCTCTCCACTGGATCAGCCTAAATTTAAGAGCCCATTCATTCCATTCCATTCCTTTAAGATCGTATGAGCTCACAGTTCTGCCGCCACAGAGTGAGATGGTGTTATGTGACTTTTTCTTTGGTTCTGAATGAGAATGGTTCCTACTGCCTTCTGCTGGAGTTAATCACTTCCCAAGATATCTCTTTCACTTTTTTGTTTATACTTACAGATAAATGCCTTGATATATATTTTCAAAGATTTTTAAAAATTATTGTTTTCTAGCAAGTATAATCTGAGTATGCTTACATTATTTGCCTATCAATTTAAAAGATATTTATTATTGATTGTTTCTGGCTCAGGCTTTAGGTGAAATTTTGAAATAGTATGAAAGCTGTTCACCAACAAGTTATACTTATGTGACATTTCACATTCAGTAACACATTAAAAAAATGGTTGTCTTTTGTGCAATAATTCCAAAATGCTTTGAAATAAGAACACCTATTTCTAGCTTTAGATTTTAAAAAATGAGTCACAGAAGGGTAACTAACTTAGAGAAATTTTTCTGAGGGTTTTTTGTTTTGTTTTGTTTTGTTTTGGTTGGTTGGTTGTTGTTGTTGCTCTTGTTGGGTCCAGAGCCAAAGCTCTGCCCTCCTTGCTTCTGAACCATGCTTTTCACCATTCAAATACTCCCAAAAGATGTTATGGACAAGTTTGTTCGTAAAGTATAAATGATGCCAAATTTTTACTTGTGTTTGTTTCTAAAATCCTTCCCTTTGTTCATTGTCACTTCCAGGCCAGTGGAGTGTGTGTGTGTGTGTGTGTGTGTGTGTATGTGTACTCTATATGCATGTGCTCACGTGTGTGAGTGTGCATGTATATGTGTGTGTATGTATAATTGTGTGTAGATATGTGTCCTTTTGTATATGTGTATTTATGTAGGTCATTCACTTTGTGTTGCTTTTATTTTTACTGCTTAGAAAAATTTTTAATCCACAATAAAATTAGCTTTTGTGATAGGGACTCTTGACAACTCATTCTCTTGTTTTTGTAACTAACATTTAGAATTGACCATTGCCGGCTCCTTGGTATAATTTTAATGGAATTTATAGATACTGGTGGCAAGTAAAGAAACACAGACTAAAAAGAGACATGACTGCTGCCTGACAGGTTTAGAGGCAAGGCAGAAAATGAGATATGCTCTTCTGTATGGGAGGCAAAGCAGCTGGAAACCCATACCGGAAGGGATAGAGAGCGGGACCTTTTCTAATCCCTCCCTCCAAAAATACATCCAAAGCAGAACTAACTCAGCGGAAGCCAAGCTGACTGGGCAAGTCAGCTGTCTGACAGGTTACAGTCTCAGAGCACCAGGGTTGATGAGACATCTCAGGGGACCTTGTTTGGAAGGGCAGTGTCAACCCTGCTGTCACATTGAAGTTCTATCAGTCACAAACGTTGTTTTGACCACAGCTTCCATCCTCACATACTTAAAGTTCAGATGCTGCTATGTATTTACCCCCATTGAAATCCTTCTTTGCCCTCCTGTCTGTTAATGGAGCAATTGCTGGACCAAAGAGAATCCTAAAATTCTCTTCATCTTTTTGTTTTTTGTCTGTGGCATCTAAACCGAGAAATGCACTACATTTTTCACTGCTATTGTTTACACTGCAGCCTATAGTAGAATGTTTACTGTTGTACTTCCTTGGCTTACTTCTGTTCACTGCGATCTTTGGGACTGTCATGTGAATGGTTCATTGTCTTTTCTGTTGGAAAGTGATATAACTCTGTGGGAAATACTGAAAATATTGGATATTAGCTATCTCCTGTGAGCCATGACACATATAAATAATATTTTGAAGATATTGGTAATAGAGCACGAGGGAGCACAACCTTATGAAGAAAGGAAGCAGGAAATGAGTGGTTGCATTAGTATAATTCACATTGGAGATGAAAGGAGGTCTGACAACTGTGTTTCAAAGTCAGTGATGGAGAAAAAGCTCAGTTGAACAAATGTAGGAGGGAATAAGAGATATATTGGAAATGCTGGGAAAATAGATGTAGAGTCATTTGATGGAGTATACGCATGTCCTGTGCTGTGAGTTATCATGAGGTTACTATGCAGTTTAAGAAATTCCACTGGAATGTATGTACAAATTTACCCTGAACCTCGTTCTGTTGAACCAGTGAAGTATCTTTAAGTCTGCATAACATAACCAAAAATTCTGAGATGTTCAGTGTATCTGTGACTTTGTTATACCTTTGAGCATAAATCTTCTATATACATATGTGTCCTATAAATTATTGACACACTACCAGGTTATATTATTTTATTATAATACATATAATATAGTTGATGTATATATGTACACACTTATACATGCACAGATTTTTTTACATTTTCTTCCAAAACCTATCCATCATCGAAGTCACTTCGTTTTGGGGAATCACATATTTATTTTCTCATGTCAGTTAAAATATCCAGAGTTATAGGCAAAACAATGGGTATTAATTTTCTTTTACATAGAAGAAAATGAAATTAAATTAATTTATGTCTAATTTTATATTTAAAACTGGCCTGTCTACTCAGTATCATTCTGGAAATTGAAGAGTCAACTTGCTAATTCCTGGATTTTGACAGGACATCTCATGGTACCTATTTACATCCTTCCCTCTTTTGTTTGCAGAGGAAACTCAACTCCTGAATTAGCTCCATAAACTGAGGACACATGTACATTGTGTGTTTTATTCCTGTTCTCAGTCCCTTGGTTTTCTATACTGTATCACAAGGTCAGCCTGGGGAGCTGGCTCATAGGGAAAAGCTCTTGCTTCACAGTCATGAAAGCCTGAGTTTGGATCCCCAGCACTTACATGAAAGTCAGGCATGGCAGTGTTTGTAACCTTGGAACAGTCACATGAAGATGTCAGATCCCTGGAGCTATCCAGCCAGTCTAGCTGAAATTGAAAGTTCCAGACTTAGCAAAGAGATACTGTGTCACAAAGTAAGGGGACACATGATTAAAGAAGACATCATACATGGACCGCTAGCTTCCATAATCCATAGGCAGATGTAGATCATGTACTCCAGCAAACACAGGCTTAAACACAGGAATACACACATATGCCTTAAAAAAAACACACACACACAGAGACACCATACACACATACACACACACACACACACACACACACACACACACAAACACACTCACACACATAGAGGAAGAGAGAGAAAGGGGGGGGCAAGCTTCAGTGGCCTATGGAGATAGGTACGTAAAATGTGCCTCTCTTCTTTTTTCTTCCATGTAGAAAATGGCATGCGCAATGAAGGTTTGTCCAGCACTGTGTCTACATGTACCACTGAAACCTTGTCCTTTGTAGCTGTTGGATGTGATCAATTTTTTATTAGTATTTCCTGTATCGTATAGGGATTGCTATATTTTTTTTCTCTCCTGAAATTTTAGTCTCTGGTCACTATATTCCTTGGTTGGTTAACTGTGTCTGTTTCCTCCTAAAGCTGTGCTTATCATACACTATTGTGTGAATCTTGATGTCAACATTTGAATACTAAGTATCTCTATCATTTTTGTTTATTACTGCCATATGTTTTAATTCTGAAGAAGGAAGGACAATGCCACAGTTATCTTTAATTTTATTTATTATTCTAATACACAAACCAGGTAAAGACACAGCAACAACGAAGAAAACTATAGGTTGATATCCCTGATAATCTTTAGAGATATATAAACTGAAACAACTTTGAGATTTCATCTTACTCCAGTTAAAATGGTGAAGATCAACAACACAATGGTCAAAAAAAGCAGGAGAGGATATAGAAGCTTTTATACATCTGAAGATATAATTGATCAAATGAATCAGAAACCAACAGAATGGGAAAGAATCTTTGCCTGCTGCACATATGACAGAGGGTTTACACCCAGAAGACAAAAAGAACAAAAAACAAAGCATAAAAAAAAAATCAAAAGACTCATTTTAAAAAATGGGGTTACAGATCTGAACAGAAAGTTCTCAAAAGAAAAAATAAAAGTAGTAAAGAAGTAGCTAGGAAATATTCATTGTCCCCAGAAATTAGGGAAATATGAATCAAAACAGCTTTGATATTTCATCTTACACCAATGAAAATGGTGAAGATCAACAAAACAGTAGACAATACAAGCTGGGGGGAATGTAAAAAAAGGATTTCCTCCTTCGTTGATGCTGAATGGCAAACATGTCCAGCTACTTTGGAAATTGTTGTGAAGAAGTCTCAAAAAGCTAAAAATAAATCTGTATTATGACTCAGCTACTCCTTAGCATATACCCAAAGGACACAAGATCCTACTTCACAGACAGGGACTAAGCCATGTTCATTACTGCTCTATTCACAATAACCAGGGGATGGAAACAATGTAAAGATTCTTCAACTGGCAAAGGGATAATGATGTACACTATAGAACAATAATCAGCTTTAAAGAAAAATGAAACCATAAAACTTTCAAGTAAATCCATGGAAGTAGAAATGTTTATATTGAATGAAGAATACCAGAACCAAAAAGACAGATGCTGCATGCTGCTTCTCATCTGTGATTCTTAACTCCAAATCTTCAGATAGAATATGCAACCTGGAGCAACCACAGAGATCAGAAATGCAAAAAGGGATTAAACAAACAGACAGAAACAATAAAGAATGGAATAGCAGATTTTAAGTGATCTGAAAAAGGGAACAGGAAAATCCAGGGATATTTAATTAGGTGGTAAGAAGGAGGTCAATACAGAAAAGAAAAGGGAAAAATAAGTAAGGATTTCTGAAAAATTCTCAAGGAATCATATTATTATTATTTACATAAAATTACATATAATACATAAAGATCAAAGTATATAAATATAGAATTTAAATGAAAATTTCCTACCTGGGATGACAATGCTTCCCACCAAAAGTCATAGACATATAACAAAATAACCAACACCAGTCATGAGAATCCATCTTTCTGGTCATTGGACAAGGAAGTCCAAGAGCCTCCCAAAATTATAGGATATTACTGTTACCCTTGATTGCCTCCCAGAGAGTAAAGGTAAGTCTCTATTGCTGAAGACACCATTACTCTGGACATAGGGCCCAGAGGATTTGAGCTGGATTTGACCTGAAAGCTTCTCTCTGAGGATCAGTTTTATGATACCAGAAGACACCATGCAAGGTGGTTACTAAGCATAAAAGCAACCAACAATCTTAGTCATGCATTACACATATGACACAATAAACCTAAGAGTGCATTGTTGCATGCAAAACTTGGCAAGAGCCAAAAGCTCTCTAATTTGACTTAAGGCCTACACAATAAGAGAAAAATCATGCCTAGTATTGGAAACCTAGCCAACTACAAGGAGGTAGTGAAATCATAGATCTTGGAGGAGAACCTGCAACCACCACTTTATTAAATCAGAAAAAAATCCTAACAAGTGATGAGTATAGCCCTTACCCCTCATCAAAGAAACTTCTCTTGCAACATATGGAGACCAGTATAGAAAAGGGGAACCAATCAAAATGCAGAGAACAAGTTATCATGTGGTGCCCACTCCCAACTGATAAATAAACACACAATACAACTGTACCTACTGCAAAGGGGCATCACAGAAGAGGCTATAGAAAGATAGGACCCAGAGGAACAGGAAATCTGCTGTGAGACTGTATATTCTAGAAATGTCCCCAAAGCTACACTTATGAAGTCTCACAACATGGCTGCCTAAAACGACCAAAGCCAGGACATCAATAGATATACTAACATGGGTAGGGGAACTTCTACAGAGCCCCAACCTTAGACAAAAACTAATGCAAACTAAAGAAATTACCTTAACCAAGAATGAGCTCCTCAATTGGCTATTCAATACCAAGTGGATAGCCCTGAAAGCAAGTACATACAAATAACTGTATATGGAAAGTTATTTATATGAAAGTTGTATTCATATGGACTGAGAGTTGTATTACATATGTAAATATTTTAAGGAATTAGGTACAGTTATACATGTGACAGTTTTGAAAGAATAAAATATTCATTCTATGGTTATAGCTCTGAAATAACATAATTTATGAATATTAAAATTATGTGTGCCACTGTGCTGGCTAAGTTGACAATCAATTGAAAAAAATGCCTCCATAAGATCCACCTTGTAGGGTATTTTCATAATTAGCAGTTGATGGGAGAGTGCCCAGTCCATTGTAGGTGATACTATCCTAGAGCTGGTGGTCCTGGTTTTTATAGGAAAGCAGGATGAGCAAGCCACGATGAGGGAGCAATTAAACAGTACCTCTCCATGGCCCCTGCATCAGCTCCTTTCTCCAGGGCTCTGCACCCTTTGACTTCCTATCCTGACTTCCTTTACTGATGAACAATGACGCGGCAGTGTAAGCCAAATAAACTCTTTCCTCTCTAAGTTGCTTTGGTCATAATGCTTCATGACAGTAATAGTAATTGTAAATAAGACAGCCATAGATGTCTCAATTTGGGTAAAAATTTAAAAAAAAGAAAGAAAGAATCTGTTTGTTGCTTGAAGGACATTTAGTTTGTGAGTCCTAAGTAGCAACGTCAGAAGCTACAACCATGAAATCTCACCAACACGACTGCCTAAACATGACCTGAACAAGGACATCAGTAGACATACAAAAGTAAACAAGGAACGCTCATATGGTCCCAACAAAGTTCTTACAGAAAGAGCTACAGGCAACCAAGGGATGGTGAGAGCAGGAGAAATAGTCTTCCCAGGGAAGAGCATGGCACCGAGTTATCCAATACCCAAGGGTCGGCCCTGAAAACATGCATACTGGTAACAGAGTCTGCGTAGAGTGTATTTATGTATTTAGGAATACGTACATGTGCATCTTTAAAAACAATTAATGAAACAAGTCATACATTTGAAAGAGAGCAGAGATGGGTATACGGGAGGGCTTGGAGGGAGACAAGGGAGGGAAGAAATTATGTAACTATAATCTCAAAAAGCTAAAAGAAATAGCAATTTTTTAAAATCTGTCATAGTATGATTACTCATTAGTGTGGACAGGATACCTTTGAAGCTATTTTAACCTATTTTAAAGTTATGAGGTTAATATGACTTCTTAATTTTGCATTATCAAACATTTCTCAGAGTCCATGAGAAAATGCCCTCATTAAATTACTGGAAATTAGAAGTTGTAAATATTAGATTCCGTCCCTAAACTCAAGAAACCATTGGATTTTAAACTCTTCTTTACTATATTTGGTATTACTATGATACTATACTCACTTTGTGATTACTAGCATTTCCTACAGTCCATCGTGTTTCATCCTCAATACCCCTGCTATCAGGTGATTATCCATGTCCTCCCTTGACTTGCAGCATGTCTTTTCAGTAGTATTTTTGCCTGTCTAAGAGCCAACATCACTTTCTTTCCTTCTTTTCCCCCCTTTATGTTCTGCATAATGGTTAACACAGGACAGGGCATGAATAAGAGGTTATCAAATCTGTCAATTTGCTGAAATGTATTTCAGTCGTATTTGTGGAAGGCTGAATAGATGCTCTCAGAGCATGCTATTGAAAGCTAGTTATGAAGTCATAAGAAAATTGTGCCTCTTGGAGTGATTGTATTTATAAAATTTATAGATTACAGAGAAGGCTCTCAAATGATACATTTAGCTTTAGCTAAGCTGAACATGTAGATAAATGTGGTCACAAGGGCTGAGTGTGATGGAACAAATCTCTAACTTAGTGCTTTGGAGGAAGAGACCTATGCATCTCTGTTTGTTGAAGGATAGATAGCCTGGTTTAGAGAACGAGTTCCAGGCTAGTCACAACCATATAGTAAGACCTTGTCCAAAAAAACAAAAACAAAACAAAACAAAAGCCAAAAAACAAAGCAAAACAAAAAACTGTAGTCACAAGGAAATGAAAACCTAACTCATTAAAGTAAAGCAAAGATGGTGGTGGAGGGTGGGGGGGTGACAGACATGCATAAAGCCTGTTTTTACATGATAAAAGTTACTTCTGGAAAACAGCTTATAGGCTTAAAAAATTATTGAATAAGACAGGACTTCCTAAAAGATGAATCCTTCTAACACTGATTGTGCTGAAGTGATATATATTTCTTGTAAAATTTTCTAGTGCATTAATTTTGTTCTTTACTGTTACTCTAAGGATGCTGAATTCCTGGGTGTTGATAGTATAAATCTTCAATAGTATGAAGGGATATCAGTCAGTAAATACTTAACAATACTATAAATTATGTATGAGAGAATAAGTGAGCGCTTCAGAGAAGCACATAGACTAATGGGCATGCTTATCAATGCCATACAGACTAAATGTCCTGATCTTGAAAGGAGGGTTACCCCTCATGAGATGGATCATCCTTACAAAAGGTATCATCTTGTGTTTGGAGGTGATTATCAGAGAGCTGATATATAGGGAAGCTGCTGGTAACTGTAATTGAGTTTTTCTTAAATAAAGGATCTATCATACACTCTTAATCATAACTCAGTTTTAAACTGAGTAAAGCAATTGAAGTATGGGAATTTTAATCAGTCTGTAACTTATTCACTATTTGAAACATCTTTAATGACTTTTTAAAAACTTTTTAAAAATTAATTTTTTCAAGTTACATGGATCAAAGTCCCTTCTCTCCTCCCCTCCAGTCTTTACTACTGACATTCTGCTAGAAGTTACACATTTGTCTTTAATACTTAGACCCACTTTACTGAATAAAGATTACTAATTGTTTCCTAGAAGTGTTATTTCTAGCAGTTTCTTTAACCAGAAAGTCATTCATAGATAAAATTGTAAGTAATGTGTGGTTTTCAAGAAAGTAACACTATGGAAATTGTCCAGTTACTGCTACACAACATGTTTGTGTTTTCTCTGTATTTACTTCTGAAAGGCACCAAACATTATAAACTCTAAGGAGAAACATTAGCAGCTCTAATCAGTTTTCTTATGTGGAAAATTCTCACCAAAAACTCAAAACAACTCTTTTAATAGTTACTTAGTATGTAGTATAAAGATCATCGAGAAATAGGCATGGGGAAGACAAGATAATATTTAAAATACTATACTATCCTTAAATTGAAGTGCCACCCTCTTCCATAATCAACTTTAACGGGTCATATCATTTTTAGGAAAGTAAACTTTGGAAGTATATTGTATTCATATGAATTATACACATTGACTTTATCCTATAGATAATTGTTCAACTCCCTTCTAACTTTGGATGCTTACCAGTATGGATTGTATATAACCAAAGCTGTAACACAAAACAAACCATGTTGCTAATCCCTCTGTGGCATGTCTTGTTGGCATGAATGTTGGCAGAATCAATCAGCCAGAAGAAAGTATCATTTTTTCCTTTTTCCTGTATGGAGAGAAAGTATCATTTTTCCTTTTTCCTGTATGGAGAGAAAATGGGTACTGTCCAGGCAGCCACTGGTATGTCATTTCTTAGTTTTGGAAGCTGCAGGCCCTGTACTTCCTATAAAATCAGATATATTTATCCCTCTCAGGTCTCTGAGGTGGTTGAAGAACAGATAGCTAGAGTCTCATAATTAAATTTTGAGTTGTTTAGGAGTCAAGAGAGTGTTATAGACCTAAGAAGATGCTTTTAAAATTGTGTTGCAAGTTAGTATGAATGTTGAGTTAGATATAGAACTTTAAACTCATGGAGATGGTTAGATAGTAGAATGTTAAAGTCAGGTGCCAAATACATATGGACTGGACATTGGGAATGACCACTAAGCCATATAACCCTCATAACTGTTGCCTAATTACCTCTGTTGTTTTGTATTGTATTTATTATTATAAGAGAAAGATCCATTTGTTGGACTGAAAGGGGAAACTGTAGGGGGAAATAAGATATACCTTAAACTTAAAAAAAGGGAAGAGGATGGGGGGTTGAGGGTGGGAGGGTGGGCCTGGAGGGGGGAATAGGGAGGGGACTGCGATTGAGATGTAACTTGAAGAAATAAAAAATAAAGAAAAAATAAATTTACTTTTATTTATTTATCTATTTATCTATTTATCTATCATCTATCTATCTATCTATCTATCTATCTATCTATCTATCTATCTATTTATTTACTTTAACATTTCATTCACAAGCCCCTTTGCCTCTCCTCCCAATTGTAATCCCCCACCCTCTGCCTCCATTTCCCCCTCCCCTTCTTCTTAGAGAAGGAATCCCACTCACTAACTCTCCCCAGTACTTCATGTTGCATGAGAACTAACTGCATTCTATTCGACTGAAGTCAGTTAATGCAGCACAGCTAGGAGGAAGTTATCTAACTTTAGGCAACAGAGTGGGTATCAGGGATAGTCCCCACTCCAATTGCAAGGGGGCCCCTATAAAGACCAGATGTCCCTCTGCTCCGTGTGTGTAGGGGCCCTGGGTTTACTCCATGTATGCTCTTTGGTTGATGGTTCAATCTCTGTGAGCCCCCACATGGTCCTGGATTAGTTGCCTCTGTTGGTCTTGTTGAGTACTTCTTATCCCCTTCTGGTGCCTCTCTTCTTCCCCCAATTCTTTCACAATACTCCCAGGTCTCTGTCCAGTGTTTGGCTGTGGGTCTCAGGATCTGGTTTGATCCTTTGCTGGGTGGAACCTCTCAGAGTACATTCATGCTATGCTCCTGTCTGCAAGCATAGCAGAGCATCATTAATAATATCAGGGGTTGGCTCTCTCCATAGGTTGGGTGTCAGGTTGGGCCAGTCATTGGCCAGCTATTCCCTCAATCTCTGCTCCATCCTTAGCCATGCATGAAAAAATAATATCTTAAAAATCTTAATGTAAAGCAGATTAGTAAAAGGTTTTGTCATAAATGATGATGGTAAACAAATTCAGATTTTTAATATGTCCAAAAGTTGTTAGTTCACTCTCGTTAGTCATTTCATTCATATTTATGCCCATAATCCATAATCATATAATACACAATGGAAAGGTAACAGCATTATAGTATTGGGTAGGTATTGCTCAGTTGTTGACCAGGAGCCAAATTCAGTATAGCCTGTTTTTGAAACGTAGTTCTAGGAACACTGGCATGCCTGACCATTGATGTGTGCACTACAGTTGCTGCGAGGGTACAATGGTAGAGCTAAATAGGGGTTTCACAGTCAGTCTGGTCTTTAAAGCATGTAACACTGACTCTTTGGAACGTTAAACTCTGCCTGGCTGTGGTATTCAGTAATGAATTTATAGATTGTTAAGGAGACAAACAAGTGAAATGGTTGTCCTGCCAACATCCTCCACCCAATCAAAGATAAGAGAGGCTCACAATGGTAATTTGTTTAATGGTAACAAGAATAATTCACTTATAGAACAGTTTTTCTTGCCTGCTTCCCAAATCCTTGCTTCTTTGTTTACATTGTAGGAAGATGTCAGCTTTCTCATGTAACTAGTTATAGGGGCTTTTGCCATTGCATTTATCACATGCATGAAAATTTGCAGAAACAAATGTTCTTACAGAGCATGTTGTAGCATGCCAATGACATATTTAATTACAGTAATTTCATCAGTTCTTCAAAGCCTTGTCTTCTTTCCCCTCAGATGGTTATTCCCTGTTTCCTTTTGTTACAGCTTGTATGCATATTTCATGTAAGTTTCTTAGTGTCTGGGCTTTTTTTTTTTCAGAACAGAGACTAAATAGAGCAATACAATATCTATTGCTAAAGAAATGTGTGCTGGCATAATTCAAAAAATGATTTCCAGGAGCTTTAGAGAGAGACTGTGAACATTGTTTTTCTGCCATTTCTGGAAGTATGTAAGTAGAAATTCATTTCAATCTACTTTTTAAAAACAGGATCATCATAGCCAATGCTTCATCATTTAGTACTTACAGTTTTCTCATTCTGAGTGGATATGCAACACTCCTTTAATTACCAGAGGAAGTATCAGAAATTCTTCTGCACACTTTACTAATAATCATCATTGATTCATACGACTCTTGTCTTTGTGGCTCAAAAATACTTAAGGATTTTATTTGAAAACTGCAAACCCTTCATCTCCACGTAAGTTAGACATATGTGGTTCTAGACTGCTTTAACAGGCAGAGAAAATGATGTAGGTTGCTTTACTTGACTCTGTCATGATCAAACTGAAAAAACCTATAGGAAACTTGAGTAAAAATGTATGACTACTGAATTAGAATGTACATGTCTCAGTTACATCTGTTTAAATGTTCATGCAAAACATCATAATTTTAAAATTGATTGTTTTCACTTATCTAAATGAGATGAAAATATTTAACCGTGTTTACAAGGTATTAACAAACTATTTAAACTAGTAACTTTTATTTAAAAGAACAATCATATCTGTGTAGAATGTATAATCTCTATATGGACTAATTTCAACAAGTTTAATTCGTTTTACCTGTTTATATACATAACATACATCTGAGAAATCAGCACACACATGCATCAACACAGGCATTAATACACAGAGTTAAGTGATTTACCACACAGTCTGTCATCATTCCAGAACCTAGAATCGTTTCCATTCTGCAATTGTAGTTTTGGAAGTCAGGAAGCAAAGCATTTTAGTGGTTCCTCATTGGTTTGTGCAGATGATTCCTCTAAATCTATGACCTAATGGGTTAAATTTTGTCTGTTAAAAGTTGGATTTCACTATGTTTTCAGCTGCCTTGGAGTTATAGGTCCCAGTCTGTGAGGAACGTTTTCCCTGTCTTCACTCATCTGCCAGGAAACACTTGCTTTTATGTAATTTCAGAACTCTTCCTAGGTAAAGGAACTTAAAATCATTTGAGGCATGAGATTTTCTAATCCAATAAATTTAGATTTACAAGTCCTAGAATACCCAGTGACAATACATAACAGAAGTCTATACTTCAGAAAACCCAGCAACCCATAGTGTATACCTATACTGTCACCTGATGCTCTGAGATATTCCTTCCACCACATCCCATAAAAGCCATGTCAGAGCATCTTGGAAAGATGGTCTTTGATGGAAATAGCAGTCCCCATCCTTTCTAATTGGCTGGATTTCCAAATGTGTTTCTTGTCCTTGCTGCAACAACTGGTTCTTCAGTCACTGACCTTTTCAAGTTGTCACTCGCAATGAGCATAAGTTAACAGTTACACTAGGAAGCTGAATTTAGAATGATATTAAAAGGATCATAGACCAATTGGGATTTATTACTCGGGCACATAATGGTTCACCATGAAATTTAGTTAATTATGACACACCACATTGATAGGTTAAAGGATAAAATTGCATGGACCCCTTAGTAGATGAGGCAAAAGCACGTAATACAGTTCAAGATCTTATAATAAAACTCTCAACAGATCATGGCTATATGTAATCAAGGCTATAAATGAAACCCCTACAAATGCCATCATAGTCAACATGGACATAACTGAAAGCAGTAGCCCTATATCGGAGGAACAAGGCAAGGGTCCTACTACTACCTCGTTAGTCACTATGCCAATGAAAACTTTAGACTGATAGAACACATGCAGACAAAGGCAACAAAACAGAAGAGAAGGCTTCAAAATAAAAACAAACAAACATGCAGGGAGACTGATGTTTCACAGGGGTTCCAAGAACACAGTGAAGGAAGGATGACATTTTTAGGAGGAGCCCTGGAAAACTTATCTACATATTAAAATGTTTTAAAAAATCGTTTTCACTGTACACACAAATCAACTTGAATCCCATTAAAGAGCTAAAGCTAAAACTGTAAAACTCCTAGAAGAAATCAGAGGCCAAAATTTTGCTAGCATTGGTGTCAGCCACAATTTCATAGATGAAAAGCGAAAGCAAGCAAGCAACAACAACAACAACAACAACAACAACAACAACAACAAAAACAGTATTCAGAAAGTGAGACTTCCCTGAACTGGAAAGTCTCCACACAGAAAAGATATGGTCAATAGAGTGAAAAGACAACATACCCAGTGGAAGAAAATGCTTGCAAAAGTATGTCTTCCCCATCAAATAACATGGAAATGCTCATCAGTTATTAAAAGTCCCATCATATGATCTATCAATCCATTTCTGCATATTTTCACAAAAGAATTGAAGTTAGAATATTGAATAGACAGGACCACTTCCATGTTCACCGAAGCATTATTGATAATAGTTTAAATATCCATCAAAGATGAGCATATTTTAAAATATGATGTGTGTGGTGTATACACACATACACACATGTGTGGGATGCATACCTGTGTACACTGGCAATGACCAGAGGAGGACATTGAGTGTCCTGCTATACAACTTTACCTTACTTCCTTGTAACAGGGTCTCTCAATGAACCTGAGCTAGATGGTTGATCCGCAAGCCCTAGAGAGCCCTACTGTCCCTTCTTTCTGCTACAGCAGTGGAATTAAAGGCATATGTGGTCTTAAACAACATTTTACATAGTGTTAGGGGTTTTAATTCAGATTGTCAGACTTGTACTGCCTGAAAGTATTGAAACATGCTAAGTCATCTCTCTAAGCAAGCCCTTCAGTCTTTAAAAAGGAAAATGCCACATTAGGCAACAACAGGGAAGACTCCTGATGACATTTCTATTAATACATTAAATTAGTCATGCACAGAGAGAGAAATACTATAAAACTCCACTGATACAAAACATCTAAAATTATCATTCATAAAAGAGTAAGTTGGTTTCCAGGAATTGAGAGGAAATGTAACATGAACCTCCTAGTCAATGGACACAAGGTATGTTATTAAAAATGTATGTTATAGTTTAAAACACTGTAAATAAATTAAAGGTGACAGCTGTTCAACCTGGTTTTACAAACCTCCAAGAGTTGAAAAAACTTAGGGCTAAGGTAAAATAATGCATGGTGTTAGCCCATGCCTTTACCTCCAGCAGAGACAGGAGGATCACTATAGAGTTAGTTGTCTTATAAATTCTAGAGTTACAAGAAAC
>CAJQZJ010001558.1:3087545-3113172 GCA_907164525.1 Lophiomys imhausi
CACACACACACACACACACACACACACACACACACCTGGTACGGTAGTACTTATCTGTACTCTTTGGGCTTGACAAGCTAAGAGAGGAAAAATAAGTTTGATGCCGGTCTGGGATATATGGTTATATGATAAGCTTCTCTCTGTGTTTCTTTCTGTCTATGTCTCTGTGTCTCTCTGTTTATCTCTCTGTCAAAAACAATAGTAATGCAAAGACTGTGGATATAAGTCAGTAGTAGAGTGGTTGCCTAGTACTTATAGCATATGTAAGAGACACACTCACTGTCATTACCACTTTGGGACATTTAACAGTAATACCTTGAACAAAACAGTTCTTCACAAGATAATGATTAATTCCAAGTAGAGCATTTCTTTATGCAAAATCGAGTAAGGTATCCACCAGGTGATACAACCTCTTCCATGGTATTGATTCTAATGGCATCATGCCCCCAGTGGGTGATGAATTAATCTGTAAAATAAGCGATCTAAGGATATGAAGTACTGCATTAGAAGATCTGTCTGTTAATGGATCAAGAATGTAAGTGACAGACACCAACACAACATGAATTAACTTCTGTCGAACTTCACAACTGACTGACGAATGTTAGTTCGTTTGTATTACAGGAAAGAGAAATGACCTGGAACAGGAGAACTCGGCTATGATGACATCACAGTCATTGTAACCCAACTTGCACTAAACCATCTCCATTTGTATATTTGAGACCACGGTTGCCATTTAAACTTTAATACATATGTTATTCACTTTTCTGACACTTGGATATTATCCATAGACCTCCTATATCATAATAAATATAACAGAAGAAAAAGAGCAAGTTTTCAGTGGATTTGTATTCTCTCTTTGTATCATTAAAATTAAAATTACTTTTAATCTATTACAATTTTAAACATTATATATAGTCATAATGTAAAGAGGTATGATATATATGTATACATCATGAAGTAGTTAAATCACCCTAATTAACCTATGCCTTTTCTCTTCTGTGTTCCATTTCAGTTCATATACTCTTGGTCTCAAACTAGTCATTCTAATTGTTTGCAAAGTTGCGTTAAAGATTGGATTATAAAAGTCTATTAATTTCTGAGCATTATTCATTCAGAAAATATTTTTATATGTAGACATTTGTATCCATATGGTGATGTCGAGCTGGAAAAGCAGAGGAAGATTAATAATTCAAGCTTTTAAAAAAGACTGAGAAAACACTGAGCCAGGAAACTGAATTATTCAGCCTGACTTCCACATGTTCCACGATCTGATCCACAGACTTTTACTATTTCACTTTTCCTGTGTTGACATTGCCTAGCCCCCTCATTGGCTTTAGCTTACCAAATATTTGCATGTGCATAAAGACTTCACAGGCTGTGAGATCTTAAAGCAATTGAGATAATTTTGGTTGGTTATTACTGTATGTTCAGTGAGTCTATTCTTAGAATAATATGTCGTTTCAATAAATCATAGAGCAAACCCCAATATGTTATAAATAAATCTATGAAATTTCTGGTATCTCATAACTTTTATTCTCTCACACAGCTATTTTCTTAAGAGAATATGCCCTCCACTGAATCCCTCAGCTTGGCATCAAAGTCATGTATCTAGCCTATGCATTTGACCGTGTTACTGCTCTAGATAGGATCTTTTCTTAGCTCTTCATGATGACAGGCTGACAGGGGGCCTCTATAAACCTGACACCTGACAGTCTACCTTGCATGTTATATGCCACTAGTGTTGAATTACTTAAATCAGAACAGGGTATTTTGTTGAGCCTCTGCTATTATTCACACTGTTATATGCAAAACCCACAGTCCCCCTGACATACTTTCTAATTCCTACTGATCTTCCACAGAAATTTTATCATATTCGCTTCCTCACACAGGTTGAAAATTTCTTTTATGCGTGTTCCCTATGCAGCACATCATACTGCTTTGAAGTTACTTTTGAATGTGTGCACTGGCCTAGAATACAATCTCTTAAAGTTTTGCAGAGGATAATTGCTTTATTTTTTTTAAAAACATTTATTTCTTACTTCAAGTTATGTCTCCATTACCACCCCCTCTCCTTACCCCTCTGGGTCCTACCCTCCTACACTCTACCCCCTCTTCCACCCATCCCATCCCTCCGGTGTGGGGTGCCTCCGTGTATCAGCCCCCCCTCAGTTTGTTAGTCACATGAGGTCTAAGAGCTTCCTCTTGCACACGAGGCATTCATGGCCGTTCCACTAGGGTTGGAGTGTCCTACTAACAGGTAACCAAGTCCCTGTTCCTCTTCTTTTGGGTCTATTGGTTGTAGGGTGGTTATCCTGTACTGTATAGCTAAAATCCATTTATAACTGAATATATGCCATGTATATTTTTCTGAGTCTGAGTTAGCTCACTCATGATGAGCTTTTCTAGTTCCATCATGATGACATTCCAGTGCACAGTAAGAGCCAGGACATGTATTCAGTTCAACTGAATTAATAAAAATAATGAACTACAAGACAATAAAATACTGTCAGATATTACAAAAATGATTGTATCATCTTTGGCTAAGTGAGTGGTTTAATATATAAATATCAGTCATTATAAAAATGAATACCTACTATTCAGAAGGTATTGGGAGTCAAAACTTGAATCCTGACTTTAAGAATCAATAGTAAATCTTTAGCAAAATAATTATTGATTGCCACATGTAAATTTGAGTGAGGTCTAGAGCCATAATAGCTAATTTTTAAAATGTCTTTGGATTATACACTTTATATGCAAAATCTTTTATTTTTCATTTATTTTCTTATGTAGTGTGTGTATGTTTCATGCATGCACACATGAGCTTGCATAGAGCAGAGGATGATATTGGGTGTCCTCTTCTACCACCCTCTGCCTTATTCTAGTGAGACAAGATCGTTCAGTGAATGTGGACCTCACTCTTTAATGGCTAAACTCCCTGGCAAGGGATCCCCTGGGGTTTAAAGAGCCCTGCACCCAGTGCTGTGGTTACAGGTCCACATGGATATGCTCAGCTTTTTTTCCCATTAATTTACTTATTTGCTCATTTTACATCCCTATCACAGCCCGTCTCCCTCTTCTCCTCTCAGTCCCAACCTCATACCTATTTCCCTATTATAACCTCCCTTTCTCATGAGAGAAGTGGATCCTCCTCCCCTGGGGATATTAAAGGGCCCTGGCACATCAAGTTGCATCAGGACTAAGTGGCTCCTCTTCCCCTAAGGCCAGACAAGGCAGACCTGCTAGGGGAAAGGGATTCAAGGGCAATCAACAGAGTCCAAGTCAGAGACAGCCCCTGTTCCAATTGTTAGGGGACTCATATGGAGATCAAGAAGTTGATCAGCTTCATATATATAAGGGACCTAGGCCCAGTCCATGTATGCTCTTTGGTGAGTGGTTCATTCTCTGTGAGGTCCCATGGACCCAGGTTAGTTGGCTCTGTAGGTGTTCTTGTGTTATCCTAGACCCCTCCAGCTCCCTCAATCCTTCCCCTGACTTTTCTACAAGACTCCCTGAGTTCTGCCTAACGTTTGTCTATGGGACTGTGCATCTGCCATCATCTGCTGGCTGGAGTCTCTCAGACGACAGCCATACTTAGCAATCTACATAAGAACTCAGCTTTCAAAATCAGGCCCTCATGCTTGAGCAACAAACACTCTTAACCACAGAGACATCTTCCCAATGCTTCAAGGTATTTTATTTTGCAGATTCTTAGGAAACATAATAAGGCAAAATATTTTTAATTGTGAAATTTAATTTTAGCAAATGGGCAGAGGGTTAGATGTCTAAAATCACTTCTTTAAGAAGAATCATATGCTATTAATAAAAATATATATTTAGTAAGACATTACAATTACAAATATGAAGTTATCATTTGACTACTGATCATTATTGTGGCTGCACATATACAATCTAGAAGTCAATGACTTTACATAGAAGGTCCATTTCTCATTAATGCTATGGAGTGTTTGTTTCTCACAGCCTCAGGCCACAGACATGTGTTGTGATGCTTTGAATATGAAATACCCTCACAGCTCGTGTTCTGAATGTCTGTTCCCCAGCTTTGGTTGGTATTTTGAGAGCCTGTGTGAAATTTATGAGCTTGGGTCTCCCTGAAGAAAGAGAGATACTAGGGGCAGACCTCTGAAGAAAATACACTTCTTGCTTGTCTCTCAGCTTCATGTTCTCTACCTGACCCTTTGCCACAGGTTCCTGCAGCCATGGGTTGGAACACACCACCATCCCTACCCACTGTGATGGCCTAACATCCTATGAAAATAGGAGCAGAAACAAACCTTTCCTCTCAAGTTGTTTCCCTCGTGTATTTAGATTAGAGCGACACAAAATTTAATCCCTGTCTTCTTGTGAATTAGAGTTTTTTTGAGACAGGGTTTCATGCTGACTTTAAACTTACTATGTAGACAAGGATGACCTTGAACTTCAGATCCTTCGGCTTCTGCCTCCAAAGGCCAAGAGTTATAGGCATGGGCCACCACCTCTGGTTGAAGTATTTTGTATGGGGCTGGAACTCAGACTCAGCATTTTGCACACCAAGCGAACATTCTACCAAACAACCTATGTTCTCAGTCCCTATAATTAGGTATTTTAAAGATGTCTCTTTCTAAATCCTCCAGAATGCAATGCTCATGCAACAGACTTACTCATCATAATTCTAGGCCATCTTTTAAGTGTAGAGAAAGAACCAGGATAAAGCTAAACAGCTACAAAGTGTATCAACTGCACACTGTGGGACCGTAGTGATCCCAGGGGAAAGAGCTCAGCTAACAGTCTTTGCACTACAGAATGCATGTTCTGTGTTCCAGTTTTTATCATTTTTAAAGAAAAAAAAAGTATTGGATGATTAGAGGTCACCAAAACACACTTACATTTAACCAATGTGCAGAATCATATCTTCTGGTGTCTCTGCTGCTTGCAATTTAGATATTTACAAGTTCCTTAAACATTCAGAGGCATATTTCTTAAACTATTTACTCAGACAAGACTTCCAATATAAATGGCTGTGGAAGTTCAATAGAAAACAATATATTTATTGATGGCTGCTCCCTTTCTTCTTGGAAATATTCCATTACAATCAAATTCAGATCTATCAAGGGATATTGCATATGAATAGTGGACAAAATGTGCCTATGGGATACTAGCATGAAATATAATAGTAATACTTTCTTAATTTTTGGACTCTTCTTCCAAAAACAAATAACAGGGAAGCTCAATGCAGAAGACTGATACATAAATAATTCCTCAGCTTAAGACTGACTGAGAGCTCAGTTTTACTCCCTGAGCATGTATATCATGGTGAGTGAGCATGTCTGTATTACCAAACCATCCCAGTCAGATGTTCTGATGTTCTAATAGTGAAGGTATACTTTGAACTAATTCAGAGTCATTGGTAGACTTGGCCATTTCACACAAACAGGAAAACAGGCCTTGAACATAACAAGTCCTAAACAGAAAGGGCTATCCAGAAGAGCCCAGATCCCAAGGCTCTAGAGGTTGGAGGCAATCTGACTACTGCCATGTAATATGGGTGACATACTAAACACACTCCACTCCCCTACACAAAGAAATACAACATACTTACACAGATTTTGTTATAAAAACAAAAATAAATGATCTTAATCATTTGTCCATGAGTGTATTATTATTGACTGGTTGGTTGCTTGTTATGTGAATATCTAGGAATTAAACAAAGGCACTGTGCATACAAAAGAAGCATCCCAACACCAGACCATCCTTAACACTTGTTTTGTGAAAGAATCCATATTTCCAAGCCAACCATGAACTTCCAAGGAGGTATAGATATATATTACCATGCCAGCTAATCATTTTCTTAAATGATATAATCTCAAGATAGTGTTAAATTATTTTGTTATGCTTAATATATTGTATTTTAAAATGCTTATAGTTTCTAATTTTCTACCCAATTTCTTTTTGGAATATTATATAATTTCTATGTGTGTTCCAGGTATAGACTATCTATTGTTTATATTTCTTATAAAGTATTGTCTTCTTTTGTTCTGTCTGAGAATATAGACCTTTCATCCACAGATAAAAATTAATATATAGTTTCTCTTCAAATACTCCTTGTTAAATTATTTTATCAGGATTTTATGAAGATTAATTAAAAATCATTCTTATCCTCCACTGCCTTTTAAGCTTTTTAGCTTCCTCTCATGTTTATAAATTCCTTTGTTTTGTATAATTTTTTATTTTAGTTTTCTAATTCATTAAAATTTTCAGTCCACTGATGTGCCTATTTATTTTTCTATAAAAGGAAAATTTACTTTGAGAGAGTAGAGTCCACTATGGAAAGGAAGGCATGACATAGCTTATGGTTGCAGGAGGATGTGACTAGGACTCCTCACAACTCAGGAAATCAGGAAACAGAGAAAGTAGAATACATGTGCTCCTGTAGCTTACTCTATTTTTCTCTTTTACTCTTGATTAATTGGGATGGAAGGTTATGATTCAACCTTTATGTGAATGGGTTTCTAGTTGACAAAGGATAGATTTGTGAGGGTTAATTCCCACTGTCAACTTGATTGGACTTGGACTCAGCTAGGAGACACATCTCTGCTTCTATCATAGAAGGGGATTCTAGAGAGGTTACACTGAAGAATTTAAGACCAACCCTGATTGTGGGTAGCACACTTCATTGTCTGGTATAGTGACCTGTCCAACATCCTGGATGTCTTGCTGTCTTGAAATTTCCACCAACAAATAACTTAGTCTATTACTTTTATATTCAGCCTCAGTTTCCTTTATTGAAAAAAATAGTGGCTACTGTCCCTTACCCCAGGACAGTCCATTTGACAAGTTGAATTTGACTCAGCTTTAAGGGTGGAGGATGGCCCTACACCATGTGCTCAGCACCAGCTGTGTGTGGCACACCTATTAGTAACCTCTCCTAAAAGTACAAAGAGCGACACCTCATAAATTCTTCAAGGTAAAATGGGACTGAATTAGCACATTGGTATATTAAAATCCTATCAAGAAAACCAGTTACAGTAATTTATCAGACAGATCAGCCTGAGGAAAAAGTGCAACTCCCTCATCAGAAAACCAAAAAGAGGACACATAAACACTTTTTTAGTAACAGCTCCACTGACACATCCTCTGATCTCCCAGTGTGTGCATCAAAGGGTCAACAGCATGAAAACAATCTATGCTCCAGGCATCTCAACTTGGGACTATCCCACTGTTGACACACCATCTGTACTTCTCTCTGCTTACCAATCTCCATCTGCTATCCATCTGTCCACCCATTCATTCTGAGCCTTGTCCTGTCCTTTGCCTATGGAGTCACCACTACACCTCCATCCTGACTCTGACCTGCAGTTTGACTCTATGGCAGCACCAGCAGCAGCAGGAACTCACCAGCAGACCTCTAACAGGCTCCTTGTCTTATTCTCAGGGAGACTCGACTTGCTTTTTTTTTTTTTTTTTTTTTTAAGTTTCCAAGCATCTCCATTTCTTTGAAACCTCATGAACTCTGCTTTGGATATATATTATTTTGCACTTACCTAGTGTGTGTGTGTGTGTGTGTGTGTGTGTGTGTGTGTGTGCATGAGGTGTGCACGTGCAAGTATACCTTCACTATGGTGCACAGGGAGTGGTCAGAGAGCATCTTGCAGGAATTGATTCTCTCCTTCCACCATGCTGGACTGGGAAATTGAACTCAGGTCACCACGCTCACCTCAGCTTGACTTTTGGCTTAAACACATGTGCATGTACACACGTGCACACATTTATACCCATGCACACACACAATAATTACCTTCTCTCTCATCTTTCCAAGAGATGGTGCATCTACAAGTAATATTTGTTTGCTTTTTTATATGTATTTCATCACACTCCCTTCAGTTAAAATGAGCTGTAGATTTTCTTTGTAGTTACTAGAAGAATAAGCTTGATCTACCTTTGACTTTTTTTTTTTTTTTAAATGAATCATTCTGAATTTTGACTCTTCTCCAAACTGGAGAAGTGGATTAATGCTGCAATTACCTGTATCAGTAGTTGAATAATTCTCATGGTAAATCTCAGAGACAATGATTTCCAGGCCTTTCTGAATAAATACACCCTCTCACCAACCTCAAATAAATAGCTATCTTCTCCCCTTTGCCGTTAGTATCAAAAAAAAAAATGGTCTCAGTCAGGAATTGAAGAAAGCCATACAGATATTTATTTATTCCATAATTATTTAAAAAAACATTTTTTTCTGTTTGTTACTTCTCTAGTCTCTCCATTTTCTAAAATTACATAAAACTCACACAATTTATATAATTACCTTTCAGGATATCCCTTCCTGCCTTACCTCTTCCTGACCATTCAGACCTCATAGACTCCCACAAAAGATGTAACTAATTCTTTCATACCAAGTTACCTATGGATAAATCTAAATATCTCTAATGAGCAAGATGACTCTACAATTTATCATCTAAATGAGGGACCTTTTGAGATTAAATGGGAGCATTAACTAAATGGGACACTAAGACAGAAGGAATAAGCAACAGTATTTAAGAGAGGGAGCACAAAGTCAGCCTACTCATACAGTGATGTGATGCTTCCCTCTAATTAAAAGGAAACCATAAAACACAAATGCTCAGCTGAAAAAACAATTACAGTTTGTGGTTGTTGAGTTTCAATTAACAAGTAGTACGGGATTTAGCTGTGATTTGCCACAGCTAAATGATGTCTTCCCCAGACTTCTAGAAAAATGTGTCTACTGTCAGTCACCTATACTAAAAGAAATATTAGTAATTTTGTTAGTAAGAAATGTTTGTAGAATAGTTTGTATGAACATGTTTTGAAGTTTTAAAGTAGCACCCTAGTTAACCCCTTAGCTGACAGTTTAAGAACCCTATTGCGCTTGTGTTTTTAATACTGTTTCCTTATGGATGAGACACTGAGTGAGTGTTATACATTATATTGCCATTAATTTCTCTCAAGGTCATTTAAAAGAAAGAATATTGAACACCTCCCTCCTCCTTCCCATATACTAAGTATTATGGCCACATTCTAAGTATAAAGGTGAAATTGACGTAGACCCTTTATTGAAGCTGCTTTTTGTCTTGTGGGAGGCACTAGATGGGCTTTGCAGACATGTGTCTGGCTTCTATGCACTATAATTCGCTGTACAGTGTAGCAAGTACTTCTAATCCCACTCCACTTATGTCTTCTGCTCATATTTTTTCAGTAACTTCATATACAATTTGGGAAAACTTAAAAATATCTGGGTTTGTACTTACTCTTCTGTTATTCCTAAGACATTTGGTAAGGGATACTCTTAATCTGCCAGGAAAAAAAAGAAATCAAAGAAGATGAGTTTGTAAGTAGGGTCCCATCTAGAGAAAGTGTGACAGCAGTAGTGCCAGATAAACTGAGGGTGATAGCTCAGTGCCATGGCTCATCAGGAATAAAGGCACAAAGTGAGGCATTAATCTAGAAACGCTTTGGGCCAATGGAAGGAGAGTTGAAATAAGTGTCATAAGGACCAGGTATCTCATGCGTGGGCAAGATTATCTTTCGATAGCTTCAAAAATATGTTTCAAAAATAAAGTCATACAGGATGGGTTAAGTTAATGTAAAGCCTTTCACAATTTGTTCATAGCAATGAACTACAGGTAAATAAATGTGCAGAACTGTCAGGATCTCGCATGCTCAAAATTAGATGCATGGTCCAGGACTGAAGGGAACACTAGAGAGTTTTGCAGAAATGGAAAATCTCAGTGTAGCCAGCTGCCCAGATGATTCCCACACAGAGACTCTGAGGAGTACTGTTGCCATAAGGTTGTGTCTTCACTCCAAGGCTGTTCTCTATAGGTTGTAAAGTTTTGCAATAGATATGTAGAGGATCTACTCCAAATCTATATGCCAGTTATTTACAAGGAAAGCTGTTGGATTTCCAGACAAAACAGCAACATCTGATGGTATATCCCATGGTTATCCAGACTGCTGGTGCTCTCCTTTGATGGATGCCATGTACATATGACTTCCTGTTTTCTGACTATACCTTGCAGTGAAAACGCTCAATGTTCTCTCCCAGTGAAGACAGGTTATCACCTGATGATTTGTAGTCTAAGGCCGATTTACTGGTCTTAGACTACAGGTGCTTTTGCATTCAGTATGGATGACATGTCAACCAGGTAACCAACCATTGGCAATATCATGTGTTGAAACTGTTAACTGAGGCAGAGGTTGCAGATTGTACCACTTTATTACACTATTATTGTTGGAGTAAAATGCACATCTTTGTAGCTTGTGTTAGACTGAAATTCATGAAGGAGAAGGAGAAGTGAAAGAAAGAATAAAACCGGCCTCGACAAGTACAGCAAGAACAACAAGACTGTCCTTTAATGAGGACAATGAAGGGCAGCAGTCTCTTTAAGAGTGAGGACTGTGCACATGGGAGAACAGGGGCTTGCAATTTCATAGGGCTGAAAGGAGGATTTGTGGGATAAAAGAATCCATCTACAGATCAGTTCCCTGAAATCTCAAAGTGGATACATACCAACAAAGACTAGTATGTTGATCCTCTAACCAGAGGCTTCCTGGATGCTAACTGCCCACAGATGTTAGCAGTCAAGCTGACTTTTCGGTGCAGATTTTCAAGCCAGCTGAGACTTTTCAGTCATGAAGTCTTCAACTTATATTTAAGGAAATTGTTCAAAAATGACATTGTTTGTT
This sequence comes from Lophiomys imhausi, assembly GCA_907164525.1. Classification (NCBI taxonomy): domain Eukaryota; kingdom Metazoa; phylum Chordata; class Mammalia; order Rodentia; family Muridae; genus Lophiomys; species Lophiomys imhausi. The sequence goes on from CAJQZJ010001558.1 coordinate 3,098,247, forward strand.
GATTTCTTAATAACCTTAACCTGTAATGATGCTCCAAATGCAGCATAAATAATATAGAAGACCTTGAAATTAGAATGTCAGGGATTTAATTGTCTAATCTGGATCTTAGGCACTAGATAAATCCAAGTAAGTTGCTTACTATTTCCACATCTCTACTTTTAAGTTTATAAGATGAATATAATTTTCCCTTACTTGAAGTATAGGGGTAGAAGGTAATAGATTATGTTTTGAAGTGTGGACCCCCCATTTAGCCCTTTATAAATGTTAGAGATCTTCATTTGCTGTACTTTTATTTCTCAAACATGATAAAAGAAAGGAGAAGAGGCCATTTGAACTGATAATGTTTTTATTGTATCATCTTGGAACGTACAAACATTCTGGGAAAAGAGATTGCATAAATGGGATGAATATTACATTTTAAATATGATGGAATCATATATTCAAACAAGAGCTTTAGAATCTTACTATGCTGGGAGCCATTATCATACTTTCCTTAAGTTCTATGCTATGAAAATGCCTAATATGCTACTTTATAAACTCTCAAAACACCACTAATACATGTTTGCAAGGAACACAACATATATCTCAAACCCACCATCTGCTTTAAGTTTTTACTTTGTGCCCTAAATATAAAATGTGTCCCAAAATCTGTCACCCCTTCTCTCTAGCAGCATCCCTATTACTTACCCAATTGTCACACAGGTATACACACAATACTTCAGGCTTTCCTTTTGTCCATACTCCTTCTCTATTAACAGTAGTTATTCAGGGTTGGGAAGATTTCTCAGTGGATAAATCTCTTGCTTCACAAGTACATGGACCCCAACACCTAAGTGAAAAGACTGATACACAGCACATTCCTAGAAACTGACGACTAAGAAGGTAGAAACAGGAGGACCCCTGGGACTTGCTGGCCAGCCAGTCTAGATAAAATGGCCAGCTCCAAGTTCAGAGAGAGAGAGAGACCTTGGCCCAAAGCAGTGCAGTTTTAACACACAGAACTCAGAGCCACACAGATATTCAAACAATAGCAAAAGATTAACCTCTCCTTCATTAATTTTCTGATATACAAAAAAACCCCATGATACAGGGATATAATCATAAGAACTTAATTTGTTCATGTGAAAATGACACCTGGGAGAAGGAAAATTAAACTCTCCCTGGGATGATACCATCACTGTTTGTCCTATGCAGAGTGGTCACCCTTGAAACAGTATACATAACAACAACCAAAACAGACTCATATGGTTGCATTTATATTTAATTGTACTTACATATATATATATATATACACACATATATGTATGTAATAATAATAAAGAGGCTGTGAACATGAGAGTTGTGGGTAGACATGAGGGTTTGATGGAGGGTAGATGTGATGGGCTAGAGGGAGAGTCTTAAAGAGAAGGGGAAGGTTGTGCCAATCTATTTCAATTAAAAATGTGCTTTAAAAAGTAAATAAATAACCTTGCCAGCATGTGCTGTCATTTGAGTTTTTGATCTTAGCCATTCTGACAATTGTGAGATGGAATCTCAGAGTCGTCTTGAGTTGCATTTCTCTGATGATTAAGGATGTTGAGCATTTCTTCAAATGTCTGACTGCCATTAGAGATTCCTACTTTGTGAATTCTTGGTTTAGCTCTGTTTCTCATTTTTTTGATTGGATTATTTGGTTTCTTGGTGTTTAATATCTTGAGTTCTTTATAAATTTTGGATATTAGCCCTTTGTCAGAAGTGGGGTTGGTAAAGATCTTTTCCAAATCTGTAGGTTGCCATTTTGTTCTAGTGACAGTGTCCTTTGCTGTACAGAAGCTTTTCAGTTTCATGATGTCCCATTTATTGGTTGTTGGTCTTAGAGCCTGAGCTATTGGTGTTCTGTTCAGGAAGTTGTCACCTGTGACAATGAGTTGGAGGCTTTTCCCCACTTTCTCTTCTGTTAGAGTTACTGTGTTGGGTTTTATGTTAAGGTCTTTGATCCACTTGGACTTAAGTTTTGTGATAAGTATGGGTCTAATTTCATTCTTTTACATGTCTACATCCAGTTAGACCAGCACCATTTGTTGAAGACACTCCTCCATTGCTGGTGGGAGTACAAACGTCTACAACCACTATGAAAATCAGTCTGGCAATATTGTAGAAAACTTGAAATAGCCCTACCTGAACACCCAGCCATATCACTTCTGGGAATACAACCAAACGATTCCTCACCAAACCACAAGGACATATCCTCATCTATGTTCACAGCAGCCTTATTTATAATAGCTAGAAACTAGAAACAACCCAGATGTTCCTCAACTGATGAATGGATAAAAATTTTGTGGAACATTTACACAATGGAATAGACTCAGCTATCAGAAACAACAAAATCATGCAATTTGTAGCCAAATGGATGGAACTAGAAAAGCTCATCCTGGGTGAGCTAACCCAGACTCAGAAAAATGCACATGGCATCTACTCACTTATAATTTGATTTTATCCATATAGTACAGGATAACTATCCTACAACCAACACACAAAAAGGATCAGGAACATAGACTTTGCTACCTATCAAGGGGACAATATGCCCTAGGGATGCTAATATTTAGGCCCCCAGTGCAAGAGGAAGCTCTTAGCCCTCATATGACTGTTGAACTGAGAGGGACTGATATGTAGGGACACTCCAGATTGGAGGAGTGGGATGGGTGGGAAAGGGAGGAGAGGATGGGAGGGTGAAACCAGGAGGGGTGGAAAGAGGGCACTGTGGTGCAGATGTAACTTGATGTAATAAATAAACATTATAATAAAAAATGAAAATTTAGGCAACACTGAAAAAAAACAAGTAAACAAATACTAGGAGAGAAAAGTTAAAAGTCAGACTGAACAGTAACTTCCTGGGAGCAACAACCTTAAATATTTTTGAAGAGATGCCCCTGCTGACATCCACCACTTTCCATTTATCACTGAGTCTTTATTAGGCAGGATCTGTTGAAACAGTGTTTCCTGGTCACCGGGCATCTTTCTTCCTGTATCAAGCATTAGTTTACTATGTTCTGCTCACCCACCACTTACAGAGCAGCTAGTGCACTGCCCACAGTGTCTCGCCAAACCTTCTTTTGGTTTCTGATACTTTGGGTGCCATAGATTTGTGTGGAGTAACTGATGGGTGTTTCTCACAGGCCTCTCAATAACTGAATAACCAGCATTTACAAACATCCATGAGAATAAGTGGGCTGCTACCTTAACTGAAATTTACATGGTGAATTTTACTGATTTTTTTTTGAAAAGCATTATTCCAAGTGGAAAACTCAGAAAGTGTTTTCTTCAGAAATGACATCAGTGCTCTGTGTTTAGTAAACTCAGAAATATTTAAGATAAAAATGTTATAAGAAAGTAAAAAGGGAAACAATAACCTTTACAATAGCCAAAAACAATATAATCTATCTTGGGGTAACCATAAACAAGCAAGTACAAGGATTATGACAAAAATCTTAAAATATTTGAAGAAAGAAAATGAAGAAGGTATCAGAAGATAGAAAGATCTCCCATGCTCATGGATTGGTAGAATTAACATAGTAAAAATGGCCATTCTACCAAAATCAATCTACATATTGAATGCAATCCCCATCAAAATTCCAGTAAAATTCTTTATAGACTTTAAAATGACAACGCTCAATTTCATATAGAAATTAAAAAAGGATCAGGATAGTTACAACAATTCTGAACAATAAAAGAACTTGTAGAAGTGTCACCATCCCTGATTTCAAGCTGTATTATAGAGCTATAGTAACACAAACTGTGTGGTGTTGACATAAAAACTGAGAGGTTGATCAATGGGTTTGAATTGAAGACCCAGACATAAATCTATACACATATGGACACCTAATTTTTTATAAAGAAGCTGGAAATACACAACAGAAAAAAAGAAAGCATCTTCAACAAATTGTGCTGGTCTAACTGTATCTCTGGATGTAGAAGAAGGCAAATAGATCCATATTTATCACCCTGCACAAAAGTCAAGTCCAAAGACTTAGATCAAAGGCATCAACATTAAACCAGACACACTGAACCTGGTAAAGAGAAAGTCGGGAATACTCTTGAATGCATCAGCACAGAAGACTACTTCCCAAATAGAACACTAATAGAACAGATACTCAGACTGACAATTAATAAATGGGACCTCATGAAATAGAAATCCTTCTGCAAGGCAAAGAACATTGTCAGTAACAAAATGTTAGCCTACAGAATTAGAAAAGATTTTCACCAATGCCACATCTGATAGAGGCCTAATATCCAAAATATATAAAGAACTCAAGAAAGTAGGACTGAGTAAACTAAACAATCCTATGTAAACAAAAATGAGGTACAGAAAATTCTCAATTGAGGAATCTCAGATGGCTGAAAAATACTTGAAGAAAGCTTCAACATCTTTAGCCATCAGGGAAATGCAAATCAAAACTACTTCTAACTTTCACTTGTCAGAATGATTAATATAAATAACAAGTGACAACTTATGCTGTTGAGGATGTGGAGCAAGGGAAGCACTCCTCCAGTGCTGGTGGAAGTGCAAATTCATACAGCCATTATAGAAATCAGTACAGTAGTTCCTCAGAAAATGGGGAATTGATCTACCTCAAAACCCAGCTATACCACACTTTGGCATATATCCAAAAAATGTCCCATCCTCACAAGGACACTTGCTTTACTATATCCAGAGGCTTTATTCTTAATAGCTAGAAACTGCGAACAACCTAAATGTCCCTCAATATAAGAAATTATAAAGAAAATGTATATTTACACAATGGAATACTATTCAGTTAGAAAAAAATGGCTTCATGAAATCTGCAGGCAAAAGGATGGAACTAGAAAAAATTATCCTGAGTGAGGCAACCCAGATCCAGAAAGACAAAATCCACACACCCAGACTAAGTAACAAGAAGAGCTGTAGAGAGGACACATGGATCTCACTGAAATGTGAAATAGAATAGATTTTGCATGTGGATTCTGGATGGGTGAGGATGGGAATAGGAGTGATCAGGTTGGAGAAGGAGGGAGAGAGTACAGGGAAAGATGACTGGAATAGGGGAGCAATGTTGAAACCTAGTGAGGGAAAATTTTCTAGAATCTATGAGGTTGACTGTAGGGAGAACTCCTGGTAATGGACAATAATGAACCTGAACCAACCATCTTCAGTAAGCTGGCAAGGTTTCCAGTGGTGGAACCAGGATAGCAACTCAGCCACAAAACCTTGGACCCACACCTGTCCTGTCTGTAAGATGTGCTAAAGTAATGGCAGCTCAGAGCTTGTGAGAGTGGCCAACCAATTACTGGTCTAACTTGAGGCCCAAGTCAAGATTGGGATCACTGCCTGGATGGTAAGAACTGGAAGCTAGGTGACTCAGAGACCAAGGGATGAACCAGACTGGACTGCCAAAAAATAAATAAAAATAAAAAGCAAATGAAATGATTCCTAAAGATATTCTGCTATACTCATTGATCAGTGCCTAGCCCAATCAGAGAGGCTTCCTCTGGCAGCTGATGGTAGCAAATACAGACTCACATCCAAACATGAGTCAGAGCTTGGAGCTCTGGAAACCCTGAGGAAGAGTGGGAGGAAGGATTGTAGGAGTCAGAGGGGTTGAGGATACCAGGAGAACATGGCCCACAGAGTCAACTAAGCAAGGCTCATAGAAGCCACAGAGACTGAAGCTGTAATCACAGTCTTCATGGGTCTGTGCTAGATCCTCTACATACATGCTCAAAGTTGCTTAGCTTGGGGTGTTTTGTGGACTTCCTAACCATGGGAGAGGAAGTGTCTCTTACTCTTTTGCATGCTCTTGGGACCCTTTTAATACTAATGGGTTGCCTGGTCCACCCTTGATATGAAGGTTTGTTCCTAGTCATATTGCATCTTGCTATGCTGTTCGTGGTTGATATCCTTGAGAAGCCTGCTCTTTTCTGAAAGGAAATGAAGGAGCAGTGGATCTTGGGGAGAGAGGAGGTGGAAGGGACTGTGAGAAGTGGAAAGAGGGGAGGCTGGGCTGAGATGTATAAGAAAAAATGTTACAAGAGGTAAGTTTCTGGCCAGGGATCTTGTAGACTAGCCCATTACTCACCTGAACTGAAACTTGACAAATCTGGTATGCACTGATATGAACAGATTCATGCTAGAGAAATTTTGAATATGGCAATGGTGGTACTTGAAATCTCTTCATGTTACTCATGAAACACTCTGCTAACCACAGTTTGCATCAATAGAAATATTAAACCAATGTGAGGGTATCATTATGCAATCTCTACTCTCTACCTGCCATGTTAAAGACCAGCAAGCTCAAAGCAATGATAGTTAGTAGTTAAATGTGTGTGGTTTCAATTGTAGTTCATTCATTTTAATAAACAAACTTACTTTGACCCACTTCCAGCACATACATGTGAAAGAGATAAACTTTTTTTCTTTTAAGATTTACAGTGTACTGAGAGTAGAAGTTTATGAAATAATCCATGGGAAAATTTGCAAAAAGCAATTGGTGAGGGAGAATTGGAGGATAAAATATCACTTATATACAAACAAGTACATTCAGGAAAAAAAATTCCAGGAATCCAGCTGGATGTGATTTGCAATTGGTAAGGGAGACAGGGAGGACAAAATATCCATTTGTATACAAAAAAAGTACATTCAGGAAAAAATTCCAGGAATCCAATTGGATTTGATTTTCTGGGAAAAAAAAGAATAGCTTGTGTTTTCACTTTCATTTTCTCAGTAAGCAAAGAAAACACCGAAATAAAACCATTGGGTTTTAATCAGTCAGGGTTGGCTTTGGTTAAATTTATTGAAATTGGAATTTAGTTTTCTTTTTTTCCTTTTTTGTAATTTATTTTGTATTTCTTCAAGTTACATCTCAATCACAATCTCCTCCCTACTTCACCATCCAGTCCCACCCTCCCACCCTCTTTCCCCTCAACCACCCAGCCTCTTCCCCCTTTTTTTTAAAGTTTAAGGTATATCTTTTTCCCCCCAACAGCTCCCAACAGCTCCCCCTTTCAGTCCAACAAATGGTTCTTTCTCTTATAACAATAAATACAATACAAAACAACAGAAATAAATAGGCCACAATTATGAGTTATATGGCTTAGCATATATTCCCAGTGTCTAGTCCATATGTATTTGGCACCTGACTTTAACATTCTACTATCTAACCATCTCCATGAGTTTAAAGTTCTATATCTAACTCAGCTTTCATACTAACTTGCACCACAATTTTAAAAACATCTTCTTAGATCCAGAACACCCACTTGATTCCTAAACAACCCAAAATTTAACTATGAGATTCTAGCTATCTATTCTTCAACCACCTCAGAGACCTGAGAGGGATAAATATATCTGGTTATATAGGAAGTGCAGGGCCCACAGCTTCCAAAACTAAGAAATGACATACCAGTGGCTGCCTGGACACTTAATTTTCTTGAATGCAAAGTAAACAGCATATTACAGATTAAAAAAAAACAGTTGTTATAAGTAATTTGAAAAAAATAAGTAAGTAAATACGTATTTAGAATGAAGCTAGAAATTAGGAAAGTGAGAGTAGTAGTTTCTATAGAAAAAAATTAGTTAAATTACGTTGGGTATTTATATTATTGTTAATTGGTTTGGCAGTTGTTAATCTTTAAGCAGCCATTATAAAAAAGCACACAGAGACTGCATGGATTTTAACAAGTCTTGGTCTGAATTGTGCAATCCTAGCCCATCTAAGCTATCTCATAGTTCTATACACAAATATGACCCCATATATACATACGTCCCCCTTGGACTGCCATTCTCCACGATATGCTGATGTTCCTGGCCATGTGGAATGAGGTTCTTTTTTCTAACCCACGGTGTGTGCCTCTTCCTGCTCCTCCTGGCTGGAATGCTTGAATCCTCTGTCTAAAGCGCAGGCTTCCTGTTCTAATCTCAGGAAGTACCACCTTTCTCTGTCTTTGCCCAATCTCAGGCATCAGCATTTTATTTAACCAATCAGAGTCAATGTAAGTAACAGAAAGAAGGCAGGACCAATTAATTAACATTTAGAATGCATAACACTACACTATCAATTCCCTCCTTTTGTCTAATAAAATGGTTAAATTTTTTAACAATAAGAACAAATATGAAACAATCAAGAAAACCATATATAAAAGTTACAGACATAATGTATAGCCTATTTGTATCAGGCAATCTTGAGGAAGAAAAAAATCATCTCTCTTGGTGTGTCTAAAGTTCTGAACATAAATAATTTCTATCATATCCTATATTTATAAACCTAAAGACTTTATTTAGACTTGAAAATATCTTTAAATTCTAAACAACTCAAGTTCAATTGAAATCTTATAACTATTATGCCTTCAACCCCATCAAAGACATAGAAGGGATAAAATTATTATTTGAGTGAGTAGGAAGCATAGGAGAGCAGCTTCCAAGAAGAAATATGACAGTTTGTTGCCTAGACAGTCCCAAATATCTCTTGATATCATTGGAGCATCAAGTTTCTATGGTAGGACTCATGACCTCACCAACCATGGGCAGTTGGATGGGCTTACAGGATAAAGCAATAATTCCCTTCATTTGAGCACGTCTAGGAAAATTAGATAGCTGTTGTTTGTCCCCATGAAATGTGTCATTACTGCACAGTTGGGGATATCCTCCCAGGATGTTCATTGTTGTGGTTCATAGGCTTTACAGTTAGGAAGGACTATTGGTTTCTTTTCTCCATTGGCACATTGTACAGAACCTTCGGATATAGAGGTAGTCCTTAAGGAGAAGACTTCCAGGACAGTTCCAGCTATGTTCATCGAAGTTCTATGTCCAAGGTATATGGTGATTTCAGAAATAGGATTTTACTTTTGAGTTTTGGGAGACAATGAAAGGCGACAATAATGGACCATATTGTTTTAAGAGTCCATTGTTATTATGGACTATATTATTTCAAGAGTCCATTGGATTCTCTAGACCATTTGCAGGTGAGTGGACAGAACTCAAAGACAGAACTCAAAAATATTTTAGTGAGGTAACTTAGACCCAGGAATGCAAAAAAACTACATGTTCTCTTGTATTTGTGGATCATACTAATGAATCTTTAGGTATGAGTATATAACCTGGAGTACATACAGAAATCAGTAAAGCATAAAAGGACATGAGTGAGGGTTGAGAGAGGGGGCTAATAGGACACAGGTGTTATGAAGAGAATAATTGGGGAAATGCAGTGAGAACAGGGAGAGGAAAGGGAAGGCAATAATTCAAAGGAGGAAGAAGAGGTGAGGGATAAACACACTAAGGATTTGAAAAAGATATAGGAATACATATAGTATATATATGTGTGTTTCTGTACATGTGTGTGTTTAAATGAAATTATGCCACATAGGTGGTAATTCTTTTCTTTTCCCAAGAACAATGGACAATCTGACAAAAGTCCCAGTGCTCAGCATAGGAAACCTTCCTTTGAATTATTAAGCCTCTAAATATTTAAATTTATTTATTCTTCCCCATAAAGTATAGTCTATTATTTTACAATTTAATGAATGTTATAGGCAAATTTGTGTCCCACAAAATGCAGACATTCAAGCTATAGCCTTTTTAGGCACCCAAAGCCCTAAAAAAAATGTTTTGACTCAAATATTCCGTATAAAAAGACACACTTTAGATCAAAGAGAGACATCTAAGCATAAGTGTGTATCCAACAGAAGAAGTCTGCTACCCATAAGTTGAGAGGGACCTCAAATGAGGCTAGATCTGAGGGTACCATAATGCCAATGTTTCAAAATTGACAACTGTGAGAAAATTGGTGCTTGTTGATTAATCCACTCTATATTTTGCTATGGTGACCCTATTAATCTCAGACAACAGATGACCAGCTCGGGCATGGAAGCTGTGGATGCCTACCTTACAGAACACATGGGGCTTAAATTTCAGAAACCTTATACCAGACGCCATGGTCTTAATTTTCTCAGATTGCTACCTCTCTGGATGTAGAAATTGGAGCCATGAGAGGATGTCACATACTCTCAGCTGCACATTCATTCACAATATTGGGAGGATTCTAACCCAAATATCTTTCATTTTCCCTCTTAATGAACAACTGATATTGTCCTGTGATATCTCAGAGATGTGGTTTTTCTACAAGAAAGCTGAGGCAGCACCAGTTTTGACACGTGGGTAGACTGTGGAGCTAATATTCATGGATAAAAGATGATGACTATTTGCAAAAGGGCCCTGTAGTCACTTAAGATATTAGAATCATATTCTGTATCAACTTTTAACTGCCCTGGTAAGGTTTACAACACATCATCCCTTACAATATCAATATAAACATAAATTTTATTTGTCATATTGATGTTGAAAAGCCTTTTAGTGCTTTCAACAGATACCATCAGAACCATTAACATAGATGCTCTAAATTAGAAAGAGTTTCTCTGGAGTCTGACTATTCACACACTCCAGTCAGTGAGCTAAAAATTAGAAGTCATTGCACTGTACTGTCAATAATGTGATAACTCCACTTAGAGCTGCATCGTTGCTGGCACTAAGTTGCATGTGGGAAAAGGACCCCACATTCTAAGGGCCAGTGGGGGAAAAAGAAGCTTTAGTCATTCCAAGTTAAATTCTCCATTTCAAAGCTCTTCCCATTATGTTGTATAGTTAAATGTGTTCCCTCTGATGCAATGAGTGTTATTACATGTTACTAAACTACCAACACTACTCTTCCATGGGGAATCTGATAATGCCACTTAAAATAAATACCACGAAGATTAAACCTTTTGACAAAGTACCATATTATAGACCCTTAATAGTTTGTATTATAGCTCATCTAGAATTTGAACATCTTAGCATATCATAGAAGCCACTTTTAAATGAAAGTGTTTAATGCAGTAAAGCCTGAGGAAGGTGAACAAAAACATTTACTCATTCTTTCATTCAATATGTGTGTGTGTGGAGTATGCTTGCATGCAAATGAATGTGTGTGTGCTTTTATATGATGTGGAAACTAGAACGTAGCATTTGGTACTGTCCTAGTTAGCTTTCTGTTGCTGAGATAAAACATTAACTAAAAACAACTTTGGGAGTAAAGGGTTTATTTGGATTAACACTCACAAGTCTCTCATCAAGGGAAGCCAAGATGGGGACTCAAGTCAGGAACCAATAGTTGAGTCCCAAATTGTACTTTATAGATGTTCATCAAAAGAATCTTAATGGATTGATACCAAAACTAGGACATGGGTGTGGAAAGACTGGATAGAGTCTGTGCCAGTAAGAAGAGGCTCTCAGAAAAATTGGAGATTATTTCATACAGGGTGATCTGCAGCTAAGGCTGCAGCAGTGCCAAAACTGAATCTAAGAAGCTAGTCAATGTTTTCCAGAACCTAGGCATTAATTAGCACATACTTCAGTTACTATGATATTAGCATATGGCAATGGCACAGCCATATTTAATGGGAACAGCAAAAATCACAAACCTACACAGTTGCCTGACAAAGATCCAGCAAAACTGAGTTTCATGATCCAATCACTGTCTTGCTATCTTTATCTTTTTGATCTTGATCTCCACATGTTATATACTTGGCAGGGTGCATTTAATTTTTGTACAACTTGGGGATATTGGATTTATAGGAAATTTCTTATGAATTATGTATGTCTTCTCCAAAAAGTAAAGCTTCTAAGCTTCCCCAATTCAAGTCTTGAACATACTACTCCTCTTGCTTGTAGGGAGATATTCTTATCTGGACTTATCTGAAGGTCTTCCTTATGTGCTGAAAGTTATGACTCACAAAAAGACACCAGAGATCTCCTTATGAGGCCTTGGCTCTAAGATACTACTGGAACATCTGCTTTTGTATCTACTCAGGAACAAGATAATCAAAACAAAGTAAGCTTTAAAAGGTAAACAAGATGTGGTAGGCTACAGATAAAGACAAGATCAGATTAAAAGCCCCTTCCTACTCTATGCTCAGGATATTACATGGGATATAAGATTAAGGGCTGCATATGGTATTCCCTTTGATGAAAAGATACAGCAACAAAGTTAGATTGGCTGGAGTTACCTGCGGCTCCACAGAGACTTATACTGCTAGACAAAGAATGGTGTGGAAAAATGATCTTGAAACTAAAGTATTAAGACCTCCCTTTCTTACAAAAGTTAGCATGTGCAGGGCCTTTGTGGTGTCATATGACCAAGAAACTGAACAATACAAAGATTAGACATATAAATAAATTCTACAAATACATAAAATATAAACATTGTATTATGCCAGGAATTTAATAATAACTGCAGCAGCTTTGGCCTGAAGATTTTTCTTGGGCCTAATGACAATTAACACTCTGACCATTAAAAGTTGATAATACACTGCTCAGGACATAGTAATGTCCAGGCTGGCTTGGAGACTTTCTTTTTGTCTAATGCCCTTAAAATCACAAGATTATTAAAAGTTGAGTTATGGGGTCAATGAGAGAAAATGATTGCAAAAGGTAACTCTGTTACATCATGGTTTATCAATGATGACTAAACTTATGGCCAAGAGGAAGTTAAAATATGTGTCCGGGGATAAAAATGATATGATTTATGTTTTGGAACAACATGAATCTATTCCTGCCTACTGAGTTTTATATAAACACAGAAGCACTCCAATTGCAAGTTAGTCAGGCTGCAAGGCTCCCTCCTACCACTGACCACCATGCCTGACTCACTCCTCCTTCACTAACTCCTTACCCTTTGATGGGACCTGGCCATCAAAGGGGTTAGCCCCGGCAGCAGAGCACTTCTTAAATATTCTATTCATGTTTACTAACCAAACCTTAAAAAAATGTTTCAGAAAGTTAATTTTTGTGATATTATCTGGTTAACAAAGAAATTTAAAATGAACAACATTGAACATCTATGGTTTTCTAGTTTGTGTTCTGGGTAAGTGTGTTATAAAAATGATATGAGAATATCCTGGTGTCTATGAGAACAGTGGAGCTAGGGTCCTGGAAACTCAACAGCCACCAAAGTCACTCCAGTTAGTGGCTTTTCAGGGTTTTATCTTTCAAATTCAAAGAATGAAACTCCTGGGCCATGGAGGGTTAGTTTAAGAAAGAAGCATTATAGGGAAGTTAAGGGACAGAGAAAGCAGAGCTTCTGATCAGCAGAAAAAAAAAAATTCCCAGGAATAGGATAACAGGAAGGTAATTGCATTAGAATCATGATGCCTCACCTAACCAAGCTTAGCTTATTCTGTTAAACTGCTTATCCAAACCTCCTCCTCCACCTAAGTGTTTCTTAGCTTCTGTTAAACAGTTTGATTGTGCAAACCTCCCCTGCAGTTGCTAAACAAGCTACCAGAATGTGTTTTTTGTTTTTTGTTTTTTTTTTTTTTGGCCTTTAAATGCCCCTTACTTTAAAGGCTTGGGGTTACACTCGGGTCCTGAATACCTGATGTAGTCCCTGTCAGCTTGGGTAAAGACTTTTAATTGGCTATAAACTGTCTGAGTGGTCATCTGCGGTGAGCCCCCTGTAACAGTACTGTTTGGGGAGGTAGTGTAGCCTTGCAGGAGGGGTTATGTCATTGGACTTGGGCTTTAAGAGTTCATAGACTCACCTCACTTCCTGGTTTCTCTCTCTGCTTCTCCCATGTGGGGAAGACTGTAATCTCTCAGCTTCCTGCCACTGTTATTGTCTAGGGATCTTGATTGGCTTTATTTTCTCTGCCAGATAAAGAATTTAAAAGGCAGAGAAAATCTCAAGTGCACCAAGTAAGAACTAAGAAATAAAGCTGCTAAGAGACAAGCAACATCTGCTTACCCTAATATAAGAGATAGATAGGGCCTCTTCAAAAACCTCAGGAGATCTGCAGAATATGGTATTCAAAGATGTTTTCATAACTTTAGATTTTTTTATATCAAGAGATGTCAACTCCTGACAGCATCACCTATTCTCCTCCAAGTAGAAGATAAGCATCGAAGAATCTCCAGTGGGAGATGATTGAATTAGTCGCAAGCCTATCTCTTCGTAGGAAAAGCCTCTTGCTCCAACTGTAGACAGAGCTGTCCAAAAAGGTCAAAACCTAGAAGCAGGTAAGAGGACAGCCTACCTCTGCCAAGACAGGGTAGGCAAGTCCTTCATAACCCCTGCTCTACAATCAATGTCTGTCAGAGAACGGGGCCAAACGACTGAAGATCGATGCTGTAATGTATGGAGAGAAAATGGGGACTGTCCAGGTATCCACTGGTATGTCATTTCTTAGTTTGGGAAGCTGCAGGCCCTGTACTTCCTATAAAATCAGATATATTTATCCCTCTCAGGTCTCTGAGGTGGTTGAAGAACAGATAGCTAGAGTCTCATAATTAAATTTTCAGTGGTTTAGGAGTCAAGAGAGTGTTATAGATGTAAGAAGATACTTTTAAAATTGTGTTGCAAGTTAGTATGAATGCTGAGTCAGATATAGAACTTTAAACTCATGGAGATGGTTAGATAGTAGAATGTTAAAGTCAGGTACCAAATACATATGGACTGGACATTGGGAATGACCACTAAGCCATATAACCCTCATAACTGTGGCCTAATTACCTCTGTTGTTTTGTATTGTATTTATTATTATAAGAGAAAGAGCCATTTGTTGGACTGAAAGGGGAAACTGTAGGAGTAAATAAGATATACCTTAAACTTAAAAGAAAAAAAAGGGAAGAGGATGGGGGGTTGAGGGTGGAAGGGTGGGACTGGAGGGGGGAATAGGGAGGGGACTGCGATTGAGATGTAACATGAAGAAATAAAAAATAAAGGGGAAAAAAGATTACTAAAAAAAAAAAAAAAAAAAAAAAGAACTAAGAAACCTCTAACACTGAAAACAGAACCCATAGATGAAGAAATGTGTTTTATTTCATTGGGGAAGGAGATGAGGAAACACACACACACACACACACACACACACACACACACACACACACACA
>CAJQZJ010001558.1:3129640-3145006 GCA_907164525.1 Lophiomys imhausi
TCTATCTATCTATCTATCTATCTATCTATCTATCTATCTATCTATCTATCTATCTATCTATTGCTTCAGGTTACATCTCCATCATAGTGTCCTTCATCCTTCATTCTTTTTTTTTAAAATACTTTATTTTTTTTTCTTCAAGTTACATCTCAGTCACAAACCCCTCCCTATTCCCCCTTCCTATCCTGCCCTTCCACCCTCTTCCCCCCAGAAGTTTCCCCTTTCAGTCCAACAGATGGTTCCTTCTCTTATAATAGTAAATACTATACAAAACAACAGCTATAAATATGCCACATTTATGAGAGTTAAATGGCCCAGTATACCTTCCCAATGTCCAGTTTATACATATTTGGCCCCTGACTTTAACATTCTACTATCTAACCATCTCCATGAGTTTAAAGGTCTATATCTGACTCAACATTCATACTAACTTGCAACACACTTTTAAGAGTATCTTCTTATCTATAACACCCTCTTGATTCCTAAACAACTCAAAATTTATCTATGAGACTCTAGCTGTCTATTCTTCAACCACCTCAGAGACCTGAGAGGGCTAAATATATCTGCTTATATAGGAAGTGCAGGGCCTGCAGCTTCCAAAACTAAGAAATGACATACCAGTGACTGCCTGGACAGTTCCCATTTTATTTCCATACATTCCTGCATCAGTCTTCAGCCTTTGGGTCCTGTTTCTCTGACAGACATTTGTTGTAGAGCAGGGATTATGAAGGACTTATTCTTAAATAGGGTCTCTCTTTGTTTCACCTGGCTTCAGCCTAATCTGGGCTCTGCCCACTTCATACGGCTTAGCAGGTGAAACAATGTAAGACCATAAACTTTGTTTTTAGTCCATATGCTGCTATGCTCAGTGTCCATAGCTAAGTTGATCTTCATACCCCATATTGAGAGACTATATCAGAAGCCTCTAGATATTCACTAAATCTAATCTATATTAATCTAACTCCTCTTACATTTTCCTTCCTTTCTTTCTTTCCTTTTATTTATTCTAATTTATTTATTCATTTTACATCCTGATCACATCCTGATCTCCTCTAGGTCCCACCCTCCCAACTTATTCCCCCTTTCCACACTCCCCTTCTCCTCAGAAAAGAGGAGTTCCCCCATCAATCCACCCAGACTCTTCAAGTCACATCCTCTTCAAAGAGAATCCTCTTCACTGAGTCAGGACAAGGCAGCCCAGCTAGGTTAAGGTGATCTGCCAGTAGTCAACAAAGTCCATGCTAGCGACAGAAAACACTCCACTTGCTAGGTGATTTACATGAAGATCAAGCTGCCTATTAGTTACCTATATGTAGGGGGCCTAGATCCAGTCCATACCTACTTTTTGGTTGGTAATTCAGTGTCTTTAAGCCCCCAAGGGCTTAGGTTAGTTTTTTCTGTTTGTCTTCTTCTTCTTTTTTTTTTTTAATAAGTACTTTATTTTTTTTTCAAGTTACATCTCAGTCGCAAACCCTTCCCTATTCCCCCTTCTTGTCCCACCCTTCCACCCTCTTCCCCCCCCCAACAGCTTCTCTTTTCATTCCAACAAATGGTTCTTTCTCTTATAACAGTAAATTCTATACAAAACAGCAGAATTAAATATGCAACATTTATGAGAGTTAAATGGCCCAGTATACCTTCCCAATGTCCAGTTCATACATATTTGGCCCCTGACTTTAACCTTCTATCTTCTAACCATCTCCATGAGTTTAAAGTTCTATAACTGACTTAGTTTTCATACTAACTTGCATCACTATTATAAACATCTTCTTAGATCTAGAATGCCCTCTTGATTCCTAAACAACTCAAAATTTAGCTATGAGACTCAAGCTGTCTATTCTTCAACCACCTCAGAGAGCTGGTATTGACCCTTGTATATGGACGCAATATTAAGATTGTATTGGGCCACATAGGCATTGATCTTTGTATATTGATACAAAATTAAGAGTATATTTAGCCACATTTGAATAGATCTTTGTATATTGATGCAAAATTTAAGGTAACGCTTCCTAATGGTATCGTACTTAGAGATACTTAAAAATGAAATGTGAAGTTCTGGCCTCTTGATACCAACCGTCTTAAACTGTTTAGGATAGTTAAGAAAAACAAACTCCTAGTCATGCATGCATGTCACCTTGTTAGCTACTAAGACAGTCTATCACAGATATTCTCTAAGCTACTCAGTAATCAAGTTGTTAAGAGACAAGCAACATTTGCTTATCTAAATACAAGAGATAGATAGGGCATCTTCAAAAACCCCAAGAGATCTGCAGAATATGGCATTCAAAGATGTGGTCTTAAATTAAGATTTTTTTTGATATCATGACATATCAGCTCCTGACAGCACCCCCTATTCTACTCCAAGTAGAAGAAAAGCATCGAAGAATCTCCAATGTGAGATGGTTGAATTAGTGGCAAGCCTATCTCTTGACATGTAAAAACTCCTTGCTTCTGTTTGTCTTCTTGACCCCTTCCCCCGATCCCTCTATTCTTCATTCCAGTCTTCTACAAGACTCTTCAAGCTCCACCTAATGTTGGGCTGTGTGTCTCAGCATGTTTCAATCTGCTGCTGTGTGGGCCTCTCAGAAGATGGTTAGGCTAGGTTCCTGTTTGCACGTATGGCAGAATGTCATGAATAGTGTCAGGGGCTGGCTTTCTCCCATGGTTGGGTTTTAAGTTGGGCAACCCATTCTTGGTTATTCATTTAATTACTGAATGAGGTAATCCAGACCCATAAAGATACACATATTATATACTTATAAGTGTATTTTAGCTATATAATACAGGATAACCATACTGCAATCCACAGTCCCAAAGAAGCTAAGTAATAAGAAGGGCCCAAGGAAAGGTGCTTCAATCTCACTCAGAAGGGAGCAAGGTGTGAAAGATGAGAGATCTGGGAGAAAAAAGGGAAACTCATGGATGGGGGAATCTCTGAAATAAGCAGGAGAGCAGCAAAAGTGTACACTCCTGGGAGGATATGGGGTGATCCTAGATGAGACTACTAGCAGTACAAGACATGGAAACAGAAGTGGCCACTTCCTAGTCTGGTAGGACTTCTAGAGGAGGGAGGGAGGCACCAGCACACCCACAATCCTTCGATCCATAACTTACCCTGCCTACAAGATGTACAGGTATAAAGCTGGAGCTGTGCTTTTCTTTCATATACAGTCTTGCATTCTAGGGTGGGAGTTTTCAAGTTGGCTCTGCCAGAATTGTGAAGGCAGTGATATCCCTCTATCTTTTTTGTTGTTGTTTGTTTTGTTTTATTGAGTCAAAGTTTGTCTGTGTAATAAGTCCTGTCTGTCCTGGACTCCCTCTATAGACCAGACCAGGCTGACTTTGAACTCACAAAGATCCGCCTGCCTCTGCCTTCCAAGTGCTGGGATTAAAGGTTTATGCCACCACACCAATCCTAAGCATGTCATCAGATAGCCAGGTAACTCCAGTTTTCAGTGACTAGCACTCTCTGCCTTATGCAAAGTAATGTCCTACTTAATTTTAACCTAACACTCGAATAGAAAGATGCTTGGCCAGCATTGCTGGATTTTAGAATAAGTATTATCTGCTCCTGGTGATGAAGGTAAGAACATTATGACAATTCAACACAAAGAACTTCATCAAAACTCTTGTGGTATAAAAGGAATGAGCCTTCAACTTACCAAAAAACAACAACAACAACAAAAACCTACAGTGTTTTCAAGATGTATTTATGGCCGTATGAATATAAATGAATTACACAGTCAATGTGTGGTATAGGGTTCTGGATACTAGTGTAATCATGCTAATTCAGTGTTCTGGCATGCAGTGAATAAGAATGGATATCAAAGTAGTTTATACCTTGTATAAAATAAAATAAACGGAATGTTGTGTTTATAAATATTTTACTTGATAGTTAGAGACTATTCTAGTGATCAGGCAAAGCTTTTGTGGTTAGATTATTGGCAAAATAATCATGGCAGCAAATTAGATGTACAATTATTGAACATACACCTATATTAGCAATGTACAAGCCCAGGTAAATTTGATAGAGTACTAAAAGCTAAATTGGATTTATCAGAGAAGTCAAGTGATGAAGACCAAGAAAATAAAACGTAACCAATCTTGAAAGGTTTTCCAAGCTTGTGGAAATGTTTGGATTGATTTATCTTAGGGATGATGCCTCCAGGGACTCTGAAAATGCTGGGGATCTATCACCTGAGTCTGTCCTACATCATTCCTTTAAAATACAGTGATATTATCAAGGCATGACAGAAGATAGAAGAGACAGAAAGGTGAGTGTCAATCATTGCTCTGAACCTTACCAACATATCTCTTCTGAGAATTCACTGTTTCCTTTTTTCTTTTTAAAGATTTATATATAATTTTTCAGTTTTGTTTTCAATTTTTCCTGACTCCAGTTTCCTCTCCTGCCATTCTTCTCATTCTCCTCCACCCCACCTCCCCTCAAAAAAAAAAAAAATGAGGCTTTTCAGGAACATCCACCAAACATGGAGTAACAAGATGAAACAAAACTAGGCACAACCACTCACATCAAGGCTGGATGAAAGCAGGAAGAAAAGGGTCCCAAGAGCATACAAAAGAGCCAGAGACACCTTCACTTCCACTGCTGAGGGTTCTACCAAAGCACCAAGCTAAAAACCATGTCACATAGCAGAGGACCTAGTGCCTATGCAAGCATGCTTTGGATTGGTGCTTCTAGGTCTGTGGGCCCCTATGGGTCTTACCCAGTTAAAGTCTGTGGGGCATGATTTCCTTGACACCGTTGGCTCCCACATTTCTTTCTCTCTCTCTCTCTCATCCGTGGGGTTCTCTGAGATCCAGGTGAGAGACCTGAGAGAGAATTCCAATTTGGACTTTCTCTATGCCTAATGTTTGGCTGTGGGTCTCTGCATCTACTCCCACAAGCTACCTCTTTGATGAAGATTTGGCTAGTCACCAATATATGAGTATATCACTTTATTTATTTTCTTCTGTCACAGGTCTCTGAACTATCAAGTCACCGAGTCCTGGTCATCCAGGCAGTGTCCATCATGGGTCTCAAATTAGACCCTTCTCTGACTGACCCTCCTACAAGTTCTGAACCTCATTACCCCAGTACATCTTGCAGACAGAATAGATTATATGTTCAAGGTTTTGTGGCTGGGCTGGTGTCCCAGTCCCACCTCTTGAAGCCTTGCCTGGATGTCTGGTTCAGGCTCTGAATCCTCCATAACTGGGAATCCTATAATCCTGAGGGTTTCTACTGAACTAGGTTTCCACATCATCCCCCATGCCCTCCAATTTCAGTTATCTCTCCCAGTACTCTTTCTCCCTCAATCTCCCATCCCTATCTGTCCCCAGTCCATTTGCAAAATATATTATTATACCCATCAGAATGCCTAAGATCAATAACACAAGTAACCACTTATGCTGGCCAGGATGTAAAGCAACTCCTTCACTGCTGATGGGAGGGTAAACATGTACAATCACTATGGCAATCAATATGAGAGTTTCTCAAAACAACTTAGAATCAATCTTCCTCAAGACCCAGTGATATTTCTCTTGGGCCTATACCCAAAGAACACTCCCTCGTACCACAAAGATAGTTGCTCAACTTGCAGCTTTATTCCTAAAAGCCAGAAAAAAGGGAACAACCTAGATGTTCCTCAGCTGAAGAATGGATAAAGAAAATGTGGTACATTTACACATTGGATTATTACTCAGCTGTTAAAAAAATGACATCATAAAAATTTCAGGCAAATGGATAGAACTAGAAAAACAATCATCATGATTGAGGTCACCCAGACCCAGAAAGACAGACATGTTAGTACTCATTATAAGTGGATATTAGCTGCTAAGTCACTGATAATCATGCTACCATACACAGACCCAGAAAAGTTAAGTAAGAAGGAGGACTCTAATGGGGACACATAGATCTCCCTGGGAAAGGAAAATAGACACTGTATTCTTTTTCATTTCTGGAGTTTTTGTTTGTTGTTTCTTTGTGTTTGTTTGTTTTGATTTTTGCATTCAGGTATTTGTTTCTGTGTTCTCTCTATGCAAACCCCACACCACTCAACTTCATGGGAACCAACTGCAGTGTTTATCCAAGCCCAGCTGACTCATACCTTGCTACCCTCAGTCTTGTAAGACTCACAGCAGGTAGAATAACCTCACTTGCTGCCTCTCAGTCTGACCCTGGGTCTCCTCATTGTAAGAGAGAGAGAAAAAATATTTATGATTTTCACTGAGTGAGTAGAGACTGGAAAGGAGGTGTGAGAGTTCAATATCTATGTCACTATTTACCATCTCTAAATATTGCCATTTTACCAGCTCCATGTCCCCTTCATTGCTTTAGCTGGTAGCTTCCTGGATGAATAATTCAAACTGTATTTGATTATTTATGCTAGGCGATATGAGTTATTTCATACAAAAATGTAGATACATGAGACTGAAATGCTTGAGGAATGAAGGTGAAAATCCAAGTATTTTAAATAGAGGAAAGAGAAATGACAATTTGGGAAATATTAGTCTAAGTGGAATTAAGAAAATGAATCTGTTTGTCACTTATGCTTCAGTTTCTTATCTTCTAAAGAAAGGAAGAAACTTAATGTGTCATAAAAATGTCATTTTGTATTATCCAAAGGCATACAAGTCCATAAATGGCAAATAAACTATATTTTGTTCTGAGCTCTGAAGGTTAAAGAAATTGTAGACATTCATGGAAGACATGTTGAATAGTAGCGATGGATCATCCTTGCATAGTTTCATTCACTTCACTCAAAATAATGCCCGGTTATTTTACACATTGCTATGTCATCTATTGAATCTTTAAATTTGTGGAAATATATTATCCTCCTATTCTACAAAGGTGATTATAAGAATTCCAGAGGAGGGATGTGTTATGTAATAAATAATGGTTAAGATGAGGATCCCTGGACAACATGAACCCCTTCAAAGACCCTGGAACAATTTCATGGTTTCACTTTACTTGTTTTTCTTAAGGAAGGCCCCATGATCATCTAATTGATGCTTCCATAAAACCTGGAGCACCTCTGAGTCAAATCTCAAGTAATCTAGGTAATCTTCCTAATGCATGTTTGGAGAATTTGTGACTTGACTGGATGGGCAGATTCTATTGACAAGCCTTCAGCAATATCAGTTGTCTCCTCTGGGCTGTTAACAGTGTTTACAGAGCAATCAGGATCTCATGCTGATATCTGAAGGGAAATTCTACTTCTCCTGATTGGAACGGATTCGACAAACTCCAAATAATATGACTTTATTTAATCAATACTTATTGAAAACTCACTAGACATCTGTCACTGTGATAAATACATCAAGACTGAAAATAAGGAAATGATTTCCAGCAAATAGTTTGAGAACAAACACATATACATTTGATATACTACCATAGTACTATAATGATAAAGAACAAATAAAAACCTTATGAATGAACTAAAAGAGAGTATGATTGAGGATGGATGAGGGCTTAAAAATACTCTCCATGATACTACAGTAGTAGATCCTTGTCACTGTAAATTTTCAAAGCTCAAGAGTATCAATAGGAAAAATGAACTCTAATGGACACTGTGGCCTTTGCATAGTTATAATGATGTGTTAATATAGGCCTATCAGTTATAGCAAACCCATCTCCTATGAGAGATCTGAAAATCCAAATGTTACACATGTGTAGGGTAGAGGCAGATGGGGTACCTCTCCATACTTTTCTTAGAATTTTGCTGGGAACTTAAAACTGCTTTTAAAAAAGTAGTCCTTAATAAAGTAATAGCAACAAAATAATGCTCATTTGCTCTGGCAGATCATTTTATAATTTATTATAATATGATATTCTGGCTCATTTTATAATTTATTATAAAATTATATTCAAGTAAATTTTCCTGGAGATATATATATACTTGATAAGGGTGTCTCATGATTTTGAGCATTGGGTTGGCTAGAGAAAGGGAAATTGAGTTAAGGAGAAAGAACTGGCTAGGCCAGGAATAAGATCTTACATTGCCAACATGTCATGTACGAGCTAAGAGCATCCTATAAGTATTTACAGTAAACAGGGTTATTACCAAGGTCTTTCTGTATAAATTATCCAATTTGCATTGCATCTTTGGAGATGTGAGCAAGAAGACAACCCATATCGTGAATCTACTTCTTAGTATTCTTTCTCATTGCCAGAGAACCTGGAGCACAGATGCATATTTTGCTATCATAAGATCATTTTGTATATCATAAAAGGCTTTCTGTAGAACTCAACAGTGCTCACCTTGTGTCTACTCACACAAGAAGCCTGGTATTTCCAGGGAGATTAGGGTAGCCTGACAAAGTGATAACAAAGAAAGCTGCCTTCCTTCACACCTCTTATAATGTTTGCTGGGCACAACTCCTTTTGCTCTCTCTCTCTCTCTTTCTCTCTCTCTCTCTATTTATTTATTACTTCAGGTTACATCTCCATCACATTACCCTCTTTGAACCCCTCCCAGTGCCACCCTCCCACCCTCTACCCCCTATCCCTTCCATCCCACTCCTCCAGAGTGGTGTGATCCTATCTATCAGTCCCCCACCCCAGTTCAGCAGTCACATGAGGGCCAAGAGCCTTCTCCTACACTGGGGGCCTACAAGGCAGCACCACTAGGGAAAAGTGTCTCATTGACAGTTAACAAAGTCTATGTTCCTGTTCCCTTTGGTGTATTGGCTGTAGTATAGTTATCTTGGACTATATGGCTAAAATCTGATTATAAGTGAATAGATGCCATGTGCATCTTTCTGACTCTGGCTTAGCTCAATCAGGATGAGCTTCTCTAGTTCCATCCATTTGGCTGAAAATTGCATGATTTCATTGTTTCTGATGGCTGAGTAGTATTCCATTGTGTAGATATACCACAGTTTTTTTTTATTCCATTCCTCGGTTGAGGGACATCTGGCTTGTTTCCAGTTTCTAGCTATTACAAATAAGGCTGCTATAAACATAGATGAGGAAACATCATTGAGGTTTGGTGAGGAATCATTTGGATGTATACCCAGAATGGTATGGCTGGGTCTTGAGGTAGAGCTATTCCAAGTTTTCTAAGATATTGCCAGACTGATTTCCATATTGGTTGTACAAGCTTGCATTCCCACCAGCAATGAAGGAGTGTTCCCCTTTCTCCACAACCTTGCCAGCATGTGCTGTCATTTGAGTTTTTGATCTTAGCCATTCTGACTGGTGTGAAAATCCAGAACATCTAAATCAATTCTGTACAAAAAAAACATCTGGAGGCATCACCATCCCAAATTTCGAGCTGTACTACAGAGCAATAGTAATAAATAA
Organism: Lophiomys imhausi; assembly: GCA_907164525.1. NCBI lineage: Eukaryota > Metazoa > Chordata > Mammalia > Rodentia > Muridae > Lophiomys > Lophiomys imhausi. Next base: position 3,138,948 of record CAJQZJ010001558.1, read on the forward strand.
AGCATGGTATTGATATAGAAACAGACCAGTGGATCAATGGAATCGAATTAAAGACCCAGAAATGAACTCACACACCTATGGTCACTTAATTTTTGACAAAGAAGCTAAAACCATACAATGGAAAAAGGACAGCATCTTCAACAAATGGTGTTGGTCTAACTGGATGTCGACATGTAAAAGAATGAAATTAGACCCATATTTATCACCTTGCACAAAACTTAAGTCCAAATGGATCAAAGACCTTAACATAAGTCTTTACACACTAAATCTAGTAGAAAAGAAAGTGGGTAAAACCCTTGAACTCATTGGCACTGCTGACAACTTCCTGAACAGCACACCAACAACTCAGGATCTAAGACCAACAATCAATAAATGGGACCTCATGAAACTGAAAAGCTTCTGTAAGGCAAAAGACACTGTCATTTGAACAAAAAGGCAGCCTACAGATTGGGAAAAAATCTTCACCAACCCCATATCTGACAGAGGGCTAGTATCTCAAATTTACAAAGAACTCAAGAAATTAAGTGGCAAGAAACCAAATAATCCATTCAAAAAATGGGGAACAGATCTAAACCGAGAATTCACAAAGGAGGAATCCCTCATGGCTGAGAGACACTTGAAGAAATGCTCAGCATCCTTAATCATCAGAGAAATGCAACTCAAGACGACTCCTTTTGCTCTTTTCAAAATACCAATCCTTTGAAAATGGAGCCTACTACTATCTAGAGTTTAGTATTATTATATTTATTATTATTATTATTATTTTTCATACATGTAAGTGTGTGTGCACATGTATTTGTGTGCATCTGCATATGTGAATATAGATCTACAAGCATGCACACCTGTGTGGAGGCCAGGGGTCCATGCAAGGTGTTCTCGTCAATTCTCCTCTGCTTTCTCTTATTTATTTTAGAGAGTCTCACATTGAACTGAGAGTTAACTGAGTGACCAGAGTGGTTTACTGAGCTACAGAATACTTCTGTCTCTCTTCTTCTCCCAATTGCTTTGCACTAGTATTAGACACATGGCACTGCACTTGGCGAGTATACAGCATCTGAACCTGGGTCTTCACGCCTTCATGGCAAGCAGTTTAGTAATTGAACCATATATGTTAGTTACGACCTCTGTTGTTAGGATAAAAGCAACGTGACCCAAAGCAATTTGGGGAGAAATGTATTTGTTTCATTTTACAGCTTATGGTACATTATCCAAGAAAGTCGGGGCAGGAACTAAAGCCAGGAACCTGAAGGCAAGAACTAATGCAGATGGCCTGGAGAAGTGCTCCCAGTGGATTGCTTAGCCTGCTTTCATATAGCTGCCGGAACTACCAGCCCACGGGTTGCATTGCTTACAGTGAGTTGGCCCTGCCCACATCAGTTATTATAAAGAAAATGTCCATAGGTTTGGCACAGGACATTTCCTCAGTTGAGATCCCCTCTTCCCAAGTGACAATACCTTGGGTCAAGTTCATGTAAACTAGCCATTATTCTAGCTCCAAAAGCCTTCTTCTTTTGTTGCTGTGTTTTATGGCTACTCTAAAATTGAATGTTGTCCTTACTGCCTCTGGGGCCCAAGGAGTGCTGCTCATCATTAAAACTTGTACAAAAAAAGCATTATCTCTGTCTTAGTCCTCTTCACTTCTCATATTGCCAATACATAAGAGTAATTCCTAACACGTGGCTAAACTGGATCATGTTCTTCTTTGCCCTAATGTTAGTGGAGAAAATTGTCTTCTCATCATAGTTCCTAATGGAGCAAAGCAGAATAAATTCTTTGGAGTTAAACTCAGTTAAGAATGATGCCTGCAGAAAGTTCTTTAATCTATTTCTCTGTATTCATTCATGTAGCCATTTTCCCCATAGTGGAAATAGAGGGTATTCTTCTCAACCATACACCTCTGGGTATGGGTTCTAGCCTTTGGACCCCAGGTTTCCCAATGCACATCTCATATGTCCATAAAGTTTGGCCTGCTTACCTTTTACTTGCATATGGATCTTAGAGAAGCTACAGACTTGCTGGTGTAGATGAGCTGATACCCTTCTTCCTTTTAATTCCCTCATAGCATCTATCCATTTTCTCAGCAACCTTCATGCTTTCCCTATCGATAATTTATCTTTATGAAGGAAATGACAAAAACTAGCTGCAGTCCACTACATACAATAGCAACTCAGATGCCCATTTGTTTATATTTGAGGAAGACATGGACATAAACTTCAAGGAGACTGTGTTCCCATGGGAAAAAGGAATCAGAATAAATATTTATGGAACAATATAATACAGTATAGAAATTTCAGCCATAACAGCAGTACACCCAATGCTTACCCAAATAATACCTGAAGTAAAGGCAGAAAAACAAGAGATTACTGGATTTTCATTTTTAAATTTGTATTATACCCACCTAAATATTCTTCCTAAGAAAAACACAGAAACTGAACTCAGAGGAGTCTGTCTTCCAAACTAGATTTTCAAATCATTTTCCCACTTCACAGTATTTCAAAATGGAAATTGCCTCACCTCTACAAAATTAAAGTTACCACACATCTTCCTGTCTCAGCAAATTTTGCTGACAAGTTGCCCAATTCTGAATAATATTAGTGCATGCATTTTTCCTTGTGAGAGATATGGGTAGTTCAATATGAACCTTCCCTGAAGAATGGAGTTATTGTATTACAGTGATGAACTGTTATTGTGTGTTATATTCTAAATAAGTTGATTAAAACTCAAGCAATGTGAAGTTCTACATCTTTCCCACAATGCTCTTCTTTGTTCATCTAGCAATTTCACTGCTAACTGGACTACACAGAAGATTAGTATTTAGTTTGATATGCAGTTCTGTTATTTGAAGAGTGAGAATATAGTTAGCCCCGTAAAAATAATTCTGAATATTGAAGATTTTAGGAACATTTTAAGAATTCAATACTGAATTTTACCAACACATTTCAGAAATAAACTCAGTTGTACATAATTTACATATTTTTAGTCTAGGGGAGGAAATAGATCAAGTCGTATAAAAATAAGTTCATAAAGCAGAACACAAGAAGTGAAGTATAAAGTCATTCAATTGTTTTCACTTTGTAGGTGAGACACTGAAGGAAAAGATAAATAAGCACATTTCTCAGTGTCCACAAATAATAACTACAGTTATATCTATGTGAACCAGGTTATTCTGTTTCCATAGCTTCTTCTCTTTAATCAGCAGAGCAGGTTTTATTTTCAGATAATATCTCCACCCATTCTACAAACATTGTCCCTCTATTTTCCCAACTATCATGTGCCTCAGATGTAATTATAGTCTCCATCTCATTTTACAAACAGACAAGAAGAAAGAAACCAAACACACCCCTAGGTAATTTTTAATCAAAGCTGTGCAGGTTGAAGCTATTGCCTACGCTCTTTATGCTTAATGTAAAGTGGTATGCTGTCATTTCCTTGCATGTCAAAGATATTCATTCAATACTAACAGTTTACTCATGATATATACCTATATATATGATATATACAGTATATAAATATACATGTATATAAATAAACATGATATATATGTGTATATAAATATATACATATTGCCCATACTCTTTATGATTACTATAAAGTGGTATGCTGTCATCTCCTTTTATGTCAAAGAAATTCAGTCAATACTCACAGTTTACTCATGGCATATATGTGTATATAGATACACATACTCATATACCTATATATGCACATATACATACATACACATATACATATACATATGCATATGCATATGCATATACCTATACCTATAGATATACACATATTTAAATTATTAGCATTTGTTCTGTTTCAGAGTGGTGAGGTCAGAATCTACACATTAGGTGAGAGGATCAGATAGATCTCCATACCCTGCAGTTGGTTCTGATGTGTTAGCAGGTTAAGCACTCCAGGTAGCCTCCCAAGACCTTGAGTCCAACCTGAGTGACTAGGTGATCTTGTACTTAAACCTTAGACTTCTTCTCCTACTTTTGCGATAAAGGTGGTCCATGTTGGCTAATTTTCAGTATTTTCGTTTCATAGTTTTGAAGATGTCTATACAGATTCATGGAGTGCTCATTTAAAATACTCCTGACTCCTTCTTGGCTACTGAAGGATTGTCACCATGGTGAACAATGTAGACAAAGAAGTTCATGACTAGCCATCTATTTCAAAGGAAACAAATGGACAAGAAAGGCCATTACTGTGGAAAGGTAACAGTACCAAAGGCAGAAATTGGGAAAGACTAACCCAAGTCTACAAAACTGCATCTCTTGTGGGCTCTCAGTAACTACCACCCCTTACTACATCTTTGGGTATTTGAAGTTAGACATCCTGTTTCTCTTACAAAACCAAAATGAAATAATTTTGTCTTTCCTTTGATCACTGATGACTCTCATCTTTCTGTAATATCCACCTGTAACCATACAAACCTGTTAAATTACTTCAGTTTCAAGGGGACCTATCCCTTTCTTTAAATGTGACATTTTATGTGTTTAAGTATTACATTTAGACAAAAACATGCCTAAAGCTCAGGAGTTTTCTAAACTAGCAAAAACTCAGACCAATAATGGTTTTTTTTTTCCTTATAGGAAAGAAACAATTGTTTAAGCAACAATACCAAGCTCTCCAGTCATTAATCCCTCTAAGAAAAGTTTTTGAGAAGTAAGTTTACCAAATAACCCAATAGTGTTTGTTTTATGTGATGCAGATTCATATAGCTCTTGTTTAAAACTCAAAGTTTTATCCTTAATATTAGCTACAAAGAAGTTTCTTTACAAATAAAAGGCACATATAGCCCATAAATGACTAGGCAAAATTTGCTTGGTATTATTGATTTTTTTTACCATAATGTAGAAATGTCATCATTCTGATTTTAAATAATTACCTTTATACACTGGTTACTGCTATAAAAAGATTTATTTATTATTTTATGTGTATGAGTATTTTGCCTGTGTATATGTATGTGCACCATGTGTATACCTGTTGCCCAGGGATTTCAGAAGAGGAAGTTGGATCCCCTGGAAATGAAATTGCAGATTGTTGTCAGCTGCCATGTGGATATTGAAAATTGAACTCAAGTCCTTTGCAAGAGCAACATGTACTGTTAACTGCTGAGCCAATTCTACATGCCAGGTTATTTCTTTGTTTGTATATATAATTTCATTTTTTTGAGATAGAGACTCCCTATGTAGTCCACACTGGCATAAAATTCACTATGTAGCCCAGGCTGATCTAACTCTTGATCTTTCTGAGACTGAGCTGGAATTACATGTACTCACCAACATAGCCAGCTCTTGCTTGATTCTAAGAATAGATTACTCTCGGAATTCATTAAATAGAATGTGTTTGCTAGTCCTACCACAGAGTAGTAAAAATTCTTTGTGTAAAATTAATTTGAAGGATGGGTGAAGCAGTTCTCATCTCAGTTTTCAATGCTTTTGTGAATCTAAAAACAAATAAAAACCACCCAGGATCCCTTTGCAGGAAATCTCATAGGGTAAAAAAAAAAAAAAAAAAAATCAACCAAAAATCTTTCAAAGAGATGTCAGCAATATAAAAGAGACACGAATTAACTGTGATCATGCTTACAATGATATTATTTTATATATGGTTAAAATTTTCACTATGGAAAACTTTAAGTGTCTATAAAACTGTAGGTGCCAATATACTGTAGTCCCATGTACCTCGTGGTCTGAATTATCACATAATTCATAACATGTATTAGTCAATTAATTTTCTGTTGCTGTGATGAAAAACACCATGAGCAAAGGCAGTTTAAGGAAGAGGAAATTTACTTTGCTTTATAGTTACATAGAGGTAAGAATCTGTAATGGTGGAGTGGAGGCATGCCAAAAATTCAAAGCATGGCAGCTGGAGCTGAAATCTGATTGATCACTCACATTACATAAGCATGAGGCAGAGAGAATGAACTTCTGGAAGGTACACAAGGACACAAGGGCTCTTAGCTGTGGGGCCATTTCTCCAGCTCACTTGTTTTTTTGTTTTTGTTTTGTTGCTTGTTTGCTTTCATTATTATTATTATTATTATTTCTTTAAAGGGACTC